>QJPP01007196.1:1200000-1552884 GCA_003996215.1 Jaltomata sinuosa | reverse complement strand
GGGGGGGGGAGTGCTACGCCATAAAATTACACAGTATATAAAAGGATCCACAAACAATTACAAGCAAAGTAAACTGAATAGCTCCGCCGTGACAAACAGAATATGGCGATACAAGAAATCCGCAAGTAAAAAGTTCTTTCAGAGCTTGTATTGTCAATGGAGACTGAATAGTATACACATTTGCTCTCTCTATGGTGGCCCTTGTTGTATAAAACTAAATGCATCCCTGAATGCGAAAAACGGATTAATAACTATGAGGTCTAATGTTCACCATATTTCACCCAAAGGTGTGACTTAGTGGTCAATAAATGGATTGATAACTATGAGGTCTAATGTTCAAACCCCAACTGATACAAAAACATCAAGTGATTTCTTCTCATCTGCCGCAATCTGAATCCCCTTCATCAAGAAAATTATACTCTATATACAAAGGTCAAAATTTCTGTACTATTTCGCCGCGATTTCTTCACTTCCTTTATTTCTTTTGCGATCTGGTTTGATATGCTTTTCCTTGAACCGAGGGTCTATTGGAAACAACCTCTCTACCTCCCAACGTAGGGTAAGGTCTATGTGCACCCTGCCCTCCCCAGACCTCAGTTGTGGGATTACACTAGGTATGTTGTTATTGTTGTTGTTGTATATATAAGGTCAAAGTTATCTTTTATGTGTATACATAGTAGAGATGAATCTCCTTTGCTTATATTCCATAGAATAAATCTAGGTGTGCGCAAGCTGGACCGACCACCGCGATTCTAAAACAAGTAAAAGATATATCCACTTTATTGGACTCTTACAGCTAGAAAAAAAATTACTACATTGAAAACACAATGACAGCCACCAGAGTTATTTATAACTTGCCAAATTTCAAAAATCAAAGAGAAAAAAATACTGAAGTGAACAAGAGAAATGAGGAAAGTCTTAGAAACATACCATGGCTGAAACAGTTAAAAATTTAAGGAACCAGAAACAACAGTAAGAATTTGATGAAGATTCAGAACTTGTGTTTAATCGTTAACACAGCTCGCAAATGTATGTATTAGAACTGGTAATCACTCTTTTCTTGATGAATCTGTGGTGTCACATTCGAAGCAGAGTGAATTTGTCTCAAATTTGGACAAGTGAGTAAGGAACATTCAATAGGGTTTTATGTATATATATTTCATGGTTGGTCAAAATGTTATAGATTAATGTAATTTAGTAGGTAGGTAAATTCTGGGGAAGGTACAACGTACACAAAACTTATTCATACCTTGAGAGTAGGTAGAGAGATTGTTGTAATCTCATAGTCACAAGTGGGGTCTGGGGAGAGTATAATGTCGACAAAACTTATTTTGATTTCCTTATATGGGAAATATGTCACTTTTTAAACTATTTTATTATACTATCGTCATATAGAGTATCTAGTTTCTACGAACGTGCATTGCACGTTAATACTATATCAATTATTAGAAAGTGCTTTGAATTAAAAGATGCATTGTAAAGCACCAGAATTTAATTAGATAGTAATCAATAGTAAATTTGCATACTACTAACAATGATCAATTATAAGAAGTTTTAATCCTTAAAATCGCTATGCATCACAGCATTTCAGTTCTAAATTAGAAGTTGCATTATAAACAATTTGCAAATAAATTCCCAGTGTACTTCAATTTTGTAACTAGAATACTATAATGGAAGTCAAATAACTAAAACAAAATTAACAGACAAGCAAATTACTATTTGAGAATCTAGAGAAAGAAAGAGAAGGAATACTATGTTAGTTACGCAATGCACTAAATATTAAATCAAACTAAAGTTAGAATTCACTTGTATTGCTAAAGTTATTTTGAGAGTTACGTTCACCAACAATTTCTTTCCAAATCAATATTACTGTATTAGACCATAATATCTACATATTAATCTCTTGCCAATATCGTTGATCTATATCTCAAGATCAAGGTGGAGTTAGCCGTGAATAACATAATTTGATAATTCAACATCTACTTAAATGTTGTAAACAATTCAATCATGTTAAATCCTCGCATAGTGCAAAGATAAGAGGAATGTATAGAGGTGACATCTTGCAGCAATCTAATAATAATTTTTTTAAAAACGTTGTATAATAAAACAAAAAATTAAATGACTCTTTAATTGACAGTCGAAATCAAAAAGCTATATATATTTAAAACTTTATTCGACTTTACTTTTAAATTTACTAAAATGGTCAATAATGAAGTCTTCTAAACTACACTTGTTAAGGGTAATTATAAACTCCAATGGCTCACTACATTATAGATAGTTCGTCCCTAGCTTCTTTATGGAGAGGCACTGAGGTGTTTTTTAGTTAGGCCGGGTCTGGAGGGATAAATAAATGGTGTGGGGTAATTTTTTAAAGACACGTGATATTCTTGAAACTTAAAAACTAGTTTTAGGATTACTTTTTAAAAATCAATCTGAACGAATAAGGTAAATATGCATCATTTGTTAGACGGCGAGAGTAAATATGCACCACTTGTTAACGGCGAGAGTATATATGCACCATTTGTTAATGGCGAGGATATATATGCACCACTTTTTATCCGCTTTAAATCGCAAAATTGGGGTATGTTTGCCCCTTTTTGCCTTTCTTCTTTTACTGATGCAAGCTCATATACTAATCAATAGAAAGACAAATTTAAAACCCATGAAGAAATATAATGAGATAGAAAAAGGTTTTCTTGATGCGAAGGAATTATAAATCTCTCCTCCATAAATTATTAGCTTATCATTTTCTAGGTTTCTTTGTTTTTATTTTCTTTCTTGCTTCCATTCTTTAGTGTGAAAATGTGAGAAATAAAAAGAAAGAAAGAGAAAAAAGTAAAAAAGAAATTAAAATATGTTATGGATGGCACCCACACACGGATGGATAAAATATGTTGTTCAACACGATAAGTTCAATTATGTGGGAAAGCCTAAATATACTTCCTCCATTATCAGCCTCGGTACTTAATTTTCCTTCATATGTGCTTTGCTTTAAATTAGTGTCTGTGTCCCTTCTGTTGCTAAGAGTTGGAAATTGTCGATAAGGAATTATGTTGCAAGTTGGTGAGATTATTCTGTTGCATTGCCGCCATGGAACGCTTTCTGTGAAGGAAAAGATGCTAAATATATGATTGATGGTAGAATTGCCTCCAGAAATGATAATAGTGGAATAAAATGTTGATGACATACCTGAGGAGATAGTGCCCAAAGGAGTTGAGGTGAAGATATTCTCGACTTCAATTGGGGGATGATGAGATCCAACACGCTGGCCAACTGACTGCTCTTGCTGTAAAACTCCTGTATTCATTCCCATTTGCTGCCTCATCTTTAGGTCATTAGCGTCAGTCATCTGGTGAAGCCATGACATCTGGTGGACTCGCAATTGCACAAGCTGCTGTTGCATTAACTGCTTTCATCGAAAAAATTGTTGCTGCATCAACAGCGGGTTGCACAGTGGTATTAATTGCTGGTTCTGCAACATTTGTTGCTCGTGCTGTTTAGGAAGTGACTGTTGCAGGGTGTTTGAATTTTGCTGTAGGGAACCGAGATTTTCCTGCACTGGGCTCATTCCACTTTATTAACCTAATGAGCTTATGTTAACTTGTTAACAGGATTCTGTTGTAAAGAGCCAGCAGCCACTGGCTGCATTGAGTGCAACGAATTACCCTGTCCCAAATCCAAACTGGAACCAGGTTGTACTATATTTATCATGTGTTGCTGAGAGTTGGAAATTGTCGATACGCCAGACAAGGCAGCAGGTGGCTACTGGCTCTTTACAAGATACATGTACTTGATGCCCCGCCCAACAGAGAGACCCAAGTCCTAGTAGCCCTGCCAAATGGACAAGTTAACATAAGCTGATTAAGTTCACAAAGTGGAACGAATCCCGTTCAGGCAAACCTCGATTCCCTACAACAAAATTCAAACGCCCTGCAACAGTCACTTCCTAAGCAGCGCAAGCAGCAAATGTTGCAGAACCAGCAATTAAGACAGCAGTACCACCAGCGGCAGATGCAGCAGCAACTTTTTCAAACACAGCAGTTAATCTTGTGATCTTGAACATGCCATGTAGGATGTTGAAATTACAGGATAACCATATTAGGAAAGAGGCATTCTTTTTTAAGCAAACTAAAAAGAAAAGTTAGACAAACAAATTGAAATAGAGGGAGTATTAATTACTTGCCACAACTTATTTGCATTTCATACCAAGAAGAGAAACAGACTCTAGCTAATGTGCCTCAATGATCTAGTATTCATTAAATACAATAGTCCCCATAAAGGAAAACTATAAATGGGACAATGCCAACCTACTAACCTGAAACCTTCATGTAGTAGTCCCATCATCAACTAATACACATGTTCCAGCTAGTGATAAGCGGTTCTTTTCACGTTCATTCAAAACAGCAGAGCAGAAATTTTTATGCAAGAGCAAAAATGCAAAAACCAAAAGCTAAGAAGAGACAGTAAAATGACTGAACTTTAACAATGACATTTAGTAACAATCTAACGTACCGATGTACAGCAACTTCAAGACAATTTACACAAAAAACAAGGGCGTTAGAGAATCCTTTGTCACCACACTGTAGACATATCGTCTCCTGCACAACACGGCAAAATAATTATTAAAACTGCAGTCATATGCAAAGCAATATACAAAAAAGTTGTAAGGAATTATGTTGCAAGTTGCTGAGATTATTCTCTTGCATTGCCGCCATGGAACTCTTTCAGTGAAGGGAAAGATGCTAAATATATGATTGCTGGTAGAATTGCCTCCAGAAATGATAATAGTGGAATAAAATGATGATGACATACCTGAGGAGATAGTGCTAAATATATTCCTGATTTCAAATGGGGGATGATGAGATCCAACATGCTGGCCAACTGACTGCTGTAAAACTCCTTTTTTCATTCCCATTTGCTGCCTCATAAAGGTCATTAGCATCAGTCATCTGGTGAAGCTGTGACATCTGGTGGACTCGCAATTGCACAAGCTGCTGTTGCATTAACTTCTGTCCTCGAAAAAATTGTTGCTGCATCAACAGCGGGTTGCACAGTGGTATTAATTGCTGGTTCTGCAAAATTTGTTGCTCCTGCTGTTTAGGAAGTGACTGTTGCAGGGTGTTTGAATTTTGCTGTAGGGAACCGAGATTTTCCTGCACTGGGCTCGTTCCACTTTGTGAACCTAATGAGCTTATGTTAACTTGTTAACAGGATTCTCTTGTAAAGAGCCAGCAGCCACTGGCTGCAGTGAGTGCAACAAATTACCCTGTCCCAAATCCAAACTGGAACCAGGCTGTACTATATTTATCATGTGTTGCTGAGAGTTGGAAATTGTCGATACGCCAGACAAGGTAATTCATTGAACTCACTGCAGCAGGTGGCTACTGGCTCTTTACAACAGAGTGGAACGAACCCCGTTCAGGCAAAGCTCGGTTCCCTACAACAAAATTCAAACGCCCTGCAACAGTCACTTCCTAAACAGCACGAGCAGCAAATGTTGCAGAACCAGCAACTAAGACAGCAGTACCACCAGCGGCAGATGCAGCAGCAACTTTTTCAACCACAGCAGTTAATCTTGTGATCTTGAACATGCCATGTAGGATGTCGAAATTACAGGATAACCAAATTAGGAAAGAGGCATTCATTTTTAAACAGACTAAGAAGAAAAGTTAGACAAACAAATTGAAATAGAGGGAGTATTAATTACTTGCCACAACTTATTTGCATTTCATACCAAGAAGAGAAACAGACTCTAGCTAACGTCCCTCAATGATCTAGTATTCATTAAATACAATAGTCCCCATAAAGGAAAACTATAAATGGGGACAATGCCAACCTACTACTTGAAACCTTCATGTAGTAGTCCCATCATCAACTAATATACATGTTCCAGCTAGTGATAAGCGATTCTTTTCACGTTCATGCAAAACAGCAAAACAGAATATTTCATGCAAGAGCAAAAATGCAAAAACCAAAAACTAATAAGAGAGTAAAATGACTGAACTGTAACAATGACATTTAGTAACAATCTAACGTACCGATGTAGAGCAACATCAAGACATTTTACACAAAAAACAAGGGTGTTAGAGAATCCTTTGTCACCACACTGTAGACATATCGTTGCCTGCACAACATGGCGAAAAAATTATTAAACCTGCAGTCATATGCAACACTGAATAGCTTGAGCTCTGCTGGCTTGTTGCTGAATTGAGCTGCACCGAATGTGCATCTAGCTCGAGCATAGCAAGCCCATTAAAATTTTACCTTACTCTACGCATTAGTGATGAAAATCAACTTTTTTGCCGATATTTTTGTTTAAGGGGAAACACTAGCGAGAAGCAGATGTCGCGGACTCAGGTTTAGCCGTTTAGGGCTGTAATGTATAGATTCAACTAATGAGTACCTTGCACCTAGCTAGCATTTTTCTTAGTTTGTATTGTGCGAGTTGCTTCTAGCTTGAAATTGACTAGGCTAAATTCACCTTGCAGATAGTCTTTCTTTATTGCCACCTAGGGCTGAATTTGGGGTGGGTGGGGGGTTAAACTGAATAGCTCCGCCATGACAAACAGAATATGGTGAAACAACAAAGCCACAAGTAAAAAGTTCTTTCAGAGCTTGTATTGTCAATGGAGACTGATAGATACACATTTGCTCTCTCTATGGTGGCCCTTGTTGTATAAAACTAAATACATCCCTGAATGCGAAAAATGGATTGATAACTATGAGGTCTAATGTTCACCATATTTCGCCCAAAGGTGTGACTTAGTGGTCAATAAAACGGAGTGATAACTATGAGGTCTAATGTTCAAACCCCAACTGATACAAAAACAGCAAGTGATTTCTTCCCGTCTGCCGCAATCTGAATCCCCTTCATCAAGAAAATTGTACTCTATATACAAGGTCAAAATTTCTGTACTATTTCGCCATGATTTCTTCACTTCTTTTATTTCTTTTACGATCTGGTTTGATATGCTTTTCCTTGAACCGGGGTCTATTGGAAACAACCTCTCTACCTCCCATCGTAGGGTAAGGTCTATGTGCAGCCTGCCCTCCCCAGACCTCACTTGTGGGATTACACTAGGTATGTTGTTATTGTTGTTGTTGTATATACAAGGTCAAAGTTATCTTTTATGTGTATACATAGTAGATATGAATCTCCTTTGCTTCTTCTTATGTTTTATTCCTTATATTCCATAGAATAAATCCAGGTGTGCGCAAGTTGGACCGATCACCGCGATTCTTAAACAAGTAAAAGATATATCCACTTTATTGGACTCTTACAGCTAGAAAAAGAATTACTACATTGAAAACACAATGACAGTCACCAGAGATACTTATAACTTGCCAAATTTCAAAATCAAAGAAAAAAAATACTGAAATGAACAAGAGAAATGAGGAAAGTCTTAGAAACATACCATGGCTGAAACAAAAAATTTAAGGAACCTGAAACAATTGTGTAAGAATTTGATGAAAATTCAGAACTTGTGCTTAATCGTTAACACAGCTACAAATGTATGTATCATAATCTGGTAATCGCTCTTTTGTTGATGAATCCCTGGCGTCACATTTGAAGCAGGGTGAATTTGTGTCAAATTTGGACAAGTGAATAAGGAACATTTTGTAGGGTTTTATATGTATATATATTTAATGGTTGGTCAAAATGGTATAGATTAATATAATCTAGTAGCTAGGTGAATTCTGGGGAGGTACAACGTACACAAAACTTATTTATACCTTGAGTAGATAAAGAGATTGTGGTAATCTCATAGTCATAGGTGGGGTATAGGGAGAGTACAACGTAGACAAAACTTATTCACACCAGTAGATAAAGAGATTGTTTTCGATAGAACCTCAGCTGAATGAACAATAAAAAAAGACAGAAGAAACAACATCAAGATAATATAAAATATCGAGGTTAAAGAAACAACTGGTAATTTTGTATAATATATATCAATTATTATTTTGGTGAACGACTATTTATATCAATTTCTAATAAAAAAAAATACCCCTTTATTGTGGCAATCCACTATCAAGGGTATTTAAGGAAAAACAAAAAGGAAAAGGATGCTAACTTAATGTATAGGGATAATATTATATTAGTTCCTCAATTATTGATAAATATCAATATTGCTTCTGGTGATATATGATTTAGCTATGATTTAGCTTATTTAACTTTCAATTAATTAAATGAATATTTTGATTTCTATATATGGGGAAATATGTTATGCTTAAACTATTTTTAAAATTATATTATCGTTATAGAGAAATTGCTTTGAATTAAAAGATGTGTTGTAAAGCATCAGAATTATGATTAGACAGTAATCTATAGTAAATTTGCATACTACTAACAACGATCAATTATAGGAAATTTTAATCCTTAAAATCGCTATGCATCATAGCGTTTGAATTCTAAATCAGAAGTTGCATTAATACAATTTGCAAATAAATTTCCACATAGTGTACTTCAATTTTGTAACTTGAATACTATAATGGAAGTCAAATAATTAAAACAAAATTAACTGACAAGCAAATTATTATTTGAGAATATAGAGAAAGAAAGAGAAGGAATACTATGTTAGTTACGCAATGCAGTAAATATTAAATCAAACTAAAGTTAAAATTCACTTGTATTGCTAAAATTATTTTGAGAGTTACGTTCACCAACAATTTTTCAACTTCTACTTAAATGTTGTAAACAATTCAATCACGTTAAATTTTCTAAAGGGAATGAGGGAAGCTCCAATAGAAAAATATTGAAAAGGAAAAATACTTCGAAGATGAACCTGCTCTCATCTGATGCAAAGATAAGAGGAATGTATAGTGGTGACATCTTCAAACAATCTAAAAAATTTAAAAAAAAAAAAACATTGTATAATAAAACAAAGAATTAAATGACTCTTTAATCACAGCTGAAATCAAAAAGCTATATTTGTTTAAAACTTTATTCGACTTTTAAATTTACCAAAATAGTCAATGCTGAAGTCTTGTAAAGAAAATTATAACTTATAATTGCAATTTTATCTAATTTAATATACATTTATTAAGGGTAATTATAAACTCCAATTGCTCATCTACATTCCACATAGTTACTCCTTGAATATATATAAACGAGGTAACTTGCCATGACTTCATTCAGCTTTCGAATGATACAACAATAACATACCCAGTGTATTCCCACGACGTGGGGTCTGGGGAGGGTAGAGTGTACGCAGTCTGTACCACTACCTCAGAGGTGAGGTAGAGAGGTTGTTTCCGATAGTGTCAGCTTTCGAATGATGCTTAGCTAATATTCTTGAATAAAATAACATTAAGGTGGATTCTTGTAAAGAGTTTTATATATTAATGATCCGCGAAACAATCATGCATCGCTCTCTCTAGTTTTGTGTACACAAGTATAGAATATTAAATTTCACAGTGTACACTGTACTTTATGTCAAAGATTAAAAATCTGTGGAGTTCTTGCATCATGGACATCTTCTCACCTTTTAGGCAAGTGTGTTGTCCTCCATCTCTAGGTTAATCAATAAGAGATATAGTTCCTTTATATGTCTTCAAATCCATCACAGCTCTAGTTGTACTTCTACTATGGAGTAAATGCTACATTTACGACTCGACAATAGTTCAACCAAATTTAACAAAGGGTATACCTTAAATGTGTGAATGAAACTGGTATTCACTCCTTTCTAGAGAAGAGGATGATCAGTTTGTAGTTGAGGGCCATGAGGCAGTTTACTTCCCATTGTAGTAGGAGATTCTTGCATAAAAGATGTGTAACTAATAACTCTAGCTTATTGATTAGAATACGTCCAAGATAGATATATACCTACAGCAATATATCCAATTAGACAATATTCCTTCTGGTTTATAACATCTGTAAAATTACATGATAATATACCAAGAAACCTTTTTAACAGCTCTATCGTCGATATTATGACATTCCTAAGAGATGGTGAGATAAGTGGTTAGTCACTTCTTTCCGAGAAACTGCCCCATCCGAGCTTCCCATCGTTCACATTTGTGCAGCGTGACTCCCTTTATATTTAAAACTTCATCTAGAGAACCTTGCTTTGACGTCAAAGTATGTGCACAAACTCTTCCTTTGAGAAATTAGGCTCTTGCTATGACTAATGTGTTAGTCGCTCTTAAATAAAAATACAGAAGAGTACAACAGGGAACAATAGCAAAGCAGGACAAATATAATAATATTAATATCACACGGATTATGTATAATCAAAATAAATTAAGAAGCAACATGAAGTTGAACTATTATCCAATATGAATAACAAAGGTTTCGACGACAATCTAATTTAGTCTAAACTCCATATAAGTGAAGGAAAAACAACATCAGACTCCATACTGTAATTTACTGCCTGCTGCTTACCTACCATCTACCATGGTTTCCAAAACAACCACCCGCAATCTACTATGTATTGCTAAATAGAGGACATCTTACATATGGTTACATTTCACTAGACATCAGATTCTTCTGTTGAAGAAAAAAAACCCTTTTTCATTTGTTGATAACCTAGAAATCCTCGAGAACCAGCAACACTAAGATCTGAAGGGCTATAAACGAAATTTGCCAACCTTCTAGGGGGGATTGTCACGCGCTCGCTCTTTCTTGACGGAGTACTATGCTTGACCACCGTGGCTGCCAAGTTGTCCTCCACATCATCATTTGTGTTTACAACACTTGCGCTATTGCTTAAAGGACTCTCAGCATGCCAAGTTATGGCTTTCACAAGGTTTATCGGATCTTTGGCAGCCAACATATTCCCAGGAGTTTGACGTATCACAGATTTAACCATTTGACAACTACTAGAACCTCCCTGCCTCGGTCTAAGAACGCCCCATAAGTAGAATTTCTGTTGGAATCCTGCCAACCAGTTTCCTGAAACAACTTAACAATGAACCCAAAATAACAAAATCTAATGAAAACTAAGATCTAAGCTGTTTGTGGTTCATATCAAGTAAAAACTTACTCCGGTGAAGCAGGGGCAGTTCTGTGGATGTGAAAACCAACAGCTCCGCATTTGGCATAAATGCTTGGAGAGAAAGTTCTCCACCAATCATAACGTTAACCAAATGATCAAAATCCTGCTCGTGTCTGTACCGAGAAAAACAAAATGACAACAAAGCGAATTTGATGAAAACTAAGCGTAAAATGGTGAAAATATAAAGCAATTACCTTGCCTCCGAAGGAAAGAAATACAATGCAATGTCATCATCACTAGGACCTGACATTTTGAAACGCTTAGGCCATAGATCAGATTTCGGAAGCATTTCAAAGTGAAGAAGAAGTGGAAATAACTTTGCTTCTTCGGAAACCCTTTGGCATGCTTTGAATGATAGGTGAGCAACAAGTCCACAAAATAACTTATACTCTTCGTTCCATATGTTAAACTCACCCCTGGCAGAAAAAGTGCACGAAAACAGACATTTTCATTTACTCAACATTGTCCATATCGATAAATTATCACCCCAAGCGAATAATCTGTGAGATATTTCCTCACCTCCAAATAGGATCAATAACAGGTTTTGCTTGTTCTTCGACAGCATCATAATTTGTGCAACTTTCAGGTGGGACGGCATCAGAATTCCTGATTGTGAGTTCATTTGGTTCCTTCGCCTCACAGTCATCACATATCCAGTGGACAAATCCATCATATGTAACTTCATCAAGGCAGTAGCTGAAGATATATAAAACACAGAAGTTTATTAAATCATTATCAGTATATAATGACAATTGATTATTATGAGAGAGAAAAAAAACAAGAGAAAGACGAGGTCACCAGGTGAGCCGTGAGCGATTACTACTACTTCGTTATTTCAATTTGTTTGTCTTACAAACTGGACACGTAGTTTAAGAAAGTAAAGAAGATTTTTGAATCTTGTGGTCATAAAATAAAGATATGTATAATGTACAAAAATGAACTTTAATCTTGTGATCTTGAACATGCCATGTAGGCATTCTTTTTTAAATAGATTAAAAAGAAAAGTTAGACAAACAAATTGAAATAGGAGTATTAATTACTTGCCACAACTTATTTGCAAATCATACCAAGAAGAGAAACAGACTCTAGCTAATGTGCCTCAGTGATCTAGTATTCATTAAATACAATAGAGTATTGCGGCGTCATTACAACACTCACAACATAATTCATCCAACTTTTAGACAATATTGACGAGGCTAATGAATGGCTCATTGGAGTTCCTGAAAATCATGGAGATGAAGAAGTATTTGTTGGAGATTCTAATTGCACTTGAGGTGATGTTGCTGCGACAAGTGAAATGGCCTAGAACATTAAGGTTCAAGTGGGGGAGTGGTTCAATATTACATAGCAAGGGAAAAGAAGTAGCAATAAGTCGATATATAATTGATGAAGTCGAAAAGGAACAAGAAGAAGATAATGAACAAGATTTTGACATTTTCTTGAAGAAGAATAAGATGCTGATCTATTTATATCTTGATTTTGATCTTGCTTGTCCTACGGTTGGCTAACTATTTATAGTAAATTGAAAGATTCACACACACACATATATAGGGTTTTGTTAACGTACTACATGAAGGTAGTAGGTTAGCATTGTCCTCATTTATTGTTTTCCTTAAATATCCTTAATTTGTAAGGCAAACACATTTAGTATAGGAAGGTTTTTTGGTCTTATTAATTAAACTCTTGTTTCTTCCTCGTCTCTCTTCTCTGTCTCTTTTCTCCCACGCTCTCTTCGATTTCAAAACAGCAGAGCAGAATTTTTCATGCAAGAGTGAAAATGCAAAAACCAAAAGCTAATAAGAGAGTAAAATGACTGAACTTTAACAATGGCATTTGGTAACAATCTAACATACCGATGTACAGCAACATCAAGACATTTTACACAAAAAACAAGGGCGTTAGAGAATCCTTTGTCACCACACCGTAGACATATTGTCTCCTGCACAACATGGCGAAAAAATTATTAAAACTGCAGTCATATGCAAAAGATCCAGGTATTCTAAATAATGGAAAGAAGTTATAGCAAGAAAGCATATGTCATAGTCTCCAGGTTTAGGGGCTGTAATGAGTCAAATCAACACTGAGTAGCTTGTGCTCTGCTGGTTGTTGCTAAATTGAGCTGCACCAAATGTGCATCTAGCTCGAGCATAGCAAGCCCATTAAAATTTTACCTTACTCTATGCATTACTGATGAAAATCAACTTTTTTGCCGATATTCTTGTTAAAGGGGAAACAGTCCTATAGTGAGAAGCAGATGTCGCACACTCAGGTTTAGCCGTATAGGGCTGTAATGTATCAATTCAACTAATGAGTACCTTGCACCTAGCTAGCATTTTTCTTAGTTTGTATTGTGCAAGTTACTTCTAGCTCGAAATTGAGTAGGCTAAGGGAGGGGGGGGGGGGGGGGGGGGGTACGCCATAAAATTATACAGTATATATAAGGCCAAGCAGATTAATGACATTAAAGTAAAATAACCAATATACAATAAAACCACATTTACCCATGAAGTTTCTTTTTTGTCCAAACAATCTCACAATCCACAAACTATTACAAGCAAAGTAAATTGAATAGCTCTGCCGTGACAAACAGAATATGGCGAAACAACAAATCCACAAGTAAAAAGTTGTGTTGTCAATGGAGACTGAATAGGATACATCCCTGAATGTGACAAAAGGTGATCCATAAATATATCTACCATATTTCACCCAAAGGTGTGACTTAGTGGTCAATAAAACCGATTGATAACTTTGAGGTCTGATGTTCAAACCCCAACGGATACAAAACACCAAGTGATTTCTTCTCATCTGCCGAAATCCGAATCCCCTTCATCAAGAAAATTATACAAGGTCCAAATTTCTATAGTATTTTGCCATGATTTCTTCACTTCCTTTATTTCTTTTGCAATCTGGTTTGATATGCTTTTCCTTGAACCAATGGTCTATCGGAATAACCTCTCTACTTTCCAACATAGGGCTAAGGTCTATGTGCACCCTACCCTCCTCAGACCTCACTTATGGGATTACAAGGTCAAAAATACTATCGTTTATGTGTATACATAGTAGATATGAATCTCTTTTGCTTCTTCTTATGTTTATACTTCCTTATATTTCATAGAATCAATCCAGGTGTGCGCAAGCTGGACTGACCACTAAAATAAGATTTACTACATTGAAAACACAATGACAGTCACCAGAGATTTTTATAACTTGCCAAATTTTAAAAAATCAAAGAGATAAAAATACTGAAGTGAACAAGAGAAATGAGGAAAGTCTTAGAAACATACCATGGCTGAAACAAAAAAATTAAAGGAACCAGAAACAACTGCGTAAGAATTTGATGAAAATTCAGAACTTGCGCTTAATCGTTAACACAGCTCTCAAATGTATGTATTAGAATCTGGGTAATCACTCTTTTGTTGATGAATCTGTGGCGTCACATTCGAAGCAGAGTGAATTTTTCTCAAATTTGGACAAGTGAATAAGGAACATTTAATAGGTTTGTATATATATTTCCTGGTTGGTCAAACTGTTATAGATTAATGTAATCTAGTAGCTAGGTGAATTCTGGGGAAGGTACGACGTACACAAAATGTATTCATACCTTGAGTAGGTAGAGAGATTGTTGTAATCTCATAGTCATAGGTGGGGTCCGGGGAGAGTACAACGTCGACAAACTAATTTTGATTTCCTTATATGGGAAATATGTTACGTTTTAAACTATTTTTAAAATTATACTATCGTCATATAGAGTATCTAGTTTCTACGAACGTGCGTTGCACGTTAATACTGTATCAATTATTAGAAAGTGCTTTGAATTAAAAGATGTGTTGTAAAGCATCAGAATTATGATTAGATAGTAATCTATAGTAAATTTGCATACTATAACAACAATCAATTATAGAAAGTTTTAATCGTTAAATTCGCTATGCATCATAGCGTTTGAATTCTAAATCAGAAGTTGCATTAAATAACAATTTGCAAATAAATTCCAAATACAATTTGCAAATAAATTCCCACATAGTATACTTCAATTTTGTAGCTTGAATACTATAATGGAAGTCAAATAATTAAAACAAAATTAACAGACAAGCAAATTATTATTTGAGAATATAGAGAAAGAAAGAGAAGGAATACTACGTTAGTTACGCAATGCAATATATATTAAATCAAACTAAAGTTAAAATTCACTTGTATCGCTAAAGTTATTTTTAGAGTTGCGTTCACCAACAATTACTTTCCAAACCAATATTACTGTATTGGACCCGGTCTCATTGATAGTTTCAGATAATATAGAACTTGGCAGTAAGGATACATAAATTTCGTCACGGCAAAGGCTAACATTTTGCAGCCACAATAATAATTTGCATTGCACCTTGCTGCCAGTTCTCTCATCTCGAAGGAAAATACAGTGTGATTGGTTACCTTTCTCATAGAAGTTTGGCGTGTTGCTTTCCCATATATTGCTTACACATAGCATCCTATTACAGATTCAAACCAACTATGCTATAGCTGTATATTAAGTTAACCATATTTTCCATTGTAAGACATACGCACATATACGTTGTTCTTAGTTTTGAACGTCCATAACTTCTACAGGTTTGGACAATAAATACACAAAGAATCAACTACTTTTACATAAAGTGCAAGCACATTACTTACCTAATTTTACGACTGCTCTGCTTTCAAATCCCTTTTCTTATTTAGGCCCGAAAATGTTAAGCCCACTATCCGGTGAATTATATTTCCATACTAGGCATCCAGGTGCAACGCACGTGCAGTGAATCTAGTAAAAAGAATAAATTTCTAAATTTAGGACTCAACATGCCTTTTGGGTGAGGTGGACACCACGTAGCATCCCGCCTCACAACCAAATAGCTACAATTTGAAATTCGTTCATTATTTTTTATGATGAAATGTTTAGTAATACGTGATTATGTCTTCCTTGCTTGGAATTCAGACTATTCTAATAGAGTGTCATTTACTCAACATATTAAGAACGTACTTTTGAAGGCAATCAAGAAATTCAAACCCCCGACTTGTGAAATTATAAGTCCTTAGTACTGTGAGATGGACACCACGTAGCATCCCGCCTCACCACCAAATAGCTACAATTTGAAATTCATTCATTATTTTTTATGATGAAATGTTTAGTAATATGCGATTATGTCTTCCCTGCTTGAAATTCAGGCTATTCTAATAGAGTGTCATTTACTTAACATATTAAGATCATACTTTTGAAGGCAATCAAGAAATTTAAACCCCGCGACTTGTGAAGTTATAAGTCTTTACTACTTTGAGGTGGACACCACGTAGCATCCCGCCTCACCACCAAATAGCTACAATTAGAGAATTGTTCATTATCTTTTATGACAAAATGTTTAGTAATATGCGATTATGTCTTCCCTACTCGAAATTCAGATTATTCTAATAGAGTGTCATTTACTTAACATAGTAAGAACATACTTTTGAAGGCAATCAAGAAATTCAAACCTCGCGACTTGTGAAGTTATAAGTCTTTACTACTGGGAGGGGCATAACTAAAGTTACCAGATAAATGCAGGTCCCTGTTCAGTTTATTTGGATTTTCAAGCAACTATTTCCACAAAGAAACTAATCCAAGCGATGTATTCACGAACATAGAGTACACAGACAAGTTTTTAAGGAACTAATTTCCCTGAGGAACACTATATATGATCGTACCGAACTTTCATTTCTGTACAGAGATATGTTGGAGCAAACAGAGTAGATCTGTGAGTAATATAATTGATACATGTACAGATCTGCATTCAGGATTAAGTGAGTCCATATCCTTTTGCAATTAACAGTAGTACATTTATCACCAGAAATGTGATCGCAATATAAACTCCATAAAAAGCACTAATAGTATGGAGTGATCCAGTGCGGTTTTCGCTCCTTTCATTCAATGTTAGAGAATGCTGAGGATTTCTCCATACTTGTATGATGGTTTGTATGAGGGGACAGCTAGACGATTAAAGATCAAGCAAGCGGATGCAATCAAAGAGCATCACCACTTTCTCCGTCTTAGACTTTTTCGACTACTTCGAATGGAATGCTGCGGGAAAGGGGTTAGACTAACTATCGGAACAAGCAAATTTCCCTTTAGCCACTCGCGAATGGGCATCAAAAAGGAACTCCCACTAAAACCTCAAGGAAGATTGAATCCCCTAGAAGTTAAACATCAACTCAAGAACCACCGCAGTAATGAGAACCTGGTCCCTCACCAGGTTCTGCAGTTAAGAACAGAAGTAAAGGACGAAAGTAACAGACACAATGTTAACGTGGAAACCTCCTTGCTCAAGGGAGTAAAAACCACGACCTACCACTGTAAGATTTCACAACCACTTCACTAAACTTCACTAAAACACTGAGCAACTTTCAGATTACAGACTCTAGCAATCTAGGGATTGAACTGTTAATCCCTCGCCCTTACAATACCTCTATTGTAAGCTCTTTCACAATAACTCTATTATAAAGACACCAACAGCTAACTCTATGAGTAGTAGGTTACAATGATAAGAGAAAAACACAAATATTCAACAACTTGGAACTAAGGACATCTTCAGTTGACACAAGCAGATCCTTGTTGTTGAAGCTTTGCCTTGGAGAAAATATCGGCGGCTTTTGCAGAGAGAATAAGCAATATTTAATTATGCGAAAACTAGGTTTAGCTTCTAGTCACATCGTGAGAGAAGAAACAACCTTAAAGCCATGCTATTGGTCGAGGCAAAAGGGCCACTGCAGCGCTGCCACTGTCGCAGAGGCAGTACATTTACAGCTGGACGGGTTGACTTGAGAATGGACCCTAAGTTGTATCTGGTTCCTCAGCAGGTTTGTCAATCATCAAAACAAATATCACTAATACTCCATCAATGTACAAACCTTCCTTATTACATACAACCCAAAGAGAACATGCTATGTCAACCAAATCCAAATAATAACATAAATGAATTCAGTGAGGGAAGATAGGTTCATTTTAACAGAAGAATACAATGACCATGAATACCAGGTGATTATTTTATACATAGTTAAAATTATTTTTTATGTATATTATATAGTAGATGTTGATCGAACCCCTTTGACTTCTTCATATGTTGAACCCCCTTAGTGAAAATTCTGGCTCTGCTACTGATGAATACAATACAATGATTCTAAATACGGGATAAAACTAAGAGAAGGTACAACATTATTTCTTGAACCTCAACATTCATCACTGCGAAACACTAATATTTATCAATAAAACTAAGAAAGGTAAGACCATCGGTGTTTCTATTTCTAGAAGAAAACCAGATCCTTTTAAGCTCCTAATGAAAAGCATAGCAGATAGCATCTAAGCTCGCGAACTTCCAAAAACTCTTGCGCTAAAACCAAACAGACATATATGTATGAACTTCCAACAACAACAAAAAACACCTTGTTCGTTCGTTTTATCTTTATACATACATTTTTTGTAAAGATTACTTCAATTTGAACGGATGAAGTTATCTTTTTGGTCTGAATAATTGTAGGAACTTCCTATTACATTATCAGAATTAGAAAATAGAAGAGTAATGTAAACCAACTACCTTCTCAGAGCACTCAAACAGTCGAACTCTAAAAGTTAGCAAAGTCAGATCTTGAAACTGTAAACGAATGTCACCGAAGTAGTTTACATTAAGTTGAAGCTGAATGGATTCCACATAGTCAATGATCTTATAGAGTGGCTTGAAGTATAAATAACTATGCAGTTGTCTTCATCTCTTTTTTTTATGTAGATATAATTGACCTTTTACCGTCTGCTATGACCATAATTAGTCGAAGGAAGACTGATAGTATAATTCAACTTCTTGCACAAGGCAATCTGCTGTAAATAACAACATCTAAAAGAACATTCCTACTCAATGAATCGCAGGAAGTGGCTTGATTTCTGCAGTTGTCTGCTCCCTGGTTGCTCCTCCATCACCTCCACTAGTTGATCTTAAATCCGTATTATCCTCAATGTAATTGCGTTCACGAAAGGCAGCTAGATGTGCATAGTAGGCAGGCAGGTGGCACTAAGGAAACTGATCGTATACACCTTGCATACGTGTAGTTCGTTAAATTCTGAAGAATGGCATCTATGCTGAATACGTTCTCATCAAACAGTACAGGGTAATGTGAGGGACGACTAGTACCCTTGATCCCAGTGTGGCTAACACAAGTAAAAATCAAACTCGATAGCGTGGCAAATCTTGAATCTACCACAGTACCTGGCAAAATGTTTATGATCATTATGATTAGCAGGGAATAGACGTGTATGATGTCTCTTCTGCACTACCACAAAGGTAAAATTCGTGGCAAATAGTCTTCTTCCAGGGATGTGCATGCCTTGCGGATTTCCATTCTACTTTTCTACCGCGTACGAATGTATAAATCAGACGACACATAAAAATTATAGTAAAAGAAACGTAATATTATTATATGGTTTGACAAATTGGCCTACATATAAAAAAATCATAAATAACTATCATAAAAAGAAAATCTCCTCCTAAACAAAACACTTTAATGACTACATTGTGGATGTTATTCATCTTCATCTTTGATTAAGAAGCGACTACTAAAAGTGCCTAAAAAGAGGAGAGAAATGGCACCCCAAGGGTGTTGAAAACTATGAAACAAGTCTGTGGTAGTTCAAAACTTGAAAATTGGCACAATATCGCAAAGTGGTCGCCCGTAAAGAACCATGAGGTCTAAGGTCTCAGGCTGGTGAGCGCGAAAGCTAGTCCGAACACCACTGTCATTAAAAAAAAAAAAAGGAGAGCAATGAGGCGTACATAAGGTGATCATTTAAAGTGACGTTTCGTTAAAAAAAATTATTTTTGAAAAATTTAAAAAGGCAAAAATTTGACGAAATTAAGAGATGCCACATCACCTGGACTTTGTCCTATATATATACAGAGAGAGAAAAAGATATTATCAATTAAAAATTAGTAACTCAAAAGAACTAGAATTCTTGCTCAGCCAACTGCTGGTTGGTTACACAGTTGTACAGATATGGCGTCTGCTGATAGAGATATTTTCGGTAAAATTTTCTTCCATTAATGGTGTAAAGTTAATTACTTCATGTATTTATTTAGCACAATATTGTTCATGTTTATGATCTGTTGTCGTCAGGACGATTGATTTTTCCGGTACTGACATTGGGAATTGCTTTTGTGTTAAAGTATTATGTGTTTGATCAGGTATGTGCAAAACCTAATTTTGTGATGTCTTGTGACAATGGTCTATTGGAAATAACTTCTTTTATCTCATAATACGTAAGGGTAAAGTCTCTGTAAGTCTTACCTTCCCCAGACCCCACTTGTGAAATTAAACTGGATATGTTGTTGTTATTGTTGTTGTTGGACTGGTAGTGTCTTGTGACGTTGATTTACTCAGCAAAATATGTGCTCGCCCCTCCAACAAAAACCTCATCTTTTTTGTCGTCGATAAGTTCTCCCTCAATGCCCTACTATTACTGATTGTTGAGTGACTGGTTTATGAACGCCCGGTGAGGCCTCAACCGACAGCCTTGCTTCGTTCTGCGGCAGTTTTCAAGCTAGCACCCGTTCAGCATATCATCTCGCTCGATTCCAAAAAAAAAAAAAAAAGACGCAGTTGAACTTTATGGGGTCATTTGGAATGAGGGAAAATAATCTCGGGATAAAACACAGAGTTACTTTATCTTCCGTTTGGTTAGGAGTATTAGTTAGTCCTGGGATTCTTATCATTTGTACTATAATGATGGAATAACTAATCCCATGGAATATCCCAATTCATTGGATAACTTTGTTTACTCCATGTCCCATTACCAAACAAACCCTATGGGTTTCAAATTCTAGGATAGCGATACTAGGTGTTAGTAACTGAATTTTGAACTTAATTTTTGCACATAATTGGTGTTTCTACAGTTACATGATTTGAACTAAAGCTATTTGGTTAGGCTGAGTTGTATATCGATTTCAGCGCTAAGTCCTCATGCTTCTTAGAGAAACAAATTTGCCCCCTTTTTTGTTATACCTTAACAACTTACCTTTTTAAAGTACTTTTACAGTATATCATATGATCATAATATGTTGAGAGCGCACGATCGAGATTATATGTATTTGATTTTCTCCCTCTGAATTTGTATAAAACTACTTGTTTGGTTTCCACATTCTAGTTATGCGGATTATAATGCATGGATTGCTTATGCACTGACTAATTAGGCGGTGATTAGTAATGAAAAGATTGTTATACATGAATTTACTTACTTTAAAAGGGCATTTATGTCTTTGAATAACTTAATCCCCGCATTGTTGTTGAATTTATTATATCATGTGTTGTATTAGCCAACCATACATTGTATTATCTATGCGGGATTTTATGATGGGATTAATTATTATCTATGCAGAATTTTATGATAAGAGGGTGTGGAGAACACGGATTAGGGTAGAAGGTTAGTAAGTAGGAGTGTATTGTCTTAATGTCCGACCATACTATTAGTCGTAGAATTACTCTTGTAGTTTCTTGTGCTTCGATTTCTGTTACTATTTGTTGTTTTGTATACTTCGACTTCAGTATTATTTTGTTGTAGTACTGTTCTACTACTACCTGTTTTTTTTGTTACTATCTACTTTTACTTCTTTTCTGGACTGTATTTTGTTGAGCCGAGGGTCAATCGATAATAGCCTCTCTACCTCTGAGGTAAGGGTAAGGTTTGCGCATACTCCACCCTTCCCAGACTCCACTTTGTGGGACTACAGTGGGTATATTGTTGTTGTTGTCATCTTCCTTTTTTTCTTTTAGTCATACAAATTTTTCTTCTTAAAGTTTTGTTCTGTTGGCGCTTGTAATGCAATTAGGTTTATGATGCAAAGAAGGATTACTTCAGTCAACTACCAGATGATCTTTTGCCTTCCATTCTGGAACATCTGCCGGTACATGATGCTGTTAGGACGAGCATCTTATCTCGAAGGTGGAAATATCTCTTTGCTTCTATGCCTACATTAAAATTCAGATGTCTTGACATGTCCGGAATTGGCTCTAATAATCACAGTTGTTGCCCTCACTATCAACAGAAATTCTTGAAAGGAGTAAATCGGTTATTTCAACATTATTCAGGTCATAGAGTGACTCATATCGAGATGTCTTTTTGCTACGGGAGAACATTTTCTACTGAATTTGAACAATTGATGTGTTCTGTTTCAAGAGTAGGTGTTGAAACATTATGTCTTAACTTTCATTCTCACACTTTTGCTGTGTTGTTTGAATTTTCTTTTAAGCTTCTCACTCAAGCATCGTCATTGAAACATTTGTTTTTGAACTATTGCATTGTGCAACCAAGTTTCAAAGTCAACTTCATCCGGACCCTTACCTTGGAGCATGTTTTCTTAAAAAGTGGACGACTCGAGGGTATTTTATCCTCTTGTTTAAGCCTTGAGCAGTTAACACTTAAATATTGTAGACTTCCTTTGAAGATATGCGTCTCTGGTAAAATAACATCTCTGATCTTTTTCACTTGTGCTGGAGTAGACGAAATTGATCTTCAGGCTAGAAATCTTTGTACATTCGAGTGTTCGTCTTCTAGAAAAGTAAGATTTCATTTCACTTGTGTTCCCGCGTTGGAATGTGTAATGATTGATCTTCGTAAATCCGAGTTAAAGTCATATATATTTGGTGATTTTGTAAGAGATTTACCTGCTCAGGTTAAATCTTTAAGACTCAAAATTGGTCCTTCTGAGGTATGTGAAAATGTCTAATTTTCAAATTTCTTCAATATATATGTCTTTCTGAAGTTCCTAATAATTTTTTATTTTTTTCAGGTAAATTGCTTTCAAAGAGGGACAAAGATTTTCAGAAACCTTAGGCAGTTACATTTGGTACTTGTGGACACTAAGGACTATGACATAGTCAAAATTTACCCTCTGTTGAACTTATGTCCTCTTCTTCAATGTTTGAGTTTAGATGTGAGTATCATTTTCGTTGCCGTATTATTTTGTTGTTGTTATTGTTTCTTTTCTCCGAATGCTCTGTACTGCTTTCCTTATTAAATGACATGTTTCCTTCACTGTTGTATTCCCTTTTTCGTAAGTACTTTGATTTGCTGCACTCGAGCTGAGGATCTTTCGGAAACAACTACTCTACCTCCACGAGGGTAGGGGTAAGGTCTGCGTACACTCTACCCTCCCCAGACCCCACTTATGAGATTACATTGGATATATTGTTGTTGTTGTAGACATTATGAATTGGAGATAATGTGACTTGTAAAGGATTAGTAACACATTTATGTTTCAAAAAGTAATGACTGAATAGTAACAACGAATGACGATGTAGATATTTGATGTCATGAATTTTCATAGTTTTAAGAACTATAACTTATTCAGGACTACCACAACAACAACATATACCCAGTGTACTTCCACAAGTGGGGTTTGGGGAGGGTTGTGTGTACGCAGCCTTACCCTTGTACGTGAAGGTAGAGATCCTGTTTCTGGTAAACCCTCAGCTCAAGTAAAGCATATAACTTATTCAAGACTCTCTATACGAATTAGTTTGATATTGAAATCCCACTCTGTCTATTTCTCCCTTTTCCTCAAGTCTTCTGTTCCTATTTCTCTATTACTAGACGGATACGGATTGGTTTAACTACATCAGTCGTCATTGTATTCATTTAAACAAGATGTTGATCTCATGATTCCTATTGTGATCTTCAATTAATAAAGACAAGATGGAGTGCAGGAAGAGCGGGGCCTCTTATTATGTCTCCTACATGTAGATATTTGATGTGATGAATTTTCATAGTCTTAAGAACTATAACTTATTCAGGACTACCACAACAACAACATATACCTAGTGTACTCCCACAAGTGGGGTCTGGGAAGGGTGTTGTGTACGCAGCCTTACTCTACCTTGTGAAGGTAGAGAGATTGTTTCCGATAGCCCCTCAGTTCAAGTAAAGCATATACCTTATTCAGGACTCACTATACGAATTAGTTTGATATTGAAATCCCACTTTCTGTCTATTTCTCCCTTTCCCTCAATTCTTCTGTTCCTATCTCTCGCTTACTAGATGGATTGGTTTAACTACATCAGTCGACGTTGTATTCATTTAAACAATATGTTGATCTCATGATTCCTGTTGTGATCTCAGTTAATACAGACAAGATGGAGTGCAGGAAGAGCAGGGCCTCTTCTTATATCTCCTACATGTCACACTGAGCTAAAAGAAGTGACTTTTAGTGGATTTCATGGATCAAGTGCAGAGATTGAATTTGCTTTATACATTCTGAGAAGCGCCATGGTACTCGAGCAGATTTTTCTCAGCCAACGCTATAGATGTTATTCTGGTTTCGGCAAATGGGAGAACATGTTTGTTTCGTTCGATGAAAGAAGACAGAACTCGATCCAACGACAACTACATGGACAAGCTATCTCCAAGAAAGCTGCGGTGATTTTCCAATAGGTTTCTCTGCAGATACATTCTGAGAAGCACCATGGTACTCGAGCGGATGTTTCTCAGCCAACGGTTTAGATGTTATTCTGGTTTTGGCAAATGGGAGAACATGTTTGTTTCGTTCGATGAACGAAGACAGAACTCGATCCAATGACAACTACATGGACAAGCTATCTCTAGGAAAGCTGTGGTGATTTTCCAATAAGTTTCTCTGCAGATACTATATAAGTTCTTTGTAGTCATCAGTGGTAGGTTAATTTGTAGAGTTTATGGAAGTTGTAGGTTAGTTTGTAGAGTTTATCGACGATTAGGTAGAAGGTTAGCAGGTAGTTGAATGTTGTCTAGCTTTCCTTGTTACTATTGTTATTATTACTCACATACTATCTTGTTATTCGATTTTATTATTATACTTGTTATTTACTTTGCTTCGATTATCGTATTATGTGTTGTTGCTACTGTTCTCTTCTTCATTATGTTTAGCATGGCTACTTCAATACTGAATATTTTCCTTTTCTTACTTGACTTTATTATGCTTTACCAGAGTCGAGAGTCTATTGAAAACGATCCATCTTCACAAGGTAGGGATAAGATTGTCTACACACCACCCTCTCCAGACCCTGCTCGTGGGATCACACTAGGTAATTGTTCTATGGAACTACTTATTTGCTGTAGGTTAATTTGTAGAGAGAGTACATAAAATCCTTCTCAAACGAGTCCACTAAACTTAGTTTAGCATTTTAACTTTACGGACATTTATAAATTTTAAAGGTTAAAAGTGGGCAAACTTAAGGAGCATTTGACCATGAATTTTTTCTCTTTCGAAGTTTAAACTCCAAAAAAACAATTTTGACCATAAAATTTTTGGAAATTCCAGAATTCAACTGTTTTCACTCTAAATCACTCACAAAAATTCAAAAAACAACTCCAATTTTCAAAAATCATTTTTCACTTTTAAAACAAAAACTATTTTTTTTCAAATACTCACAATTTTCATGACCAAATGTCCCCTTATTAATTTTTGCATCATTACATTTAGTAGACATTTAGCCATATTTCATTGTGAAAATAGAAAAAAAGGCTTTGTTTTTCCGTTTTCATATTGAAAAAGTAATAAGAATGAGAGGTGTTAAGCTTTTTATCATCCTAGCGTCGAGCTAAGTGAAAAATGATATTTAAAAATTGAAGTAGTGTTTGGCCATGAAATAAATTAGAGTTGTTTTTGATTTTTTTTGAGTAATTTGGAGTGAAAACAACTTTGATGTTTTTGAAATTTTTGAAAATTCTTGAAAAAAAGAGTAAAAAACAGAATTATTCGCCAGAATGAGCACTAAAAGTAAAGTTGATCAAATAGCCCTTGTGTTTTCCTATCACAATAATAAATAAGAAACTCAACAAAACAATTACCAACACTGTTCGAAAATATCTTGCAAAAATGCAGTAATCTGCAAAAGAAGGTACAACTATGAAAGAACTCAGAAGGCCTCCAATATTTGATCAAGAATGTGAACTCTCTATATCTCAAATGCAGCAGCACGTATAACCCGAAGCTCTTAGTTCATTCTCTGTGCAGCTTCCTTCGCGAGGAGCCTCTCTTTGGCCTTAGTTTTAGCTTGTGATTTAGAGCCCATGATACCGCCACCCCATTTCTTCCTATTCTCCTCGTACTTATCGTTGAAGTTAGCCTGAAAAAAGGAATCGAATGAGGTTAAAAAGAAGTACGGGGTAAAGAAAATAGAAACTCGTATCAGTGGTTAGGTTTATATAATACTTTAATTGCCTCCAATACTCTGCTGAACTCCATTTTATCTTCGTTCTTCACGGTTGTCAAGCATAGAGCTGAAGCAGTTTTCTTATTGACAATCTGGACATAACACAATATCAATGAGTATCTTATCTTATCTACGGAAAAAGTAATGTTAAGAATACGAACTTGATGTTGCTTACCGATCCTAAACGTGCTTTCCCTTTCACAATACAGTATGGAATCTCCATCTTTCTGCAGAGTGCGGGAAGCCAGACAACCAACTCTATTGGATCAACGTCATGAGCAATCACAACTAATTGTGCTTTGTTCTACACGGACATTAACAATATACAATAATTGGAAACTGAAATATACTGGATATAGGATTAAAAGCTTTGTGAGACAAAAACAAACCTGCTCAAGGAGGTAAGTGATGTGCTTGAGACCGTACTTCACAACAATAGGCTTTTTTGACTCGGGGGTTTTTCCTTCCGCCTCAGCTTGAGCTTTTTTTACAAGACGCTCCTTCTTTGTAGCTTTGTCCTCGGGCCTGTACTTGAGCAGCATCTTGAACAAGTTTGTAGCTGCATAGTTTTTCGGGGGGAGGAAGGGGGGGACACAAAGTTTCAGTTCAGCCTGATGAAATTCCAGACTTAATAGGGATACCGCTAACAGTTAGTAACTTGCTCAGCCATCGTATTCAAGGAGAGATAGGAATAATGACCTGAACGAGACCGAAATCATATTAACAAATATTCCACCTTTCTTTTTAATGTGCAAAAAAATGACACATTTCTGTATTAAGATTTCTTTTATCTAAGAGTGGAATCCGGGCCAACTTTCCCTCCAGTATTCCATTAAATACTACCTACCTTCCACTAGCACAGATACCGAGTAACTCTAACCACCAATCCTTATGCAGTTGAGAAGAACTCGCCTAATATTTGTGGTCTATAATGAGATTCCTTGATTTCCAAGTTCGAAGACTACATGACTTTAAACTTTTCAATTTTCGCTTCATAACATGAATCTATAGCCATGGAAACGTAATGACATGTTTAAGTTAAGACCAGAAGTACTTTGGTATGTCTCAAAGGTCTTTTTTCTTTCTTAAACTCCATGACAGACAAATATAACAGTGGAGCAGTTCCTAAAGGTGCATGGAAGCTCTCCAGTGGAGAGACTGACTGATGGAGCAAAAACTAAAAAGAAGCCAGAAACACATGCATGTCTCGGATTGTTCGGGTCAGTTTGCGCGTAATTCCGCAACTACCTGCTTAATTTCCCTCCTCCCCCACTAGGTATTACGTTGTACTAGGTAACTCTATCTACCAAGGCTAAGGCTTGAACAGATGAGAAATCAAAATTGCTCTTGTTTATCTTTTCGAAGGTCATGTACAATGGTGAATCACTTCGCAACAAAATTTCTTACTCCCTCAGTTTCATTTTACTTGGCCTCTATACTAAAAATAATTTTTTCTTTTTACTTGTCCATTTTAGCAAATCAAGAGAATTTTATTACTTTTTCGTCACACTACCCTTAGTATTAAATAACTACATAAAGCAGTAGTCATCAAATTCAGAGTTCCAAAGTATCATTATTAAGGTTAGTTTAGTAAAATATGCTCCTAAATGAAGAGTATTTTATATAATAGTCCATATGTATATAAATAACAGCTTGAAAACTTTTTAAAATAATGGAGTCTATCTATTTACAAA
Source organism: Jaltomata sinuosa (assembly GCA_003996215.1). Classification (NCBI taxonomy): domain Eukaryota; kingdom Viridiplantae; phylum Streptophyta; class Magnoliopsida; order Solanales; family Solanaceae; genus Jaltomata; species Jaltomata sinuosa. The sequence continues at coordinate 1,524,977 of QJPP01007196.1, read as the reverse complement.
TGTAAATCAATAAGATCACCAAAGCTTCCAAGTTCTTTTGCCTCCAGAATTTGAACCTACAACCTCGTGATTCTCAACCTAATTCATTGACCACCACGCACCCAACGGTGCAGCACATTTCAAAGCAATTACGCAAAAAAACACTGAAATCACCAAAGCTACCTAGTGTTTTTGCCTCGAGTATTTGAACCTAAAACCTCGTGATTCTCCACCTAATTCATTGACCACTACGCCGCACCCAACTGTGCGCCACATTTCAAAGCAATTACGCAAAATCAAAAACACTATGAAATCACATATACTGGAGTTCAATTGATTACATTTCACATTGCAGTTCAAACAGCATAATCAACAAGCAGCAAACACAAAAACAGAACACGTACCTATATTCTTATCGAGTGTCTTCGAGAACTGGTTGATAGCAGGAGGAACCTTCAATCGCTGTTTGAGGATCTTCTTCTTCCTCTGGATTCGAACACCTTCCGGCCAATACACAAACCTCCTCAAATCCTTCTTCGAACCCTCTCCGCAGTCCGCCCTTCCTTGAATTATTCGGTCATGCAATACTTATTGAATACAAAGAAGAAAATTCATTTCGACCCCGTCGTAGTTCTCAATCATTTCGTGGCACCGGGCGTGGCTGAACCAGATCCTTTTAAGACAGAAATCGTGTACTGATTGCTGATATGCTAATGCAGTATAGTTGATTAGGTACTCTATTTTGGGAGACCCCTCTCTCTCTTTCATACTCATTCTGTTAGGATAAAGTACTCCCACAAATCTTCCACCCTATAGAGAGGCAGCCTCGATCGAAAAATATTCTTCCTTTCATGATTGATTGCTAGCAGTAAGAATACTTTCCCGGGCGAAAGAAAGCAAAGTGGTCATCGAATAAGGTTTCCTTTCCTGTACTTTTTTGAATTTCCCTATTTGATCTAGTAAGGGGAAAGGCAGACCGCTTACCATAAACAGAAGATCGATATCGCACAGAAGGCCTGATATCGCCCTATCCACTCTTTTTCCTATTCAAAGGTCAGCCCCCGGGCTCTGTGTTTTCACATCGAGAATTATTTGCAGATGAAGAGATGTCAAAGGGGCTTCTTACTTCCCAAACAGATCCTCCTACATCTATATATAAACGCTGGTTTATCAAGAATACGCAAGAAAAGCACTTCGAATTGTTGATTAATCGTCAGAGATGGCTTAGAACCAATAGTTCATTATCTAATGGATCTTTCCGTTCTAATACTCTATCCGAGAGTTATCAGTATTTATCAAATCTGTTCCTATCTAACGGAACGCTATTGGATCAAATGACAAAGACATTGTTGAGAAAAAGATGGCTTTTCCCGGATGAAATGAAAATTGGATTCATGTAACAGGAGAAAGATTTCCCATTCCTTAGCCGGAAAGATATGTGGCCATGAAAGAGGGATTAAGTGGAACAGAATTGACTGGGTGGTAGAGTCGTGGAAACGCTTGTTTCTTCCATATTTTGGACCTTAGCTCCATGGAAGAATATGTTACTGCTGAAACACGGAAGAATTGAAATCTTAGATCAAAACACTATGTATGGATGGTATGAACTGCCTAAACAAGAATTCTTGAACAGCAAACAACCAGTTCAGATATTCACGACCAAGAAGTACTGGATTCTCTTTCGGATAGGCCCTGAAAGGAGAAGGAAGGCTGGAATGCCAACAGGCGTCTATTATATTGAATTTACCCGATAGTCCCCATTTTGGGAACGTCCAGTGCCAAAGTCACTGAATGGGTAAGTCGCCAATCCCTGGACTATGTAATGTACTTTATCTGCTGGGTTACGGGCGGGCATTTTACCAGAGGTTTCTAATCTACCCTTGTGTGATTCCTGTTGAAGCATATACTCGGGGGGTGGGTGCAGGGCGGACGATTTTAAAGCGGACTCCCCATTCATTAGATAGAGAAGATCACCAAGATTTCGCGATCCGCTGCCGAATTTATTCCAATTCCAAGAGCTCGGATCGAATCGGTATATCAATACCGATTCGATCCGAGCTCTCTTATGAGCATTCTCAATATTATGCCTTGAAGAGGACTCGAACCTCCACGCTCTTTAGCACAAGATTTTGAGTCTCGCGTGCCTACCCCTACTCTTTCTTTATCGGGTTATAATGATTTTGTGACTTTTTTGGATTCTTTCTCTCGTCTTACTACTGTTTATCTGAAAATATCTAAGGATGAGGTTAGTTTTATCCTTCCTTTGAGATGAATCTTCAAAAGTCTTTTTATTTAACCTGGGACTTTCCTATATTTTATGCTTTCCTCGAATTGAACTCTTGTAACTAAACCGTTCTATACTCAATTAAGGAATAGAGTTCAAAAAGGTTTTGGTTTTCATTGTTTATCAATGCGCCTCCAATTCCAAACTGCTTCAATCGCTTCTCGAACAATGGAGTCACTACCTTCAATTTCTCCATCTTCTTTTTAACAACTACGCCCTTCTTTGGAGCCTACAGTTACAAAAAATCTCAAAAATAAAAATCAACTACTCGAAGAAACTATAATCAACAACAACAACATACGCAATATATTCCCACACAGTGGGGTCTGGGGAGGATAGAGTGTACGCAGGCTGTACCACTACCTCAGAAGTGAGATAGAGAGGTTGTTTCCGATAGACCTCCGGCTCAAAGCAAAGACAGTTTATAAACTGACAAAAAGAAACTATAATCATCATCATATATATATATATATACACACACACACTCGGTCTCAATTTACGTGGCACATTTCAAATTTTGAGAGTTGAACAGTTTAATCTTGAGTATGAATTCGGACATGAAAATTTTAAATTTTAAATTTTTTGAAATAAAATTTAAATATTTATTATCGCAAATAGCCTCTCAACTTCAAAAGTGTGCGTACACTCTACCCTTTTCTACCCTTCTCAGAACTCACTTTGTGGAAATACACTCGATATGTTGTTATTGTTGAAAAACTTACATATTTATTAAAAACTACGTAAAAAGTACTAACAATTCAAAATACTTAAAAAGATATATGAAAAGATTACGATCAAGAAAATACTGGTTGAATCTCGAAATTTGAAAGGTGTCACGTAAATTAGAACGAATAGAGAGTAGTATTTACTTACCATTTTGTTGTCAGAGTTGATGATCGGAGGCAGGAGGAGAACGGAGCAAAATCTACACACTGAAAAAAAAATGGGGTTTTGGGTTAGGATTATAATATGTGGAGTTATTATATTTGTATTGTATTATTTTAATAAATATATATTTGAATAGATTGTATATAATATCACACAGGGTACGATGTAAAGTTATTATAAAAAGATAAGGTGAAGAATAAATAGGATTATTAGATAATAAAGTAAAGACAAAATTAGAAAAAAAATTAAGATAACGACCCAATCAATCGATCGTTGTATAGAATGAGACTTTTTATCGTCACGTAATGATGAATTTTATAATACAATACATAAGTAACAATCAAAACAAACATTATATTTAAATTAACAACATACTACAATATATAACAACCTTCCAAACAAGAAAAAAATTAGTTGGATGACCATTTCGAATGTAATTGAGAAATAGTCATTTTTTTAGATGAAAATGATATATGGACAGAAATATTTCTAACTAAAATACGGAATAATTTAGCACATGGTGCTGAAATTTGAAAATTTTACGAGCTGAATTTTAGTTCAAAGACTTTATCGAGTTTGATATTTCAGCAACGATTCACGGAGTTTGAACTTATATATGTAAAATAATGAGAAATAAATTATTTTATTCATGATATTTTTTTGAACTCAAGAATAATATTCTGAAGTTCGAACAAGCTTGCTACATATATATTTTCAAAACTTTGTCACGGAGTTTAGTAAAAAAACAAAAATATTGAAGTTCAAACTTATAAAAGTGAGCTCAAATTACATGAAAGTATTTTGAATTTGAACTGATAAAAGTAAAAAAATTCATAATTTTTTCTGGAGTTTAAATTGCATATTTCAAATTCAACAAAAATCCTTGAAATTTAAAGTGTGTCAGTTCTACCTCCAAAAACATTTCATGAGAATTGAGATCCTTGTATTTTAAGTTATCCTCAAGTTTTTTAAAAGTTTTTATGTTTTAGTCTATGAGTATTATTATTATCTAAGTGATGTTTCCACATTAAAAAGTGGCTAAAATTCAATTATTTTTCTATTTCTCCCTTTACTGTGTATCATCATTATTTAGTTTTAGATTTTCAACTTTTCCAATCACTCGGATCAAGTAAACGCATTGGAAAATATGTCACATTTCCCATATGCAGTACATAACTATAGTTGTTGTCGACGGTGGCGAAGTCGGGATTTTCATGAGAATTCAAAATATAAAAAGATGTATATGAAAAAATCAAGTGATTTCAACATCTACTCTATATAGATAAAAGATAATCTTGATCTAAGACGTACAATGTAATTTTTTGAATGAACTCCCCTTCCACGCCCTTAGCTGCTTACCAACCCTCAATTTGCAGCAAGAAGCTGTCACCAATAAACAATGTAATCCCACAAGGTCCGAGGAATATGGTCGGTATGCAGAAGCAATGTCACTCGATTATTATCAAACTGACTGCAATCTTTTTCTGTCCGTGAAGGTCCCACAAAGCGATTCATGGGGACCCCAAAAAAAGGGGATAGAGAGCACGAAACGGGCTTTCCAAGCATAAAACAATCCCTACTTATACATTCCATGACAACAGACAAAAGACAATTTTATCGTTGTTCTCAATCCCGGGCAATAATCTCCATGAAAAGCCTACCCTTAGCCTTACCCCTACCTTATTTGCAGCAATAACCTGTCACCAATAAACAATGTAATCCCACAAGGTCCGAGGAAGATGGTGAGTACACAGCCTTACCCCTACCTACCTTCAGAAGGTAAAGAGGTTGTTTCCGATAGAACTTTGGTCGGAAGATTCCACCAGGGAACGTTGTGTGTGTGTGTGTGTGTGTGTGTTCATTGCATAAAAATCTCAGTCAAGAACAGATGGGTGAAAAAGAAATTGGATTTCAGTACAAAAGAAAAATGCTAATGCACATCACAATCACATCTTTGGACTAGTAAATATGTAAATCTTTGGAAAGTTTATTCATAATAAACATGAAGCATGAGCAAAATCTCTTAACAAGCATCCAGCAGAATTATTCACTCAACAAAACGTGCTACCAGTACTGGTCAGTAAAATACAACCCATGGTATAATTACTCAAGAAAGCTAAACGCAAGATCCATTTTTGGTCCAGCAGCTACAAAGTTGTCCTGCAACTTAAAAGACACATTTCTCAACCAATAAGTAACTTGTTCTCTTCCAAGAAACTGTAGGTAGGCACCTCCAGATTATACGGTGCAGGTCCTTTGCGAATCCTACCAGAGATGTCGTAATGGGAACCATGGCATGGGCAAAACCAACCACCAAAGTCACCGGCATTTGGTAAAGGGATGCACCCTAAGTGAGTACATACCCCAACAACCACAAGCCATTCTGGATTTTTGACCCTCTCAGCATCTTGTTGTGGGTCACGAAGGGAGGCGAGATCAACACTGTTTGCCAATTTGATGTCGTCATCTGTGCGGCGCCTGATGAAAACGGGCTTTCCACGCCACTTGACAGTAACAGTAGACCCTGGTTCAATGCTGGAAAGATCCACCTCCAGAGAAGCAAGTGCAAGGACATCTTTACTAGCAGACATGCTCAGAACAAACTTAAGAATCAGGAGGCGAAGCAACGAGGCATAGACGAACCTGCCTCCTGTCAAGACGAAGTAAGCAAAAGCACGTTTGCTTGGATCACCAGGTGGAAAACGCTCATGGTTGCTCTCATCATATACAATTTTTGAAGTGGGATTCTTAATAGCAGCCACTGTGGCTGGAAGATCTGAGACTAAACCCATCTGGTGTGCGGGAGAAACTGAATTTGATGAGAAACCTGAAACATTTGAAAATTGTTGGAAGTTTCCTAACAAATATCAAAAGAACTTTTTACAATTAACTATCCAAAGAGTTGCAACCACAATTCCAGAACTTATTAATAATATACCTAAATGAACCAAAGAAAGCAACATCACAATAAGAGTTTCCATGTTCCATTTTTTGGATCAGGAAACAGCTCGGTCTTAGTCTGACTTTGATTTTATTCTTTGGAGAACAGTGTGTCAGAACTTGTTTTAGAAGTAGTAGTTTCGTTCAGACCTATGTAAATAATTCTTCTGTCTACTTAGATTTTGTGAGCTACCTCACTTTAGCCCAGCCTATCATGATTCTTTTTTGGCTAGCTCCTAGACAGACTTACTATGTAACTACGCTGCCTTGTAATGGAGCTAGCAGATCTGCTTTTGTAACCGATGCATCTTCTCGATGCCAATCAATGAATCAACTTACTTTATGGAAATGGTGTTGTTCGATTTACTTCACCTGATTAAAAATAATAAATGAATAAATAAACCAGTTTTCTATGAGTTGGAAAAGTTCTTTACGGAAACCACCCCTTCAGTTGTTTTCCGGAAACAAACCAATTATTGTAATTGTCATATAGATTGGACAACAAAAGCTTTATACTTTTTTATCTTTAGGTTAAAAACACTAGCTACCTACTAGCAGAAACTAGTTCTGTTTCAACAAATTTACCTTGAAAACTTGATTTTCATGAAGCACTGCATGGACAATCTGGACTGAGATGAATCAAAGATGTTTTGGTGACAAAAAGGAGCAATTTGCAAGTTCTGAAATATAGATATATTCATAAAACCCATTTGGCTAAGCTGAATTTCAATAGCTTTTAAGCACAAAGCGCTAAAAAGTATTTTTTAAGTACTGGAGCTAATTTTATAAATAAGCATTAATGTGTTTGGATAGAAGCATTGAAGCGGAAAATAAGTTGTTGATATATTTGGTTAAGAAGTGCTGATAAGCGGTTGTTGAAGCGGAAAATGTCTGAACTATCATTAATATGTTTAGCACTATAAAAGGGCTAATTCCTACTAAATTTTCAATTTCTAAATTGATTCAAGTACAAATTAATCATTGTCTTAATTCATTTCAAATTCTAAATTGAGGAGAAATGATTTTTTTAAAAATACAAAGTATTTTAAAATAACTAATAGTTAATAATAATTATCTAAAGTTTGTAAGTTAAGAAAACATACTTGAATTGTTAAAAATTACTCGTCATGAGATTACAAGCATTCAACAGTACAAGATTATTGGGAGTGACTATTGATAAATAGGTGAAACAAAAGGAAAAAGAAAAAGCAATCCAAGTATCCTAATTAATTGCTATGCAAGTGATGGGCACTTGCAAACCAACATCTTCGTTAGAACATATGCTTCTCTTTCCTTCTCTACCTCAAAACAAATAGGTTTAGACATTTTGTGAATTGCTGCCGAAGAAAACGAGAAATAAAGAGGATATTACACCCAGAGAAGTAAAGCAAAAACGAATCATATCAGGATCAGTTCAAAGTAGCCAAAATCTAGAATTTGAAGGTAGAGATGGGAAATCACTGGAGGAAAGACAGCAAAGAAGGAAAAGTGAGAAGAAGCTGGTCAATTGGAGGAGTCAATACCTCTCTTTGGGTGGTAGAGTAACACTCATAAACAGTGTCCTTAATGCCATGCCAACATACATGATGTCTTTATTTCCCATTCCTGGGAATGTTCTCAAAAGACTGGACACTATCAGGAGGAACTTTCTATGGCAAGGCAATGGAGAAGGTAGGAGAAAGTATCATCTGGTAAAGTGGCAAGCTGTCATCACCAACAAAAAAGAAGGGGGTTTGGGAATAAAGAACCCGAGAGTCCAGAATCAGATTCTCCTGTTGAAGTGGCTTTGGAGATTTGCAACTGAAGAGCATGGCCTTTGGAAAGAGACAATCACAGCAAGGTATGGTATGGACTATGGAAGGCCCATGGATTTCAAAAGCAGTGACTAGCCCTTATGGGGTGGGTCTGTGGAGAACCATCAGGAATCAGTGGCCAAAAATGTGGGAAAATTCCATAATAAAGGTGGGCAATGGAAGGAAGACTTCCTTCTGGAATGATGTGTGAGTGGGTCAATAAACTTTGAGACAGCAGTTCCCAGATATCTATAATTTAAACCACCAGAAGGTGGCAACAGTTTCAGAAGTCAGTGGTGTACAGGGCTGGAACCTTACTTTCAGAAGGTTCCTCAATGACTGGGAAGTGGAAAGACTGACAGAGTTTTATCACCCCCTTGAACAAGCCAAGAACTTAACAGTTGAGGAAGACACTCTGACGTGGAAGAAGGAAAAAAATGGTAATTTCAAGATAAAATTAGCATATAGGTTCTTTGATAAAACAAGTCATGCCAAGGCTTCTTGGCCTTGGAAGGTGATCTGGAAAGGAAAGGTACCTCACAAGGTGGCTTGTTTTACTTGGCTTGTGGCCAGACAAGCAGTTCTATCTCAAGAAAATTTGATGAAGAGGGGAAGACAGTTATGCTCCAGATGTTGTTTTTGTGAAACTGAGCTAGAGACAATAAACCATCTCTTTTCGCACTGCAAGGTGACTGAGAAATTATGGCAGATGTTTACCAACCTAAGGGGTATCAAATGGTCCATGCCAAGGAATACTGCAGATCTGCTAGCATGTTGGAATAGGGATGGAAACCAATCAGAACATAAGGAGAGATGGAAGATTGTCCCAGCTTGCATTTGGTGGACAGTATGGAAGCAAAGAAACCAGAGATGTTTTGAAAACAAGAGTATTCCTTTTCAGAGCCTTAAGATGAACTGTCTAATGACTTTCTATTTTTGGTATATTCATACTTTACCTAAGGAAATGGGGGATATAACCCAAATTTTAGATAGCTTATGAAGGATTAGATAGCAGATTTTTGTTTGTTCCTCCTTTTCCTGTATGTAATTACTGATTGAGATACACTATTGGTGTATTTCTTTGTTTATAATACCTAGTTAACTTTCTCAAAAAAAAAAGAAGGAAAAGTGGAGTTAGAACAAGTCGAAGAGGTGTATTTTGGGAATTACAGCAAAACTAAAGGGCTATTAAGCTAAAACGCAATAACATGTGGTTACCCAACTTATGGCTTTTGGCTTGTTTTGATTTAGAAGTATTTTTTCCTGTTAGCCAAACACCAATATCTGGATGGGCTCAAAAGCTGGTCAAACCAGCTTAAAAGCACTTTTTGGCATATTTTAATGTTAGACACACAAAATGCAAAAGTCGAGTGGTTTTAAGCCAAAATAAGCCACAAGTCATAGGTTGAACAACCCCAGCTTATAGCTTTTCAGCTTAAAAGCTATTTAGGTTTGACAATATTTTGCCTAGTATGCTACTCGAAATAACACCGATTTTTCCTTCTCTTTCTTCATTACGAAAGTTGCCTTGTATGCTACTCCAATCCATCATTTCAGAAAGAATCTCTCGGGCCAATTTTTCACTCACAATCTCTTCCTCACATGATAACCCAACTATGATCCAAACCCAACTATGATCGAAATCAAAGACAATTCTTCCTTTTGAGAGATACAAAGTTGGCAGTAAAAAGGTTTATTGGGATAAGACTGGTAAGTTGAGCGGTTTAGGACTTCTTTTCTACTCTAGTTTTATTTTTATTCAAAGATCATGATGAAATAATGTAAACAAGTCTAGCATATAAATACACCTAATCCAAAACAGGTCGCTTTAAGCGAGCAGTTCGCCGCTTTTGTTAACACTGATAGATAATGTAAACAAGGCTGGCTTTCTTAAAAGCTACTTACATTCAGCTAACCCAAATTGGCTCTTAAACACAATCCAAACACCCTCATAGTAGGTATTACTAGAAGAATGGATGCATGATATGCTAGACTTGTTAGGTTTTATAGAGATTTATGGCATGTTTGGCTAAGCTTTTGGGCAGCCAAAAGCGCTTATTTTTCTTTAAGTGCTTATTTTAGAGAGTTGAGGTGTTTGATTAAGCTTCTGGGAATGAAATAGTGCTTTGGAGTAGCAGCAGAAGCTGTTTTTCAAAAGCTAAAAAATGTAGTTTTTCCCCGAAGCACTTTTGGAACCTTGGTCAAGCATAAATTATTGCTCTAACATTGGCAAAAGTGCTTTAGAAATTGATTAGTCAAAAAGACTCTCTGTGCAAAAAGCATTTTAAAAATAAGCAGATTTTGGAAGCTTGACCAAGCAGGCTATTAATGTGAGCAAGGCTGGCTTTATGTATTTGCACAGCATTTCCTTGATACTACATTTTTAATAAAATCTACCTTCTAAAAGACTATGTCCTCCTAAGATCTTACTTGGTAACTGATTTAAAACTTGAAAGCTCCTATCAAACTCCCAGGTAAAGGTAAACTAACTCCTCTTTTTTTTTGTCACCCATCTTTCCTTCCAATAGTGAGGTAATGATTGGGATTGCAAATATGGACGAAGTTTTACTCACGCATAAAACAGCTTAAGCATTTTCAAAGGAGAAAAGCTGCACTTAAGTTTACTCACTTTGATAAGCATAAACTAAAGGTATGTCGTACTAAACTGTATTATTAATCAGTGTCTTATTAACAATCTGGTGTGCATTTTTAGTCTTCTTGTATTAGCTGTCCAGTCCATCAACGAAAGGAATATTCCACATTACTTAAACCATAGTGGAAAAGGTATCGTTGCTACAAGTTATGTAATAATGTTATATACTTTCTGCGCCTAATTCTATGGTAATTTATTACCATATACAAGTATATTTTGATAGCAAGGGCTATAATACTACCCAGGCTGGTAAATGGTGAGACTAGAAGCTTCAGCGCAGAGGCCACTGGCCAGAGCATTTTTCCATTTTCAGCCATACAAGTCTTACGATCCTCAGTCATTCAAAAGTTTAAGCAGATAAGCTACCATTGTCTCATAAGAGAAGTCAAGTTTCATTACCACAAGCGTCAAAGAAAAATCCAATCTTGGCACAAACACAATGCTCAACTTTCTGGGTATCTAATAATTAAAATGAGCACTGAACTTTATTCACAAGATGCCCACAGGAATTATACAGAAATGCATAAACAGCACTCCAAGATGCAATTCCCAAAAAAATGGTATAGAATGGAACCCCAAAAATCCATTGGTATACAAAGGAGTTAATCTAGTCCACTGTCATTCCTTTTTAGCGCCTCAGAGTGGAAATTACCAACCAGTTCCCATCTACAGCTACCCGATCTACAGAACAAACAATAAAACATCACACAAGCCTTTTTGGTTCCCAATCTCCATACTTAAGCTCTTGGTTTCAAACATCCTTGTGAGTGCAAATGCATTGAAACTTAAGATTCACAATTCCATCTCCGATAATTCATTACCAAATAAACATGTAACGGGAAAAAACAACTTTTAACCCCAAAAAAGTTAATGACCACAACACACAACAGCTTTTCAATTCCAAATTCCCTCTACCTAAGTAATCGATATCAAACATCCTTGGGAGTCAAAATGCATTAAAATTTAGATCTACAATTTCCATCTCCGATAATTAATTACCACATAAATACATAACCAACAAGAAAAGAAAAACTAATAATCATAACATCACAACAGCTTTTCAATTACCAATTCCTTCTACGTAACTTCTCGATATTGAACATCCTTAGGAGTGCAAACACATTGAAACTTAGATCTACAATTCCCATCTCAGATCATTCCGTAACCAAATAAGAACCGAACTTTTAACAAAAAAAGAAAAGAAACTAATAAAAGCTTTTTGATTCCTAATATCCTCTACTTAAGTTGTCAATATTAAACATCCTTAGGAGAGCAAATGAATTGAAACTTAGATCTACAATTTCCATTCTCCTGCCAAACAAACACACAAACCATAAAAAAACCTAACTTTTAACCAAAATACAAACTAACAATCACAACATCACAACAGCTTTTGGATTCCCGACTCCCTCTAATTAATACGAGTTCAAATGAATTGAAACTTAGATCTACAATTCCCATCTCCTATACACAAACCAAAAAAAAAAACCTAACTTTGACCAAAAATATAAATTAAAAAACACAACAGCAGAAAACATCAAAATTAAGTGACAATTAAGGAATGAAAATGAGGAAGCTGACCTCTGATTTGATCGAGAAACGAAGATGCGAGTGAAGGAGAAGGAGATCTAGGCGGAGATGAATCATCGGTAAAGGTGAAAGAGCTTCTTGTGAAGAAACTAGATGAAGATCTAGCCGCTGAAGAAGATAGCTTTCTACCTGCTACTCGAAGCATCTTGTTCTTCTTCTTCTTCTTCTTCTCTCCCCCTTGCGATTTAGGGTTTCGCTGTATTTCTCTTTTTTCTCTCTTCTCGATAATGGAGGAATATGACTTTCTGATTTTAATTTTTATTATTTCGTTCTATCTCTTTGATTTTATGAAGAGATAAACTTCTTCTCTAATTTTATTTTTATTTTTCAAGAAAAAAGAAATAGAGGTATTTGTGGCTCAATTTGATTGAATAAATATTTGCTTATGAAAAAAATTAGAGTCAATTTTTTATTCTTTTTTTTATTGTTTTGAATTGACAATTAGTCATCTTAATTTAAATTGAATTGGTCCTATTTCCTTGTGTCTAGATCCATTTTTATCACCACTTAGTAAATTATAATTATAAGAATTAAGTTGTTGGAAGCGAGGTTGTGATGATTTGGATATATGAAGAGGAAATGTATAGATGTTTAGGTTAGAAGGTGTGAGAGGTTAGTCGTTGTGAGTCTGAGAAGGGGCAGAGATAGGCCTAAGAAGTATTTAAGATGAGGTGATTAGGTAGAATATGAAGCAGCTTCAGCTTACCAAGTATATGTCCCTTGATAGGACTTAGAGGGTGTGGAGGTCGAAAATTAGGGTAGTGAGTTAGTAAGAAGACGAGCGTATTTCTTTAGTATTATTCTTCTTGTTTTTCCTATCTTTAGATTTCTATTACTACCTATTATTATTTAGCTTTGTTATCTTATTTGTTTAATGTTGTTTATGCTTGTCACTATAGCCGAAGGTCTATCAGAAACAATTTCTCTACCTTCTCACAATAGGGATAAAGTCTTCTCAAACCTCACAGATACCTTCTCGAAATTGGGATAAAATCTGTGTATACTTTAGTCTTTTCGAACCTCATCTATGATATTATACTGAATTTTGTTGTTGTTGGGAGAGTTAATAGTAAATGTGCTAGTGAAGATACTTGAGGCATATATAAATTGATCCAGACACCATTGTCCTGGTAAGAAAAAACTACTCCAAAATTGGTGCTTGTTGCTAAAACAATTGTTTAATACACAAATTTACATATCTACTTGCACAATATTGAAAAGCAGGTCCTTAAATTTGAGTTGAGCTAAAAAAAAAAACAGGCACTTTAGCAAAACTCTTCCTCAAAGTTGTGCAATCCCTCGATATTTTATATATGAATACAATAACATGTCCGGTATAATTCCACAAACAAAATCTAAAGAGGACAGAAAGTACACAAGACTTCACGGATCTTACCCCTAATTTCGTGGAATAGAGAGGCTATTTCCGATAGACAACTTTAGTCAAAATTTAAGTGGCTACTTCATTTTTGCAACTTTTTGGTGATTTCTGCATCTTATAAATAGGAATAGGATGCTCTTACCCTTAAGAAAAACACACTTGGAAGTGACAATAAAATACATCTATGGTCTTGTAACTTTATTTCATAGTACAGCGAGTATTATAGGTCATAGCAATATGTAAAATTAAGGGCCTAAAATTAAAATAAGTCAAACTAGCCTTGGGCTAGAAGAAGTTATCTGAGTTAAATAGGTCTACAAAAATTCCTGAAGTCAGGACAAGTGAAATTGGTAAAGACCAACCCCTTGTTTCAGTCAGAATGGGTCCCCGAGACCCCGGGACATTGGCTTCCGCCAACAGTGAACTATTTAGGGTAAGATTTTCTGAAAGTGATAAAAATGGTATAAATGCTATCATTTGATGTTTCACTCCTCTGCAGTTCCTGAAGAATGTAGAGGATACATCTTCAGAACATCTGCCCATGTGCTCAATCCATCAGTCACTTCCCTCACAACTGACGCCACCTTCTCCACGTCCACCCGGACTTGATCTTTGCTATCCCTCTCTCGTACTGTTACTGATGACGTTGAATCGACAGTGATGGCAAAGGGAACACCAAGTTCATCTGTTCTTGCATACCTTTTCCCTATGGAAGTACCTGCAACGTAGGTGAGAACGATTAATATCGATGAAAAATGCTACAACAGAATACAACCACTTCATCTCAGAAGGCGTGGATAGGCCCCCTAGGGCTAAGATCAGTCAAATTACCCACTGATCAACTTCAAATAAAACAGGGAGCATCTAACTAATCAGTGTAACGATATAGCACCAGATTAGAGCAGATAATGCTAACATGCTTCCACTCACAATGAGAAATGTCTTTTATTTGTCACCTCTATACGGATAGGACACTTGCACAATAACAGCAGCAGAGTAAATTGAACATATGTCTAGAGAAGAGAAGAGAAAGCAAAATGTTCCAGTGGAAAGAGCTACACCAGTGCGTGCGTATACATAGAAACAAATTATGCACAACAATCTGGACAAGCTACCAAGAATGATCCAAAATGTTATCTAGTCGATTAAGGTATGAGAAAAAAAAATTAAGGTATGGTGCCATACTAGAGTTTGACTACCGACTATGTACTCAATGCAAGTAATGTTCATATTTTGGGTATTCTGACAGTATCCATGTCTCTTCAACGGGTAAGGAACAAGTACATCAGGGCACAACGAAGGGCAGAGTATCATAGCACATAGGACTAAAACTAACAGTGGCCTCTCTCCTCTTTCTCGTGAATCCATTTTCATTAAGTGCTAAACTGAAGCATAACACAAAGGAATCAATTTGAATACTCTAAGCAACGCACCTGTTATATCAATCTTATGTGAGATTCCAGCAGCAGTCAAAGACTTTGAGATTAACTTGGCAACTTCTTCATATTGTTGGTTCTGAACCAGTGGAAAAACAGTGCATTTGATGGGAGCCACGAGGGGTGGGAAGCTGAAGACATTTAGCTGTTCATCCCCAGCTTTACTTGGCCTTGTGTAGAATGAATGCTCATAAAGACAATATATTATCCGCCCAATTCCAAACGAGGGCTCAATCACAGAAGGTGTAAACACTCTCTGGTGCTCTTTCTTAATTTCCTTGGAAATAGAGACCATGTTTTTCTTAATAGTGACATTCTTCCCGAGGGTACATACATGGAACTCTACCTCCCCCTTGGATTCCAGATCGGCCTTCATCTCCATAGCTACCTTTTCTTCCATTGCCTGGTGTAAACAAAGGCGAGCAGAACAACTTAGCATTACTTTCTTTCCAATTGTAGCTCATCAAATACTGGAGGGAAAAACATCAATAAAATGAGATTTCCTTTTATTAGCAGCCTGAAAATTGACCCAAAATTACCTTAAAATTGGTATATAATGATAACATGAGTTGAGCTTGAATGGAGTAAGTGAGGATTCATATAGCTAACCCCAACTTGTTTAGGTGAGGCATAGTTGTTGACTTGTTGTAGAGTCTTTTTTCCTGATTTAATGGATCTTTTTTTTTCCTAGTTCCTAAAAGTTATTGCAAATTTCTTAATGGAGCCGAGTAAACATTTAAGCAATTTGAGTGAATTCATGAATGACAACTGTACAGTGTACACCACCATTATAATGACATGGTTATACTTTTACCTAAATCCAACACGTATCAGTTACTTGTCAAATCAGCTGTCATTCTTCGTCCATCCATAAGCCTAAAATGCAAGATTTTAAAAGCAAAATAGCCTCGGCAGCTAGATAGTACCACAATAACAGTGAGTTGAGTCTGCTGAGGCTATTCTTGACCCCAATTGCTGTTTAAGAGGGGTTTGGGGTCAAGAATTCACAAACTTTGGCTCTTAAATGTGAAGAGGGAAATCAGTAACTGATTTGCAAGTAGCAGTTACATATCAAAGCAACACATGCATAATCCCCCGAATCCATTGATAGTTTACAGAGGACACAAAAGGGGATAAAATAGAGGAGTCTCTCATCTCATCCTGCAGCAGTTTCTGAAAAATTCACGAACTAACTGTTCAAATTGTATTATGTCCTCAGTTTCGCCTAAGTTTTTCAGTATCACAGTTGAATCTTACCCATTCTAATGAGCGCAAAAACACAAGTTCCACTTCTGGTACAGAGGAAACAGTTGAAGGTAAAAAAATCCATCTTGATAAAAGAAGATGAATTGGTTTCATGCTAGAGAATGGTAGTTAAAGACCAAAATAAGAAGAAAGTATAGTACTATATAAAAGGAAAACAGAAAGGTGTTACACCAGTCAAAATTTAAGACGAAACTAACAGTATCTTAGCAATTAATTTCACCTGCTTGCCTTTAGTACTCTTCTTTTCCCCAAACACTCCTCAAATGGATTGGGGGGGGGGATTAAACGGAAATCAATTGATTGTTGAAATTCCAATAAAATCACTATTATGAGGAGACTAGCAGAAATTATAAAAAGAATATATTGTTGCAATCAGCATTGATTGTCAGTTCCATTTCTAAAGCAGTGTATTCATTTTTTTATAACCATTGAAGCATTTCATGAATGCATTGCTTTGTTGCATTTTATACATCGATTTCAACAAAGCAATGTATTCATGAAACGCTTCAATGAGGTAAACGTGGCAGATATTTGAATTCAACAGAAATAGGGTGAGGGAGTGAATGCACAAGCTACCTCCAAGGCTTCAGTCACCATTTTTTGGTTTCCCTTGAATGCAAGTCCAAGCTCCTTCTTGATTGGTGTTATGACCAATTTCTGATGTTACACGAGCAATAAAAATCACATGGTCACCAAGATGCAAACCAATCATATTCATGAATGAAAATTAGCTAAATAAACAGCTACCTCTACTTCTCTTGGTTCTGAGAATTTCTCCTGAGCCACAAGAGCTACAGAACTTTTTTCCTGTCACCCAAGAATGTAAACATGTTATCAGTACATGCAAGATAATATCCAGATCACCAAGGAGGAGAATATTTTGAGAAGTTAAAATATATGCTGACATTTAGCATTCATTTTGATGAGTGACGTTGTAATGGATTTCTGAAAAAGTCTAAGTCATTGATGTCATCACTAATGCTTCTTACGAAATGGATAATACATATGATATACATCAGTTTTGTCAGTGTGATGCATATTTAGAAAGACACTAAGGAATGTAGAAGTTGGTAGATATACATATAAATAGATGAATAAGAATACAACATAGAGAGAGCGGAGAATTTACAGAAAATGGGTTAGAAAGAGACTCTAAATTGCACAAGTTCTTCAAACCCATCCACCCTATCTATGGCAAGAACTGATTTCTCAAAAGTTTAACTTATGAAGACATTCAGTCAAGTTTTCAAGGCACCTATTGCATTCAAAATTGACCACTTGAGACATTGTAAAAGATTGCCCAATAATTCATTGCCCACCTACCCTCATCCCAAAGCTGGATAATGTCATTAGATGTTCATCATGTTAAGTTTAAGAAGCAAAAAAGCGCTGTTTATTTCCCTTAAGATGAATTATGTCCAGTAAATTCTTCACAAGAGGATCTAGGGTGGCGTTTATTTGAGGCACCTTTTTGGATCTTGGAAAAACTTATCCAAGAACTTTTTTTGTTTAGTTTTTTCTAAAGCCCTTGCAAAATGCTTTAAAAAATACTGATATTTGAAGAAGTGGTTTGAGGGTGTTTCCCAAACAAAGCTCGTCAATTCACAAAACACTCACATATTTTCGGATAAACCACAACTATCCAAAACTTTTTTAAGTAAGCTAATACATGTTAAACTTTTACCGAATGTGCACGCAAATCATAAGCAGATCTATCAGCAATCCCAACGCATTCAATCCAACCGTAAGAACTCTCAATCTCAGCATCCCAACAATCTGCAGCGTAGTGAGCCATCTCATTTGCAAGATGCTGACGGAAACGCAGACGGTCTTTGTCTATTCCAAGCCGTGTCAGGAAAAGATAAACTCTCCCAATAAAGTATCCAAGGGTTTCATTATTTACAGTTCCCTGCCCAAAATTGGTTCAGAGAGTGAAGTTATGGGCTTGCATAAACAAGGGCAAGAAAGAGGAACAAGTATGAAGACACAAAGGAAACTCACTTGAGAAACAGCTTCACCAAGCTGTAGTTTCTTTGCACACTGTCCAGACACTTGATCATCCCTAGGAAACATTAGAAACTCCAATTTTGCAACATCTGAAAATTTTGGATGAGATTTGTCCTGGGGATCAACAAAATGTTCGATTTCTGCCAGAGTGAACTCACGGACTCTGAGAAGCCCTTGTCGGGGAGATATCTGCACAGACAAATCTCTCAACAATTAATTACTGTTGACTTTCTTCTGCAACATGATGTGCATAACTGATGCGGAAAAGAGTCTCAATTAGCTTAATTTGGTTCTAAAAATTATTAACGCTCATAGCATAACCATATACAGAACAATAGACACAGGGGAAGTGCAGAAAGACATTGTAATTCTCAATTGAAAAGAAAGGCTTATGACCTCATTTCTAAAAGCCTGACCAATTTGAGCAGCAGCAAAAGGAAGCTTATTTCCATTATAATAGTATAGATCTTTGAAATTTACAAATATGCCTTGCGCTGTTTCAGGACGCATATACCTGCAGCATAAGAAGACAGTAGCAATTAAGTGAGACGAGCTTCAAAAGAACAATAAGCATATAATAACCAGGATAGGGAGTTCTCAGAGACCTCCTGTGATATGACAGACTTAACTCGTAAGTTCAAATGAAACTTTGTTAAGTGGGAAAAAAGAAAGGGAAGTTTAATCTGCATAAAAGGTGAACTATTTATGAAATATATTGAAACATGAACTCCACCCATATCAAAAGTTCCACTGAAGCAATATAATTTATTTTTTTTGTAAGTTCACTAAACTAATAGATTCAGAAACATGATTCTCACCCTGGGCTGACGCCAGATGGACCAATAGATGTCTGAAACATTAGATTGAATGGATAAGGATCAGAAAGTGGATTCTTTGTATCTGGTGCAGTTATACCATATTCCTTTATCTTGGCACCAAGCTGCTCAGCAGAGAGATCATCCAAAACAGCAAGAATGTGCTTCAGTTCAGCAGCCTTTTCTGCAGACAAGCTGAAGTCTTTCTCAAGTTTTTCTTTACAGTAATCCTTGAGCAAATGATCAGCTCGATAACATGTTCCTGTCTTCTCGTCCTTAACCATTAGATCAGTGAACTTCTCGACGTGTCCTGATGCCTTTAGGACAACCTCAGGGGTCACACATGGACAGTCAACTTCCAACATGTTCTCCTCCAAAACAAAATGCTGGAATATGACAAGAAAACCAAGGTCAAAAGATCATGAGAAGGTGAATACAAAGCCTAACAGCTCCAAAACTTGAGCTGCTAGTCTTTTAGCCAGTTTAAGGTAGATGCAACTGCTTGCTATCATTTGTTCATGTATGTCTTTCTAACCCCTTTCAATTTGTTTTTCTAAATTTCCCAAAAACATTCTCTTTCTTTTATAGTGTTCTAGATCACCTGATCCGATTATATGAAATCCTTGATTAAGTTTGATAAAATGATCCCCATTGAATATATTTGACTCAATTGGCCTTGAACCTAGTGATTCTAAGTAAGGAGGTTTGTTTGGTGGGAAGGTGCTGAATTATGGTTACTTATCTTGTTTAAGTTAATTTCTAAATATTTTTTTGGGAAGTAAAGTGAGATTTCATTAAAGCATCCAGTAGATGCTAAGATACAATGGGGGTCTGTCAGCTCAGCAACTACAAAAAACTTATAGAGTTAAGGAGCTGAGTGACCTAACTTAAGCTATAAATTTGAGTTGAAACCCCATCGAAAATTCTCCTGTTTCTTTCATTCCAAATACAGCAAAATATACGGGCTGGGGTTAAGGCATAAAAAAGAAATAAATAAGAAAATAACTATACAAATTGTTTGCGACAATCAAATGCAAATCATCTTGTTCTTATTGAGTTGAATATAAGCATTCGAATTGGAGGTCAATGAATTGTAAGAACATTTTCAAAAATTTAAATAGAATGCCTAAACGTCCTTTATCTTCCATTTAGTCCTGCATAGAGCATAAGGGATACAGCTGATTCACTAACCTGCCAAAACTAATTGATTGACTGATTGAACACTCAGTTCGGATGGTTGTTACATATTGTTTCATAATATATCGTATCGTATTGTATAGTATTGTATTGTTTTAATGAATACAATGTTGGATAGATGTATCGTTTTTCGGCATTACATAATGTCACATCAATAATTTGAAGGATAAACCTACAAGAAAAGTACGGTACGGGGCAGAGCTACTATAAAAAGGTAAGGTAAAGGATAAATTATGATTATTAAATAATAAGTAAAGTCAAAATGAGGGGGAAAAAAGTAACACGCGATCACACCAAAATTGATAGTTACACAAAATGGGACTTTTCATAGCTACCTAACAATGGATAGAGCTACTATAGCAAAAAGTAGGGTAAAATGATAAAATATGATTATTAAATAGTACTTAATAAGTAAAGTCAAAATGAGAAACATAAAAAAAAAAAACGACATGCAATCACACCAAATTGATTGTTACACAAAATGGGACTTTTCGATGCTACCTGACAACGGATGAATTTAACATCCAATACAATAAAATTTAAGTAACAATCCAAACAAACATGGTACATAAACTAACTATACAATAGGTAACAACCATCCAAACAAGCTGTAACTGAAATACTAGCAGGGAGCTTATGAAAATGGAAACTAACCTGCCGCCAAAAAGCGAGTACATTTGACTTAACAGAACAACCAGGAGGACCATAATCATAAAGGCCAGCAACACCTCTATATATTTTAAAAGACGGAATATAAAACAACCGTCGCTCAAGAGTATTAACAACACTCTGCCGGAACGATTCTCTACTTGCAGACGACGAACCTCCACCGCCAGCAGCACCAGCAAGTGCAGCTTGAAGCTGACTCTCAATAGATGCTTTCTCGAGTTTCAATGCATTCAAAGCTTGTACGGCAGCTTCAATATCCGGCTTCGAAGCACCTGACGATTTCAATTGGCGAACGGCGCCGCCTTGGACTTCGATGCTCGATTGTTTCTGTGCAAGTGCTCTGCGAAGTGAGTCTTCGTCGGCGGCGGACATTGTACCGGAAACGGAAAACTGATGAGCTCCGATGTAGGGTTTAAGGAAATGCGTGGGGATTACGCGGCGGCGGCAAAGGGAAAATGCGGACTTAGTGAGTGTATGAAGGATACGCATGCGGCACTATAGTGTAACTTTCCACTTATTAGTGCTTCTTTTTAGGTTTTTTTTTTTGGCTGGTGTAATAGAGGTGTTTGGTAGCTACTAAGGGGTCGTTTGGTGTGAGGGATAAGAACAAATAGTCTTGAGATAAAATAAATAGTCCAGAGATAAATTTTGGTTTCTTGTTTGGTTGTCAAGTTTGGGATAACTTATCCCACCATTTATAACATAGTGAAGTGATAAGTTATCACATATACATGATGGAATAAGTTATCCCGGGATAACTAATCCCGGGATAACTTGTTTCCAACCAAACGAATACATGTATTAGTAATGTAGAGATTATTTATAAGGTTAGTTATGCATGAATTACTTATTCATGTATTAGTTATACATGTATTAGTTATTTCACCTTCTATTCTGCATAAAATAATATATAAATTTCCTCATAACTTATATATTTATTAGTTATGCAGGTTTCTAAATTTTAAACTAAACACTGTATTAATTTTATACATGAATAACTTAACTCCTAACCAGATACCAAACATGGTATTACTTATGCAGGATTTAATACTTGCATAAGCCACTCCCAAACCAGTTACCAAAGGGGTCGTTTCGTGTGAGGTACAAGGAATAATAGTCCCGCGATAAAATACAGGATTATTTTATCCTGTGTTTGGTTGGAGGTATTAGTTAGTCTCGAGATTATTTATCTCATCATTTACATCATAGTGATGGGATAAGTTATCTCATATACAATAGTGAGATAACTAATTCCAGAATAGCTAATAATGGGATTAATTATCCCGAGATAACTTGTTCCCAACCAAACGACTTGGTTGGAAATAAGTTATTTCGGAATAATTAGTTTTGAAATTAGTTATTACATTGTGTATATGGGATAATTTATTTCATTATTATGGTATAAATGATAAAATAAATAATCTCGAAACTAACTAATATGTTCAACTAAACGCAGAATAAAATAATTCTGTATTTTATTCGGAGACTATTATACATTATACCTCATACCAAACAATCCTTAAAGCATAAGTTACATAAAAAAAAAAACTAGGAATGATATTTTTTTTTATATAAAAATAATTTAAATTTAATTTTTTATTTTATTTTATCATAAATGAGATTGACGACTTATTCATTCAGTGACTTTGGTATTGAACGTTCCCAAAATAAAAATTATTGAGTAAATTCAATATGATAGACGTTTGTTGGTATTTCAACCTTTGATTTATACTTATATGAATATTTATGTTTTTTTTTGTAGTTATAGAGAATATTTTTTAGTCACCAATTGATAGTTACAAAGCCAAGGGAGAGTTATTTTCCTCCTTCCTTCTCGGTGAGTCTATACAAACGAAATGACAAAGAAACTAAATTGGTCTAATGAACCTATACAAGACTAGAGGGAGGCAGTGTAAGCAGCTAGCCTCAAATTGGTTCGTACTCTAGTACATATGTTTACCTTTATCGCGTGCATCAACTTATTCAGTGATGTAGTTTTCTTCTGAAAAATTCTAGTGTCTCTCTCAATCTATATGTCATTGACCATTACTGCAAAACTAGCTTTTAAAATAATAGTTCTTGGATACATACTTCATCTCTGCTGCAGAACCCAATGCCAACTAAATTCTAATCTTGTAATACCCCTTGACATCGTTGCCACTGTAGTACATTCAATCACACAGTGTGCATATAATTGCTAAGTGTCTCTTGATTTCAAGTGCATTCTTACAAAACACACAAAGCTCATTTATATTCATACCCCCAAATAACAGTAAGTCCTTAATTCTCAATTTTTCATGCAGGCATAACCATGAGAGAAATACCTACTTTGGCTCTGTTATGTTGTGGTAAATCAGTCCTCTCCATGGACCATTTTACACGCCACCTCTTAACAACTTATAAGCACTTGATACATGAAACTCCCTCTTATTTATAAAGTTGCTCTTTGGTAGTTGGTCCTAAGAGCTGCCAGCTATTCCTCATTATTGTGATTTTCCTGACCATCCAAGAAGCATGTTTCGGTACCTCCATGTGAAAACATTTTGCCTTTTTGTATAGTATAAGTGTGAACCCAAGTAATTCACAATCTTGCTTTGTGTTGACTCAAAGCCCACAAGAGCTTACAGATACCAACCTGATTTCATACCTTTATATTTATGTTTTATTATACATAAATTTTTTTTTTTTTTTTGAATTTGTATGAGTAATTTGGAGTATTTATTTCTTAGTTCTTAACTAATAATATTTATTTTTATTTGTTGATATATAATTTTTAGTTAATCTTATTTGCATGTCATCAGTTTGGTGGGGTGA
The DNA here is from genome assembly GCA_003996215.1 of Jaltomata sinuosa. Classification (NCBI taxonomy): domain Eukaryota; kingdom Viridiplantae; phylum Streptophyta; class Magnoliopsida; order Solanales; family Solanaceae; genus Jaltomata; species Jaltomata sinuosa. Next base: position 1,501,265 of record QJPP01007196.1, on the reverse strand, counting down.
GATTTTTATTTTACCTAATAAAAAAATAACACGTAATAAGTAAAAAAAAATTAAAATAAAATATAGAGAGGACTGTTAGTTTCAACTTTTAAGGGTATAAATGAGCCAAAAAGGTGGATGAAAGATCTTTTTAGACTTTTCCTATAGTTCTGGGGTATTTTAAGTCCTTTCCCATTTTTAATATGTGATTTGTTAATTTGAAGGACATTTTAGAACCCAAAAGTGGACGTCAGGAGTATAATAGAGTCAATAGGTGGATGAAAGATATTTTGTACAATTTTCAATAGGTAAAAGGTAATTTAGGCCTTTTTTCAATTTTAAAATTAAGAGACACATAAATAGAGGAGTATATGAGTCCAATTACACTCCTAATCAATTTTCTTTTAATAGTTATGCAAAGTCTTATCATGACAACAAAAAAGGAACAGGGGGAGTAAATTTTACGATTGCAGTGCGAAACACTCACTATAGGGGAACCATTGATAAATATTTCATCTGTCTCAATTTATGTGATGTAATTTTGACTTGATACGAAGTTTAAGCAAGAAAAAAATTAAAACTTGTGATTTAAAATAAATCATAGATATTTGTGCGGCTATAAATTATTTCATTAAAGGTAAAGTGAATATTTTAAAATTTAATTGTTACTAAATATAAAGAGTATAAATGTGTTTTTTTTTAAAACTGACTAATAAGAAAAGTGAATCATATAAATTGAGACGAAAGGAGTACATAAAAATCCCATTCAATGTTTCTGATTTATGACAATCAACTTTACTTTTAGAGGTCGTTCACCGGATAAGAAAAATAATCCTGAAATAAAGTTTCGGATTAATTTTATCCCATATTTAGTATGAGGTATTAACTAATCACAGGCTTTTCCCCCCAAATCAATGAAGAAGGGAGACGTAAGTTGATTCTTCCGAAGAACCGGAAGCGAAGCGCTATGCCGGGGCGGAGGGGCGGAAAAAAAAATGCCTCCGAAGAAAAAAATTGGGGTTCCCAATGCTTCTCCACGCTCAACGAGATGCGCCAACCTCGGGATGCTTTACTCCTAACCAACTATTTTATCTCACTATTTATACTAAAATAATGAAATTATTATCCTATATAAAAAGTACTTAAAATAATTTCATAAAATATCTCAAATTAAAATATCCCTACTTATCCCATCCACTATACCAAACAATCCCTTACAACTTTAGATACTATGAATTAAGATGATGTGAATTTAATTTAGTGATAGTACAATGGTTGGTCCAAGAAATGCTGATCTAAATATATATATATTTTTAAAGTAAATCAAAATGGACCCTTGGGTTTAGGAATGGTTGTTGACCATGCTGGCGATATGGCTGCGGAACATATTTGATCCAATGTGGGATGTTTGGATTAAGAATTGACTCAAATGTGAATTTTTTTTGGGTGTGAATTTGTAATTAATTAATAAAAATTATTTTTTCGTACGATATCAATAGGGATGGCAAAATCAAACTTAATTCGTTCAATCCGCTCAATTCATTTAAATTTGGATTTGTTATTGACATGTCTGTTTATTAGCTCAATCCATTTCAGCTCATTAAAGATTGAGTTAATATGTAGCACAATTTTTTATTTTTTTTTGAGAAATCTTGTCAAAATATTTTTAAAAAGCTTAGTTTTATTTGATATGTGATATATAGCCATAATATTAAAAAATAATAATTTTATTAGATACTAAAAAATTATAAAAGAACAAATAAAATAATTAAAACTTAGTAAAAATTGAGAGGGTTGAATTATGACCCATTATCTTACCTGTTTTGATCTAATCCATTTTGACCCAAGCAAATTTGAATTGGATTAGGTCTTAACCCATTTTGATCTGCCCAAATTTGACCCAATTCGCCTAATTACCACCCCTAGATATCAAACCAGTTAAACAACAACAACAATAATATACCAGTGTATTCCCACAAAGTGGATCTGGGGAGGATAGAGTATACGCAGTCTGTACCACTACCTTAAAAGTGAGGTAGAAAGACTATTTTCAATAAACCCTCGGCCTCAAAATAAAAACAATCTAGAAAAGAAATGTTTTTATTAAGCTCATAGTAGAATCAGATAAAAAAATTAAAATTTATACAATAATAATTTGGTTTGTAATTAAATGTTACTTAATTAATTTCTTAATACGCATTTAAAATTTAAACAAATACTAGTGAATTCATAAACGATATTCTAGATTTGTTTCTGATCATGGTATATTATTCTCTTTATTTATCATAATGTCAAAACACGTCCAAATTAATTTGAAAAATTGTGTAAAATCTCAAAGAACATTTTGTATTAAATCTTATGAGATTGAAATCTTTGTAAATATGGAAACTATAAAAATCCAAGAAGAATATAATATATACAAATGTTACTTTTATCTCGTGAAAATAAAAAAAGTATTTTTGAAATATCGAAACTATGAAATAAGACATAGCCAATAAGACATTATCTTTGTGAAAAATAGAAACAAACTTATTAGAGTGGGGTAGGCCAAAACTCCTATTACAAAAAAAGTCACAGGATTAAATTAATTATTGGTGGAGTAAATAGTTTTCTCTATTCTTGTTTCTCTTTATCTTAACAAAAAATAATAATACTTTGTGACTTTTTATATTTGTTTTTCTCTAAAGAATAATGAAAATATGTAAATTAAACTATTACCAAAATCCACCTAACACTGAAACAATTTCTTGTATTATATTAGGTACACTTGATGAACGAAGACAGATCAAAAATTGAAAATTTATAAATTTTTAGTAATTTCATAATTTAAAATAATTATTGTTTCTGCTGTTATACCAAGTGCTTACTTTGTTATTGAGTTTCTAATAAATAATATTTATATATTTAATAAAAATAAAAATATAAAATCTGTAAAAAAAAGTTGTTAAAATTTCCAAAACTCGCACTTAATGCTTTAGATTCGCCCCTATAATGACAGTCAACATTAATTAATTAATTAGTTGAGTGTTATTCCAAAATCACCCTCCTTTTCTTGGCTTTTACCTACCACCTAAAGCCAACCACAATATGAAAACAACCCTTTATCTTTTCTTTATTATTAATTTTGTGAACTTAACCCAAACATTATTTAGTTGAAGGAATTATTAAGTCTAAGGGTTGTTTGGTTAGAGATATTATGAAATATATAGGATGTGTTTGGTATGAAGGAGAATATTTTCCTATAAAATATTTTCGTGAAAAGTAAGTTGATTTTCTTATTTATTTTCTAGTGTTTAATAATTTCTGTTTGACCATGTTCCCAGAAAAAAGATACTTTCGAGAAAGGACGAGCATGACTGAAGTGGCTATACATACAAATCTATTTACGGATTTATATGCTTCGATTGGAACTGGAAGTTCCAGAACAGGTGGCTGGTATACCACAATAATAAAACTTCCTTTTATTTTTTTTATTCGGATCAGATTTATGTTGGCTTCGTGGAGTTCATAATTGCATAAAAGGAGTCAAAGTAGTGGCTTAGTAAGTAAGAAAAAAACATTATCTCAAGAGCATTTATATGTAATATAACAAAATACAATAGGGGTGAGAGTGGGACCTCGGGGGTGGCGAGGGTAGGATGGTCAAGGGGTAGGGATTGGAGCGTTGGGTGAGTGGGGAGATTATAATAAACATTGATGTCACTTATAGAACTTGTTTTTCGTACTTCCATTAAAAAAATCATTTTTCTCATTTTTAAGGAGCTTATTTTTTTAGAAAAAATATTTTTCAAAATGTTTGCCCAATTAAACATGAAAAAATAAGAAAATATTTTTCAAAAATTATTTTCATCCATACCAAAAACATCCATAACATCATCAAAATTTCACATAAAGCGATACTATGTTTGTTCGAGGAATTGAAAAAAAAATAACGCTCATATAACCCTATAAGTAATGTAGCGTTTGATTGATCGTGTTATGAATTAATTTAATGGAATATTTAGTTCTCAATTTAAATAATGTCCTTAAATCTATAAAAAAATATATCAATTAGTTGAAATATATATTAATCATGTTAGTATATTTATTTTAAGTTCTATGCTTTGCTAGAAGTTTTTTTCTGGTTAGAAATTCTTATGCCGAATTAAATTCATTCTACATTATTATGTCATTTGTTTGTCTTTTGGCATATCTACTCTACGTAGCTAACAACAAGGGTGCTTTTGTACTTAAAATACAAATAAAAGGCGCAATTAATTTATTTTTAATAGTTCAAGAGTAAATTTATTCTACATGACTAACAGTGAGAGTATTTTTATCAAACAAATGATATAAATTGCTCTATTTTTAATTATTTAGAAGCAGTTTTAGTCCTCTTTTCTTGATTATATATTCTTTTTGTTTCAATTTATGTGATATTTTTAACATTTTAATAGTTTGATTTTTAAATTTTATCCGTGAATGCGAACTTGAAATCTTTAAACTATTTTTGTAATAATATCTACATATTTGAAAATAATGTAAAATGTATTATGCGTCATAATAATTTAAAATCACAATCAAAAAATAAAATCGTTTGACTTTCGAAATCCATAAGGTACGACATAAATCGAGATACATGGAGTAACATTTTTTCCATTATTTTCTCATCATATAAAGAGGACAATTCGATACATAAACCAACCCACATTAGTAGAATAAGTAGAAGGACCACATCCAAAAGAGTGTGATATAACCTAAAGAGACATACCTCCTTACCATATTTACTAACTCTCTCACTACTTTATTTTAATTACTTAATATACCATATGTTAATCAAAAAACACCTTCGGATACATCACCTCACCTCGGATACATCCCAACCCTCGGATACATCCCACCCATCGGATACATCCCAACCCTCGGATACATGTTTTAACCCCTCAGATACATGCGGATACATGTTGTAACCCCTCAGATACATGCGGATACATGTTGTAACCCCTCAGATACATGCGGGATGCCGATGTATCCGAGTGATTTAGTGGTCGTTTGGCCATGAAAACCAAATACCAAGTTGGAGTTGGAGTTGGAGTTGGAGTTGTGTTTGGCCATTAATATAAATTGGAGTTGTTTTTGACTTTTTGTGAGATAAGTGAAAAGTGAAAACACCTTTTTCTTGTTGAAGTTGAATTTCGGAATTTTCCAAATTTTCATGTCCGAACACCATTTCCGGAATTCAACTCTGGAAAAAGTAAAAAAATTTCATGGCCAAACGCCCTCTTAGGATGTATCCAATGAGATTGAGATGTATCCGAGTGGGTTGGGATGTATCCGAAGGGAAAATAGTGGGAAAAAGAGTAATTAGTTTTTAAAGATGTATATTTTATGTAAATTCTCCTTTATGTTGATACAAATATTAGTGATTGCTTCTACGACTCGAACCGCACCATCCTTAAATTATACTCACCACATACAACTAGCTTGTCAACCAAACAACCCCCTAAAGCCAACGTAATAATTCAGCTGCACCAACTTTTTTCCCCTTAAACCCCTCTTCCCGTCCTCGTTTACATCGTCCATTGCGAGAAAAATAAAACAACTATATAGCCCACCAACTCCAACAACCATAGCCCCGTTTTCTCTCTCATTTCTCTCCCAAAAATCAAACCATGGCTACCATTTCTAAGCTCTCAAATCCATGCCTCAGCTACTCTTCATCAACTTCCTTTGGTACAAGATCTTCATCAACACCCAAGTTTTTTCTTGATTTTCGTACCACCAACAGTACCACCTTTCATCACAGTTCTAAGTTGTCCCTCGTTATTAACCCTTCTATTAGGGGATCCTTGTGGTAAAGTCTCTAATTTTTGTTCATGTTTTTTTGTACTTGTGCATTTTTTGTTGTTGATGTTGTTGTGGTTGGTGTCACAAGATCAATTTCTTCGTATCTGTCCTAGTTTCGGTGGATAGAGTTAGGTGATACCTGTTGTTAGTTGTTAGTGGAAGGTGACATGTATTTCGTGGAATTAGCTTAGGTGGGGTTGGGGTTGTTAGTTGTTAGTGGAAGGTGACACGTATTTCGTGGAATTAGGTTATGTGCACACAAGCTGGCTCGTACGACGCCCTTGGCAAAAAAGAAAATTTAAATTAGAAGGCTCACCAACTTCACCCCATGTAAACCCCATTTTCTCTTTCTCATTTCTCTCCCAAAAATTTGACCATGGCTACTATTTCTAAGCTCTCAAATCCATGCCTCAACTACTCTTCATCAACTTCTTTTGGTACAAGATCTTCATCAGCACCCAAATTTTTTCTTGATCTTCGTACCACCAACAGTACCACCTTTCATCACAGGCTTTCTGGTTCTAAGTTGTCCCTCGTTATTAAACCTTCTATTAGGGGATCCTTGTGGTAAAGTCTCTATTTCTATTCATGTTTTTTGTCCTTGTGCAGTTTTTGTTGTTGTTGTTGTGGTGGTGGTTGGTGTCACAAGATCAATTAAATTAGATTGAAAAGTTGGGGTTGGCTGCAACAGTGGATCTAGAATTTTTATATACTCCCTCTGTGCACCCAAAGGTGTGACCTAGTGGTTAATGAAGTGGGTTGAGAACTATCAGGTCTCGTGTTAAAATGTTCGCATCACAGGCGCAACAAAGACAATAATACTAGGTGATTTCTTTCCATTATGTCGTAGTTTTAGTAAACAGAGTTACCAGGTACCTGTTGTTGGTGGGAGGTGGTAGTTATCCCGTGTAAGAGTGTCTCTTTCTGTATTTAGTAAGTTTTCCAACTCAAACATTTTACCGAGCAAGTTTAGGACCATAAGATTACACAAGATTCAAAAGTGTCCCTTTATTTTTTTAAACTCCGTGTCTAATAGGTGCAGGGAGTAGATAAAAAAGAAATTTTGACTTTATGTACCATTAAAGTGTTATATTTAGATATTGGGATGTTAAAGAAAACATATAATATAGCATGAAAAATAAAACATATAATATAACATAAAAGATAAAACATATAATATAACATAAAAAGTTGATTCCAAAAGAAAACATGGTCTGTTATAGTGAAATGTTGTAATAAATGACTGTTATAAAGAGGTTTGACAGTATAAAGTGCAACTTTCTGTCCCTGGTTGGCTGGCTATATGAGTCTTATTTATTCATGTAGAAGTTTTATAAATGAGATCATTTTTGTGCTTTCATTTTTTGTTTGAATTTCGGATCACTATGTTTTGCACATAGGCTGAGTTTCATTTGGTGTTACTTGTCTCATTTTGTTTGTTCTCTACTTCTGTTTTCTATATTTCGGATTTGTTCACTGCTAGATTTCTTCTTTTGCGTGTTCCAGCATTTTTCCTATCAATTTTTATTTAAGGGTGCGTAAATGGTTTTTATTTAAGGGTGCGTAAATGGGAAAAACTAGTGGAACAGTGTGTTGATTTTTCACTAAAGTTAAATTCTTGCATTTTTGTCAAAACCTTTTTAAATAAAGAAGAGGAGCGTTCTTTTTTGAACTCTTAGATCAATCAGAACTCAAAACTTGGCGATAGAAGTACTTGGATGAATGACTACTCAAACTCTTGTGTTGTATCCGTACTTAAACTTGCCACAAAAAGAAAAGTCAGATATTTCAAATCTTTGCATGTATCCTTCTAAGTCCTATATGCTTTTGTAAGACAACAGATTTTAGTAATCTCTGATCTGCTTCAAATGATGACTGAAGTTTTTTGAGTATTATTTCTTTACTAATTAGTTCTCTACGTGAAATGCACCCGAAAAAAGAAAAATGGTAGTGGATTCATATAGCTAACCCCTGGGATTATGTTGTGGTTGATCGGTTTTTTGAATTAGTTGTCTATGCCATTCATTTAAATTCACTGATCCAGCTATCAAGTTTATGCAGCAGCTGTTATAGGTATATCTGTCTTGTTCTTGCTTTCAAAACTTCATTGTGAGCTAATTTGTTCACTAGGATGGTTAAAGTAAAAGGGAGAAAATTCTGTAAACTGGTGGCCCATAATTTGTGTAAGAGTGAAAGCTAAGAGTAGCCCCACTGGTCAATATTTACGCATAACTTCGTAAGAAGATGGTGAAACTGACTTATTTATGTATTGCGATGTGCAATTATAACAGCTCTCGCAACTGTTTATGAGGAATAGAAAATTGGTGACAATTCTTCTTCCGATAATATGTTTTGTAAGGTTTCTACCCTCCGATTTTCGTAACTGAATGAAGTGAAAAAGAGAGAAATTGCCTTAGTTTATCTGGGCAATTCTGTAAGTGTTTGAAACAACTAATATTGTCACGGATATAATGATAAATTTCAGGGGATTCTATTTTCTTCCACAATTTGTCGTTCTAACACATGTTATTCATTTCTACTGGCAAAAGTTGGGTAATATTTTGATCAATTTGTTTGACAGTATCAAATGCTCCCAAGCTGATGGAAATGGAAGCTCAGCGAAGAGAACAACTCTCCATGATCTTTACGAGAGGCAAGGCCAAAGCCCATGGTATGATAATCTTTGTCGTCCCGTCACGGATCTGATTCCATTGATCGAGAGTGGTGTCAGAGGTGTAACCAGCAATCCTGCGGTAAGCTATTTCTTACTGAATCATTCTTTCTCTAGGTCTAGGGATAGGGAACCTGTTGTCATTATTATTTTGTTTTACCTATAGATACAATATGTGACTGGTGAAGATTTATTTGGATAAAATTTGTACAGTTTCTAGTTTCTACTTGTTATTCTACAACTCCATCAGCTTTCCTAACCGTTAGTTTGATGATTGCAGATATTCCAGAAAGCTATATCAACATCAAATGCTTACAATGACCAGTTCAGGTAATCTAGACTTTCTCATTAGTGGTTGTGCTTTCTTGTAACAGTTCGTTGTTAAATGACGCTAAAGGGGTTTAGAGACCATTTTGTTTGATTTAATGTGAATGTCAGTAAAGGAGGAAATGAGACACAAAATGAGGAAAGTAATGAGGGTTGGATCTTGGAAAAGTACGATAAATGTTTCTGTTTGGTCAAATGTCCATACAAAGGTTGGGTTTGGTATGAGTGTTCCACCCATTGGCTCATGCTTGGAGCTTTATGATGGGGGCATCTGGGTGTTACTCAATGCTATTACCAATGTTAATCACATTGTTATAGTATTTCATCGACTTGCAATTGTGTAGGATGTTGTCTTGTGTTTTTCCAAAGGTTCCTTCGACACATATTACCGGGAATGAATATATGATATTCTTCACATTACGTCTAGCCCTGTTCGTTTTGCCTGTGTTGCACTCTGCCTATCTTCATTCACTGCTTTTTACAGGGAACTTGTACAAGCTGGAAAAGATATAGACAGTGTGTATTGGGAACTTGTGGTGAAGGACATCCAAGATGCATGCAAACTCTTTGAGACAATCTACGATAAAACAGACGGTGGTGATGGGTACGTGTCTGTTGAAGTCTCACCTAGACTTGCTGATGATACTGAGGGCACTGTGGAGGCTGCAAAGTGGCTTCATAAGAAGGTTGAACGTTCCAATGTGTATATAAAAATTCCTGCGACTGCCCCATGCATTCCTTCCATCAAGGAAGTCATTTCACTTGGAATAAGCGTCAATGTGACGGTAAGTAATTCCTTGTCGCCTTTGTCAAGAACTTGACGCTTCATGCATGAGATCAAAAGTTACTTGTCTTCTGGTGCTTAAGAGAAATATGTGCATAGCACTTGATTAGTGAATGCTGATAAAGAGGATTATATTTTTGCTGTTTAATGAACCTTCATTCATTTTTTTTTAATTTTTCGTGTGATTCTTCTTCCATTGCCTTTTTGTACTTTATCAGTTTCTTAAATACTTAAGTAGATCCTATGTGTATGCACAGCTTATCTTCTCTCTTGCGAGATACGAAGCAGTCATTGATGCTTACCTCGATGGCCTTGAGGCCTCTGGGCTAAGTGATCTCTCCAGAGTCACTAGTGTTGCTTCATTTTTCGTTAGTCGAGTAGACACACTTGTCGACAAGATGCTTGAGAAAATTGGAATTCCAGAGGCTCTTGATCTTCGTGGGAAGGTACCTACTACATGTTCGGATTTTTCTACTCCTTTTAGGATGCTAGAGAAATACAAGTTTCGGATAACCTCACGTTGTTGTACTTCCATTGTAGGCTGCAAATGCGCAGGCAGCTCTTGCTTACAAGCTTTACCAGAAGAAATTTTCTGGTCCTAGATGGGAGGCTTTGGTAAAGAAAGGTGCCAAGAAACAGAGGCTATTGTGGGCCTCAACTAGTGTTAAGAACCCAGCATATCCCGACACTTTATATGTGGATCCTCTCATTGGACCAGACACGGTGAGTCGTCTTCTCACCTTCTTGTAGAAGTCATCAAATTACTTTTCTTGGATTGGCCTCTAATGAAATATTACTCGGGGGCATTAGCAGAAATGAACGTTTTTGAGGGGCCACTATTTAAATTCTGTCTCCAGTTAGCCTAGCGGTAAGAGTAATTTAGCCGACTACTGTTAAAGGGAAAATGTAGCCAACCTCGGTTAACGGGGACAAACATTAAAAAGTGGCCTCAGGAAAGGTCATACGGTGTGAATAATCCATATTACCTGTATTTGCATGATGGTTGATCTCTAATGAAATGTCTGCTAGGTTTCAACAATGCCCGATCAAGCTCTTCAAGCATTTATTGATCACGGTTCTGTTGCAAGGACGATTGATGCAAACATATCCGAAGCAGAAGGTATCTACAGCGCCCTCGAGAAGTTGGGGATCGACTGGAGCTTCGTTGGGTCTCAGCTGGAATTGGAAGGTGTGGATTCCTTCAAGAAGAGTTTTGATAGCTTGCTTGACAGTCTGCAGGAGAAGGCAAACACACTCAAGTTAGTGAGCCTGTAAAACAAGAAGTTGTTCTATTTGCTAGGAGATGTAATGACTGAATAAATGATAAGTCTTGTTGTCTGAGTTTGCTGCATTTTGTAATGTATGATCTGAGGATATTTGGTGGTAATACTTTTCTTGATAAGAAATTTGATATTGGTTTGGATTTTGTGCTTGTCAACATTCTTGATTGCTCCAGTTGCAGTATTGGATTTTGTGCTCGTCAACCGTAAACATGCCTTTTAACTTGGCCGCAACTAACATCTATGCCTTTTCAACTTTGAGTGCACAAGTAGACACTCAAACTTGTATAAAGTTGAATAAGTAGACACATGCGTCCTATGTGGCAATTCGCGTGAGACGCCATGTAGGACGCGTGTGTCTATTTGTTTCACTTTATATAAGCTTAAGTGTCTATTTATGCACACCCAAAATTAGAGGGCATCGATGCCAGCTGAAGCCAAATTAAAAGGCACGTTGGTGTATTATGTCTTTATTTTATCATATCATATTATGCTTTGGACCTATTTATACCTTTTCTATTAGCAAATCATTCACTTTTTTTGCCTTTGACTCTAATAATGGAATTCAAAGTTGAATGGATAATTTTAAATTGTCAAAGAAAAGGATAAATATTGGACTTTTTCTCTAAAATATTTTGACATATGAAATTCATTCTAGGTGAGATGATTGAAATTCTTTTATTCTTAATAAAAGAATAAAAAATTGTCTCATAATCAAATTAAGGGAATGAAGAACTATTCGATAGAGGAGTGGGTGTACTTTTGGCTTCATTATTTCTTTGATTTTCTGTGTATTACATGCTTTCAATGACGTTGAGTTTTTCCGGGTGAGCTCAATAACAGAATTATAATTTTTATTAAGGGGTTGAAAATATAAATATGAAGAAGTATACACAAAAAGAAAATGAAGAGAGTTTAACATCTAATAATTCTTTATACTATTTATTAGCAAGAAAAAGAAGTCTTATATTATAACAAAGAGAGATTAATCACTTCTATCTCGACTAAAATCATAAAAAGATCAACTACGATAATAATAATTTCCCGAATATAATTTCACCATGTGAAGTTTGGGGACAAAAAATGTACGTAAATTTCACTCTTACCTCCAAAATGGAAAGACAAGAGAGAGTTGCTCGGATGATAAGCACCCCTCACTTTCAACTCGAAGATTGTGAGTTCGAGTCACCAAGGGAGCAAAAGGGCTGGGAGCTCCTAGGACGGGAAAAAATATATATGTATAAGTATTCATGTTTATAAAAAAAATTTTTTTTTTTTTGGAAAGACGGTCAAATAGGCCCTCAACTCAAGACATCATTATTAATGTACTGCATGAAGTATGAATAAATTTAAAATATCAAATACATAAATTTTCTTATAGGTATAATATATAAACTTGTCCTTATTTTGACATTTATGTCTTTCAATTTTAAATGTGTACGAGTTGACAATCGTAAAGTTGAACAAACATATACACGCTTACATGACAAATGCACTCAATTTGCCATATAGGATGAATGCATCTCACGTAATTTGCTATGTAAAATGCCTGCATAATTGTTCAAACTTTATGATAGTTTTAACTATCTTCTTATGTGCACCAAAATCAAATCCAAACATTTTGATTCAAATGCGTCTGGACACATCAGAGACAGACACGTTGTGTAAATTAGTCAGACATTAATACATTAAAATACCAAAATAATACTAAATGACGTTTTTAGTCTCCGCGTTATCGCGTTATTTTAATTTTAGTTCTTGTAATATTTTACTAACTATTTTTGACCTTTAGTTTAACCATGTGTGCTATTTTAATCTGATGACTAAAAGATGTAACAAAATGAAATGGAATGATAACTTTAAACGTAATTGGGGTGAAGCGTAATCTACTTTTAGAATGCAATTTCATAATATGCTGAAGCGTAATTTATTTTTAGCATTATTATAATTGTACAAGGATTATCAAGAATTTCGATGGACGCCTAAACATGTATAAAATTAGGGTATGCAGAAGTAGTGTTTTTCTCGAGAATTGTATATTGCAAAAAGCATAATTTCTTAAATGTTCAAAGTGCCCTTATTAACAGTTATCATTCCATTTAATTTGATTAGATTTTGTTAGTCATCAATTCAAAATAACACACACAGTTAAATTGAAGGTCAAATGTACTTAGTCGAATATTTCAAAGATCAAAATCGAAATCACGCGATAACTCAGGGACGAAAAGCGTCATTTTACCAGTATGAAAATATTGCAGACTTTGGGAATTTTGCTCTTTACGTATAATTCTTCAATTTCTCATTGAAAATTTCGATTGTGAAGAAAAGGAATTGTCGGAGTTGCTGCCGGAGCTATGGATTCCGGTGATTGGCGTACTCAACTTCTGCCTGATTCTCGTCAAAGGATTCTCAACAACATGTAAACTTTTTTTTTAATTTTTTAGTGTTTAAATTTTGCAACTTGTTTTTTTTGTTAGAGATTTTGGATTTGGAATTTTGACCTTTTTTTTTTTTTTTTTTTTTTTGTGTTTTATCAGTTTTCTGAAGAAACCCCATTTAGGTAGAAGTATTGATAAGTCAATTTGATACATGTTTTTTTCAGAATTTTGTGGGAGTTTTATTAATGGTAGTACTGCGTGGGTTAATTGGAAGTTTATGCCTTAGATAAAGTTCCAATTTTGGTAATCAGTCAAGTGGGGGTAAGGTCTGCGTACACGCTACCCTCCTCAGACCACACTAGTGGGATTACACTGGGTATCTTGTTGGTAATTGGTCAAGTAACTGTTTATGTTTTGTTTTAGATATGTCGAAACGTCAGGTTGTTGTTCAAGCTAATTGGATTATAACTACTGATATTTGTTTATCAGTCAAGTGGGGTAAGGTCTGACTGTGTATCTTGTTGGTAATCAGTCAAGGGGGTAAGGTTTGACTGGGTATCTTGTTGGTAATCAGTCAAGTAACTGCTTATGTTTTGTTTTAGATATGTCGAAACGTCAGGTTGTTGTTCGAGCTTATTGGATTATAACTACTGATATTTGTTTAGAGTAAACACGTTTTAGTCTGTTGTAGCAGGGCGTAATGTTGAATTATTTTAATATATTTGAGAAGTATTTATCTAGATTGTGCTCTTATCAAGAGTATATGTTGATCTTTTGTTGATATGGTTGTATAGAATGGAGACCTTAAAGAGGCATCTTCCTGTCTCTGGGAAAGAAGGAGTTTAGGAGCTTAAGAAAATTGCTGTGAGGTTTGAGGAAAACATCTATTCTGCTGCTACAAGTCAGGTATGTAGCCTAAACTTGTTTCGATTTGTTCGAATTGTAAAGCTAAGCTCATAAGGGGAGGATTTTCCGAGATCATATAAGGAAACCACCCATCCCTTTTCCATCCGATGTGGAACTCTAGATACAATTTGTTCTCCAAGACCATATAAGGAAACCACCCATTCCTTTTTCATTCGAAGTGGGACTCTTGATGCAATTTGTTCTTCAAGACCATATTAGGAAACCACCCATGCCTTTTTCATCCGTTATGGGACTCTTGATGAAATTTATTCTCCAAGACCATATAGGAAACTACCCATCCCTTTTTCATCCGATGTAGAACTCTTGATACAATTTGTTCTCCAAGACCATATAAGGAAACCACCCATTCCTTTTTCATTCGAAGTGGGACTCTTGATGCAATTTTTTCTTCAAGACCATATAAGGAAACCATCTATCCCTTTTTCATTTGATGTGGGACTCTTGATGAAATTTGTTCTCCAAGACCATATAGGAAACTGCCCATCCCTTTTTCATCCGATGTGGGACTCTTGATGCAATTTGTTCTCCAAGTCCATATAAGGAAACCACCCATCCCTTTTTTCCATTCGATTTGGGATTATTCAACATGAATGATGCAATTTGTTCTCCTCTTCATTGATGTTATTCCTGCTTGTATAAACTTGCATTCGTCTTTCCATTCATCTAGACGCGTTGTATTAGGGATGGCAAGCGGAGCGGAGCAGTGCGGTTGCGGGGCAAACCCGCATAAACCCCCTAAGATTTCAACCACCCCCGGGCCCTGTCCCACATAGCATAATTTGCTGTTTTCAACCTACGCCACCCCGCTCCGCATAACTTCTCAAGTGTGAGACAAATCTTTCAATTACTATCCTTGGCGGTAATCTGTACTGTATCATTATGTTTATGTGGAATTTCATGTTTCTAAATGAACACATTAATCACTGTTTTTAGCATTTTTACTAAGACTTCCCTGTCATTAAAAATAAAATAAAATTGGATACACTTATATTTGCTCTCATTAATGTTCTTATAACAGAGAAATGGAAGAGCATGATATTGTATATATCAGTTCATCTTAATCATGAGATCTGTAAATTTTATTAGTTGATAATTTATTTACGTAAAATTACCTATTACAGTGATTATAAAGAACAAAAAAATAGGGTTAATTCTGCTTATTGACATGTTTTTCTCACAAGTAAATATTATAGTATCATATTAATAATAATTCCCCAAGCTCTTCAGTGCTCACTATATATTTGTCCATACGTAGTGAAAATAGTCAAGTTATATGGAATTAAATTAGATAATTTCAGATTTGACTCACCGACATAGATTCACAGAATCTACTTATTACACTAATTTTTAGAACTAACCATCACATAAAAATTTTGGATCTAATTTTTAATGCCTTTGCACGCCTAAGGAACCAAGGGTCTCTCTGAAACAACTTCTCTACCTCCACGAGGTAGGTTTAAGGTTTGCGTATACTCTATCTTCCCCAGATCCGGTATGTTGTTGTTGTTGTTGTTGTTTGCACGAGGTAGGTTTAAGGTTTGTGTATACTATATCCTCCCCCGATCCGGTATGTTGTTGTTGTTGTTGTTTGCACGAGGTAGGTTTTAGGTTTGCGTATACTCTATCCTCCCCAGATCCGGTATGTTGTTGTTCTTGTTTGCACGAGGTAGGTTTAAGGTTTGCGTATACTCTATCCTCCCAGATCCGGTATGTTGTTGTTGTTGTTTGCACGAGGTAGGTTTAAGGTTTGCGCATACTCTATCCTCCCCAGATCTGGTATGTTGTTGTTTGCACGCCTAAGGAAGTTTAGTATTAAGAACTTAATTTCTTTTTCTTGTTTAAACCGCTGCTTTGATATGCTATACTTGAGCCGAGGGTATATCGGAAACAACGTCTCTATCTTTATGAGGTAGGGGTAAGGTCTACGTTCGATCTACCCTCCCCACCCTCCCCAACCCACTTGTGGGAATATACTAGGTGTGTTGTTGTTGTTTAAACCCGCTGCATAGTTCTGCAACCCGCCCTGCACTGCATCAGTTTTGTAAAAATTATTTGAACCCGCCCCGCATAGCCTACCCCCCCTTTGCCAACCCTATGTTGTATGTATTTTAACTTAAATTTATCTAATGTTGCAGCAAGATTATCTGCGGAAGATATCTTTAGAGATGCTGACCATGGAGACAAAATTTCAAAATCCTACGGCCAATTCTATTCAGCCCAATCCTGCAAGTAGTGGTCAGAATGCCCTTGGCCCAGGTGAACAATGAAATCTCATGTGCTGTATTTCAAATAGGCAAATCTTGTCTGACGGGACGTTTTGTATAAACCTAATTACTTCGTTCTGCTGGGTATACTACCAAATACCCAGTCATCCTGGTCTAAAGTGAGAAACTTAACTTTCTTTCACAAGGACATTTGGATGACAGCTAAAGTGTTATGAATATAATTTCTCATAAAAAAATGTATGAATGTTACCTGAAATATCCAATGAATATTACCTGAAATATCCAATGAATATTACCTGAAATGTCCAACACTGTTTATATCCCAAAACTTGCCTGAAATTTTAATGATGTAAGTAATCAAGTCCTTCAATATTTTTGTGCTATCCTCAACTTTTGGTTTATTTGTAGCATCTTTAGATTCTACAGCTCAGACGGGAAATGCAAATGCAGCTGATTGGCAGGAGGAGGTTTACCAAAAGGTATTGTTTTTTTTAGATGGAATTTCTATCTGCACAGGATGTTGAAAACTGAGGAAATTACTGATGAATTACTGGAAATTGATGTTTTGGCAATTGACAAGTGAACTGTATTCTGATAAAGTGACTGGTTGCAACAATATAAGACGTAGCTGAATGCTGTGAAATATTTCATGTGATTGATGGAGTAATAGAGGAGGATTACCAAAATAAGCGTTCAGCAAATTCATGGTCATACCCCTTCCCGTAAGGAACTTTTACGGTGTTCCCATTCGTAGAAGAATTATGAAATTAAGCATATTACAGATAACTTGTAAGAAATTGATTTATTCTCAATTGAGAAGTGAAAGTACACTACTACTACAACTACAACAACAACTATTATGCCTCAATGTCAATCAAGTTGGGGTCTATTATATGAATTCTTGTTGTCTATGTCCCTTAATTTGAGCCCTTCTCAATCAAATATTATAGCACTAGAAATTCCTTACATTTTCTACTGGCATAATTGAGAAGTGAAGTAGATATGATAAATTGATTGGCTACAATTTTTTTTTGATGAAGTGATTATAAATAGTTGAATGTTGTTATGTATTATCTGAAGTCATGAGATAATATGCCCGTATGTTCGGGTCAAGGTCCTCATGATATGTCCCTAATTTGCTTTATTTCATGGAAACTAAAATTTTTATTGCTAGTTTGAAAGGTAAACCTATTCATGCAAGAAGTATAAACTTGAATGTATGGCTATTAGAAAATATTGTTCTTTCTGAGAAGACACATTCATCTGTATTAGTTGGTATACTTTTTTGTTTTTGTTTTTTGGGATAACACGAGAAATTTGTTGTTTCCTGCTATGAACTGCGGATTATAATTGGTTCGCCCCTCTACCTTGTTCTACTTAAATACCCGACTTGGTTTACTAGCTAGGAGTAAGTTGGAATATTTTGAGTTCACCAAGAATAAACATGTAACATCAACATGCTTGTTTACTTGTGAAGCTAACTACATTGTTGTTATTCCATAGTTTACCCTTGTTTTTGCTTCATTGATAATAATGTTGTAAAATGAAAAAAGAATATGATGATTCCATTAAACCATATTATATCTCAAAAACAACTGTAGAAAAGTATATTCTAATTCCTCTTCCACTTCACTTTTAACCTTTTTATCTGGAAGGTTCTTTCATGAAGATTCTCTAGTTTGTTCTCTACTGCATCGTACCGTTGATCTAATTATCACCTATCTATACGGGAATGCAGTCTTGACATTTGCGCAATTGACTTGATGAACATTTTAATGCAGATAAAGTCTATGAAGGAGATGTATTTACCACAGCTCAATGATCTATATCAGAAAATTGCTTCTAAAGTGCAACAGGTATGTCATCAACATTTTATTCCATTATTGTCATTTCTGGAGCAATTCTACCAGCTTTATGGTGTAGCGTGCTGGATACTGGATTTTGATATAATTTGAGATGTTAATAGTTCTCAGAAATCATTCTTCTTATGGGGACAGTACTTGCAATCATATATTTCTCCTCTACTTATCCGAAACCATTGCCTTGTAATTGCTTCGTCATAGTTCCAAATTATGGTAGACTCCCTTGAAAGTTTTGTCAATTGACACACCATCATTTGCATATAGCATGCACCAAGATGTACTTCATTCGTATTCTATCGGTTAAGTCATCCATAACTAGGTAAACAAGTACTGGTATCAGATTGATTTTATAAACCTATGTTATTGGAAACTCCTCTCATCTCTTTACATGTTTCTCACACCTATTATAGCTCTTTCATACATATATTCTCTGGCACTTATAGTTGATACAAACTCCTTGATATGCCCATAGGTAATCCTAGAATATTATCTGACTGAGAACTGATGCAGAAAGCTCAAAACTCTAAATTCTCATTTTTGCATCTTTTGGTTCCTTTCCTGTCAACTTGAGAAACAGTTGTATCATAATGGGAATACATTGTAGTGTGGTTAATTCCTTTTCAATTTTTGCATCTGCATCATTTGTCTGGATTGAACATTGTGTATGATTGTGAAGTCGAGGTGGTGGTGGACACCATAAAAGGAGTTATTTGCACATATCTAGGTAGACACTGTAATGTAGATGCCATTTTTATGTTCCCTTCGGGGAAGAGATCAAGACCTCCCTAATTCTTCGGGCAAGGGCTTGATTATCTGAATTTAAAGAGCACTTAAGTTAACATTTTGTTGAATTGTGGCCACCGCCCACCTGGCTAGCTATGTTATTTGTCTCTTTATGCTCTTTCTAAGTTTTGTTCCCTTTTTCTTTGCTGTGGGAGGTACTTGAAGCATGACTTTTAAAAGTTTGCGAAGGGCAAGAAACAAAACTTGGACTAAACTGATTATTTTTCTTCCTGATTTTAAGCATGATTCTCTTACTCAGCGTCTTCAAAACGAGCAAATTGAAAAGCTCAGGTTGTTCAAGATGACACTGGAACGCATTGTGCTTTTCTTGCGGCTTAACAAGCATGATATTCAACTTTTTCACAAGGAGAAACTGCATTCGGTTGAGAGGCACATAAATTTTTTTCTTAGAACCGATAGGCCGTGCAGCAAGCCTTCTTCCTCTCAACTGCAGGGGCAACTTCCTCAGTCTTCCATGCAGATTCAGCAACCACAATCTCTTGATGGTCAAACTAATCCATCGATGCAACCTGTACAGGGTTCCATGTCTGCAATGCAGCAGAATAGTCTCACCAACTTGCAACATAATTCCTTGTCTGGCGTACCGACAATTTCCAACTCTCAGCAACACATGATAAATACAGTACAGACTGGTTCCAATGTGGATTTGGGACAGGGTAATTCATTGAACACACTGCAGCAGGTGGCTACTGGCTCTTTACAACAGAGTGGAACGAACCCGGTTCAGGCAAAGCTCGGGTCCCTACAACAAAATTCAAACGCCCTGCAACAGTCACTTCCTAAACAGCACGAGCAGCAAATGTTGCAGAACCAGCAATTAAGACAGCAGTCCCACCAGCGGCAGATGCAGCAGGTGCTTTTTCATAGACAGCAGTTAATGCAACAGCAGCAAGCAAAGAAACAGCGGACTGCGCTATTGACAAACCATCAGATGTCACAGCTTCATCAGACCTACACCTCAACTGTGGAAGGTATAGAGATCTCACCAAGTGAGCTAACCCTTCAACCCATATTAATATATAATAATGAAAGTAATGCTGAATATTAGCTAAGAGAGCTTGTTGTTTTGCTTAAAATTAGGAGGAAGGAAAAAAGGAAAGAAGAAACGTAGAGTTTGGTTGGGGTGTGTGTGTGTGTGTGTGGGGGGGGGGGGGCGGAAAAGGAAATTAAAAACTAAAGATAAGAAACTTTTCAGTTTGGTTCCTTTTTAAAATTCTTTTCTACTTTTATTAATTTCTTTATCTCTCTCTTTTTAAAAAAATATATTTGACAATGGAGAAATTTTCTGAAAAACAACTATTAGACTCTCCAATTAAGGAAATAAACCCAACATTATATTAAAAATGTAGAGGAAAAAAATATTTATTCAAGATATACTTGTCTAAATAAATATACATGTATCATATATATCTAATGTATGGATCACAAAGATAAATTTACCATCATAAATTTTCTAAAATAATTTAATGGAGTTCTTAAAATGAAATTATGTAAACTAGAAGAAAATATTATTATTTTGTATTTTATCTTTTTTTTCAGAATCTGTATTTTTAAAAATAAGTTGGTAAACTCAATATTATTTTTATAGAAATACTAGAATATCAAAATACAAGAAGAATTATATTCTAATTAATCTTCAAGGGCTTAGGCTCAAGGGGGAAACAATTGATTAGATCAAAATTTTTATGGATATTAATACTTGGGCTCAGGGTGGTGAAGGTACCGCCTCCTCCTAAGCTTCGGCTGTCGCTGGCGCCGGAGCTTCGGTGAGAGGATTGTCAACGAGGCGTAATTTCCCTTTTCGCTTGCAACTTTATACGTGTTTTTATTTTGTCAATGATCTTACACTGTTACATATTGTTGCATGCCTTTGAGAAGAAGATATTGATAGAATTCAATCTTATAATTATAAACAAAATTTCGATACAGTAGTTATACTCTTTCTAACTGATCAAGAAAAAACTCAGTTCCTAGGATTGTAAGAAAACGATTAAGCCTCCAAGGCCTTGGTCTAGTGGTAAGAGCGAAGTTGAGATGTATTGGTTAGACGCACGTTACAGGCTCGAACCTTGTCGCGGATGAAAGCTTGGTATTCAAGTGGGGAAGGGTAGAGGGGTGAACCCATTATCCACGCCATTAGCCTCGAGATTTATCAGTTACAAAAATTGGTAAGAAAATAATGAATTTTTTAAAATTAATTCAAACTATAATTTTATCCACCGCCTCTGAAGCTTCGGTGGGAGGATTGTCAACGAGGGGTAATTTCCTTTTTCGCTTGCAACTTTATACTTGTTTTTATTTTGTCAATGATCTTACACTATTACATACTGTTGCATGCCTTTGAGAAAGAAGATATTTGTAGAATTCAATCTTATAATTAAAAACAAATTTCGATATAGTAGTTTCACTCTTTCTAACCAATCCAAAAAAATGTCAGTTTCTAGGATTGTAAGAAAACGATTAAACTCCAAGGCCTTGGTCTAGTGGTAAGAGCGAAGTTGAGATGTATTGGTTAGACGCACGTTACAGGCTCGAACCTTGTTGCGGACGAAAGCTTGGTATTCAAGTGGGGAAGGGTAGAGGGGTGGGCCCATTATCCTCGAGATTTATCAGTTATAAAAATTGGTAAGAAAATAATGAAATTTTTAAAGTTAATTCAAACTACAATTTTGTCCATCGCCTCTGAAGCTTTGGTAGGAGTATTGTCAACGAGGCGTAATTTCCTTTTTCGCTTGCAACTTAAACTTGTTTTTATTTTGTCAATGATCTTACACTATTACATATTGTTGCATGCCTCTGAGAAAGAAGATATTTGTAGAATTCAATCTTATAATCAAAAACAAATTTTCGATATAGTAGTTTCACTCTTTTTAACTGATAAAAAAAAAGTCAGTTCCTAGGATTAAGAAAACGATGAAGCCTCCAAGGCCTTGGTCTAGTGGTAAGAGCGAAGTTGAGATGTATTGGTTAAACGCACATTACAGGCTCGAGCTTTGTCGCGGAAGAATGCTTGGTATTGAAGTGGGGAAGGATAGAGGGGTGAGCCCATTATCCACTCCATTACTCTCGAGATTTATCAGTTACAAAAACTGGTAAGAAAATAATGAAAATTTTAAATTCATTCAAACTACAATTTTATCCAACATAGAATACACTTGTGAAGGGTATCAAAATTTCGAGTTAGAAGTTCGTGCTTTTATAAAAATATAGATCAAAAAGATGGAAATATTAGTATATATATGAATTTATGGAATATTAGTATATTACCAAATACCCTGTCAATACCCTAGTTTAGAATGGGAAACTTAACTTTCTTAGACAAGTACATTTAGATGGAAATTAAAATGTATTAATGTTTCCATGAAATATCTAACACTGTCCCAAAATTTGCCTGAAAGTTTAATGTCGTAAGCATTCAGGTTCTTTAATATTTGTGCGTTCCTCAATTTTTGTTTTATTTGTAGCACCTTTAGATTCTACAGCTCAGACGGGAAATGCAAATGGAGCTGATTGGCAGGAGGAGTTTTACCAAAAGGTATTGTTTGCAATGGTATTTTTATTTGCTCAAGATTTTGAAAACTGAGGAAATCACAGACAACTCGCTGAATTTTGATAAACTGGCTGGTTATAACAATAGAATAAATGGCTGAATGTTCTGAAATATTTACTGTAATAAAGGATGTTTACCAAAATAATTTTTCAGCTAAAGTAATGGTCGTACCCCTAAATGCCAGGTACTTTATATATTGCGGTTTGTAGAAGAAATAGAAAATTGAGCATGTTGAACAGGTAGCTTGTAATTGTTAGAGGCTGATAATATTCTCAATTGAGAAGTACTATTACAATAACTACTACGCCTCAATCCCAGGCAAGTTGGGATCGGCTATATGGATCTTACTATCCATGCCTGTCTGTTTAAGCCTGTCTTGGTCCAATATAATTTAAAAAAAATTATTTTCACAAGCTCTGACATAATTGAGTAGTGAAGTATCTTTTTTGATAAATTAATGGATTACAGAAAATTAGTAGTTGAATTATGTGATATATTATTTAAATTCATGAG
Organism: Jaltomata sinuosa; assembly: GCA_003996215.1. Taxonomy (NCBI): domain Eukaryota; kingdom Viridiplantae; phylum Streptophyta; class Magnoliopsida; order Solanales; family Solanaceae; genus Jaltomata; species Jaltomata sinuosa. Next base: position 1,478,139 of record QJPP01007196.1, on the reverse strand, counting down.
GTAATATGTCTGTAAATTCCGGTCAAAGCCTTCATGGCATGTAACCAGTTGGCTTTATTTCCCCGCAACTAAAATCTTTAATAATTAGCTTGAAGGATAAATCTATTCGTGCAAGAAGTATATACCTGAATATATGGCTATAAGAAGATGTTCTCTGTGAAAAGACATCCGGTCATCTGTATTAGTTGGTATACTAGTTCTGTTTCTTTTTTCTTGTATACTATAATAAAGAAATTCGATGCTTCCGTCTTTGGAACTCGGTGAAAAACAGGTTCGCCCCTCTAACCTTCTGTACTTACATCCCCGACTTGGTTTACTAGCTAGGAATAAGTTGGAATACTTTGAGTTCTCCAAGAATAAACATTTAACATTAACATGCTCTGTGTACTCCATTCCGTCATTTTTTACTTGTGAAGCCAACTGCATTGTTATTATTTCATTTTTTACCCTCGTTTTGCTTCAGTGATGATTAGGGTGTGAAGTGAAACAAAATAAAAGATGGTGATTACCATTAAACCATATTATATCTCCCAAACAGCTGTAGAAAAGTATATTCTAATTCCTCTTCCACTTCACTTTTAACCTTTTTATCTGGAAGGTTCTTTCATGAAGATTCTCTAGTTTGTTCTCTACTGCATCGTACAGTTGATCTAATATTGCGTAATTGACTTGATGAACATTTTTAATGCAGATAAAGTCTATGAAGGAGATGTATTTACCAAAGCTCAATGATCTATATCAGAAAATTGCTTCTAAAGTGCAACAGGTATGTCATCAACATTTTATTCCATTATTGTCATTTCTGGAGCAATTCTACCTGCTTTATGGTGTAGCTTTCTGGATACTAGATTTTGATATAATTTGAGATGTTAATAGTTCTCAGAAATCATTCTTCTTATGGGGACAGTACTTGCAATCATATATTTCTCCTCTACTTATCCGAAACCATTGCCTTGTAATTGCTTTGTCATAGTTCCAAATTATGGTAGACTCCCTTGAAAGTTTTGTCAATTGACACACCATCATTTGCATATAGCATGCACCAAGATGTACTTCATTCGTATTCTATCGGTTAAGTCATCCATAACTAGGTAAACAAGTACTGGTATCAGATTGATTTTATAAACCTATGTTATTGGAAACTCCTCTCATCTCTTTACATGTTTCTCACACCTATTATAGCTCTTTCATACATATATTCTCTGGCACTTATAGTTGATACAAACTCCTTGATATGCCCATAGGTAATCCTAGAATATTATCTGACTGAGAACTGATGCAGAAAGCTCAAAACTCTAAATTCTCATTTTTGCATCTTTTGGTTCCTTTCCTGTCAACTTGAGAAACAGTTGTATCATAATGGGAATACATTGTAGTGTGGTTAATTCCTTTTCAATTTTTGCATCTGCATCATTTGTCTGGATTGAACATTGTGTATGATTGTGAAGTCGAGGTGGTGGTGGACACCATAAAAGGAGTTATTTGCACATATCTAGGTAGACACTGTAATGTAGATGCCATTTTTATGTTCCCTTCGGGGAAGAGATCAAGACCTCCCTAATTCTTCGGGCAAGGGCTTGATTATCTGAATTTAAAGAGCACTTAAGTTAACATTTTGTTGAATTGTGGCCACCGCCCACCTGGCTAGCTATGTTATTTGTCTCTTTATGCTCTTTCTAAGTTTTGTTCCCTTTTTCTTTGCTGTGGGAGGTACTTGAAGCATGACTTTTAAAAGTTTGCAAAGGGCAAGAAACAAAACTTGGACTAAACTGATTTTTTTTTCTTCCTGATTTTAAGCATGATTCTCTTACTCAGCGTCTTCAAAACGAGCAAATTGAAAAGCTCAGGTTGTTCAAGATGACACTGGAACGCATTGTGCTTTTCTTGCGGCTTAACAAGCATGATATTCAACTTATTCACAAGGAGAAACTGCATTCGGTTGAGAGGCACATAAATTTCTTTCTTAGAACCGATAGGCCGTGCAGCAAGCCTTCTTCCTCTCAACTGCAGGGGCAACTTCCTCAGTCTTCCATGCAGCTTCAGCAACCACAATCTCTTGATGGTCAAACTAATCCATCGACGCAACCCGTACAGGGTTCCATGTCTGCAATGCAGCAGAATTGTCTCACCAACTTGCAACATAATTCCTTGTCTGGCGTACCGACAATTTCCAACTCGCAGCAACACATGATAAATACAGTACAGACTGGTTCCAATGTGGATTTGGGACAGGGTAATTCATTGAACACACTGCAGCAGGTGGCTACTGGCTCTTTACAACAGAGTGGAACGAACCCCGTTCAGGCAAAGCTCGGGTCCCTACAACAAAATTCAAACGCCCTGCAACAGTCACTTCCTAAACAGCATGAGCAGCAAATGTTGCAGAACCAGCAATTAAGACAGCAGTCCCACCAGCGGCAGATGCAGCAGGTGCTTTTTCATAGACAGCAGTTAATGCAACAGCAGCAAGCAAAGAAACAGCGGACTGCGCTATTGCCAAACCATCAGATGTCACAGCTTCATCAGACCTACACCTCAACTGTGGAAGGTATAGAGATCTTACCAAGTGAGCTAACCCTTCAACCCATATTAATATATAATAATGAAAGTAATGCTGAATATTAGCTAAGAGAGCTTGTTGTTTTGCTTAAAATTAGGAGGAAGGAAAAAAGGAAAGAAGAAACGTAGAGTTTGGTTGGGGTGTGTGTGTGTGTGTGTGGGGGGGGGGGGGCGGAAAAGGAAATTAAAAACTAAAGATAAGAAACTTTTCAGTTTGGTTCCTTTTTAAAATTCTTTTCTACTTTTATTAATTTCTTTATCTCTCTCTTTTTAAAAAAATATATTTGACAATGGAGAAATTTTCTGAAAAACAACTATTAGACTCTCCAATTAAGGAAATAAACCCAACATTATATTAAAAATGTAGAGGAAAAAAATATTTATTCAAGATATACTTGTCTAAATAAATATACATGTATCATATATATCTAATGTATGGATCACAAAGATAAATTTACCATCATAAATTTTCTAAAATAATTTAATGGAGTTCTTAAAATGAAATTATGTAAACTAGAAGAAAATATTATTATTTTGTATTTTATCTTTTTTTTCAGAATCTGTATTTTTAAAAATAAGTTGGTAAACTCAATATTATTTTTATAGAAATACTAGAATATCAAAATACAAGAAGAATTATATTCTAATTAATCTTCGAGGGCTTAGGCTCAAGGGGGAAACAATTGATTAGATCAAATTTTTTATGGATATTAATACTTGGGCTCAGGGTGGTGAAGGTACCGCCGCCTCCTAAGCTTCGGCTGTCGCTGTCGCCGGAGCTTCGGTGAGAGGATTGTCAACGAGGCATAATTTCCCTTTTCGCTTGCAACTTTATACTTGTTTTTATTTTGTCAATGATCTTACACTGTTACATATTGTTGCATGCCTTTGAGAAGAAGATATTCATAGAATTCAATCTTATAATTATAAACAAAATTTCGATACAGTAGTTATACTCTTTCTAACTGATCAAGAAAAAACTCAGTTCCTAGGATTGTAAGAAAACGATTAAGCCTCCAAGGCCTTGGTCTAGTGGTAAGAGCGAAGTTGAGATGTATTGGTTAGACGCACGTTACAGGCTCGAACCTTGTCGCGGACGAAAGCTTGGTAGTCAAGTGGGGAAGGGTAGAGTGGTGGGCCCATTATCCACCCCATTAGCCTGGAGATTTATCAGTTACAAAAATTGGGATGAAAATAATGAGATTTTTAAAATTAATTCAGACTACAATTTTATCCAAAGCAGAATACACTTGTGAAGGGTAATCAAAATTTCGTGTTAGAAGTTTGTGCTTTTATAAAAATATAGATTAAAAATATGGAAATATTAGTATTTACTTGAATTTATGGAATATTAGTATATTACCAAATACCCCGTCAATACCCTAGTTTAAAATGGGAAACTTAACTTTCTTAGACAAGTACATTTAGATGGCAATTAAAATGTATTAATACACCCTGAAATATCTAACACTGTCCCAAAATTTGCCTGAAATTTTGATGTCGTAGCGTTCAGGTTTTTTAATGTTTTTGCCATCCTCAATTTTTGTTTTATTTGTAGCACCTTTAGATTCTACAGCTCAGACGGGAAATGCAAATGGAGCTGATTGGCAAGAGGAGGTTTACCAAAAGGTATTGTTTGCAATGGTATTTTTATTTGCTCAAGATTTTGAAAACTGAGGAAATCACAGATGACTCGCTGAATTTTGATAAACTAGCTGATATAACAATAGAAAAAATGGCTGAATGTTCTGAAATATTTACTGTAATAAAGGATGTTTACCAAAATATTTTTTCTGCGAAATTCATGGTCGTACCCCTAACCCCTAGGTACTTTATATATTGCGGTTTGTAGAGGAAATAATGAATTGAGCATGTTGAACAGGTACTTTGTAATTGTTAAGAGGCTGATAATATTCTCAATTTAGTAGTACTATTACAATACTTACTACGCCTCAATCCCAAGCAAGTTGGGATTGGCTATATGGATCTTACTATCCATGCCGGTTTGTTTAAGGCTGTCTTGGTGCAATGTAATTAAAAAAAAATTAGTTTCACAAGCATTGACATGATTGAGTAGTGAAGTTACTTTTAATAAATTAATTGATTACAGAAAATTAGTAGTTGAATTATGGGATCTATTATTTAAATTCATGAGGTAATATGTCTGTAAATGCGGGTCAAAGCCTTCATGGCATGTAACCAATTGACTTTATTTCCCCACAACTAAAATCTTTAATTGCTAGCTTGAAGGATAAACCTATTCGTGCAAGAAGTATATACCTGAAGTATACTATTTCTGTTTCTTTTTTTTTATATACTATTACAGAAATATTATTTGGTATACTATTTCTGTTTCTATTCCTTTGGATATTATTATAGAGAAATTCGATGCTTCCGTCTTCGGAACTTGGTGAAAAACAGGCTCGCCCCTCTAACCTTCTGCACTTACATCCCCGACTTGGTTTACTTGGAATACTTTGAGTTCTCCAAGAAGAAACATTTAACATTATCATGCTTTGTGTACTCCATTCCGTCGTTTTTTACTTGTGAAGCCAACTACATTGTTATTATTTAATTGCTTACCCTCGTTATGCTTCATTGATGATTAGGGTGTGAAGTGACAAAAAAAATGGTGATTACCACTAAACCATATTATCTCTCCCAAACTAACTGTAAAAAAGTATATTCTAATTCCTCCTGGTTGGGCTGGTCTGTGATCACATTGCGGAAGTTGTACTCTCGATGTGAGCAGAAATGTGTACAAAAAGCTTAAGGAAGCAAAGCTCAGTTGCTTATTTTACCATTGACATGTTAATCGGTTGTATAGCCTCTTTGGCCAAGTTTTGGGAGGTCAAAAGTGTTTTTTTTTTAATTTTTAAAGTGAGGTATTTGACCAAGTTTTTGGGAGAAAATAAGTGTTTTTAGGGAGCAATAGAAGTTGCTTTTCAGAAGCTAAAAAAATAGTTTTTCTCCAAAAGTACTTTTTTGAAAAATACTTTTGAGAAAATATACTTAGAAGCACTTTTTAAAAACTTGGCCAAACACTAATTGCTGCTCAGAAATGTTTTTTAAATTGATTGGCCAAACACGAACTGTTTCTTACCAAAAGTACTTTTTTGGAAATAAGCATATTTTAGAAGCTTGACCAAACAAGTTAGTAGTCTTCCTCTTCCACTTCACTTTTAACCTTTTTATCTGGAAGGTTCTTTCATGAAGATTCTCTAACTTGTTCTCTACTGTAGCGTACAGGTGATCTAATTATCACATATCCTCATGCGAATGCAGTCTTGACATTTGCGAAATTGACTTTATGAAAATTTGTAATGCAGATCATGTCTATTAAGGAGATGCATTTATCAGACCTCAATGATATATACCAGAAAATTGCTTCTCTAGTGGAGCAGGTTAGGTTTTTTAGTTAAATTTACATTGATGCCAAGAGAACTCAAGTCCTTGATATAATTACTGTTAATGGATTTTAAGTCTAATTCATCTCTTTACTACCTTCAATCATCATAATCTCTTTACAGCATGTATTCTTAGGTGAGAAGGTCATCTTAGACGACGTCTCATTTTAACCTTTATGTGTCACTGTTATATAGACATGATTTTGTTGTTAGTCTTTTTTCCTTCACTGAAAGGGATCAAGGCATCCCAATTCTATGGGCTTGGGCTTGGGCTTGATATATGAGTTGTAAAAAGCACTTATGTCAACATTTTGTTGAAACATAGTGTTGTTTAGTTTTTTTTTTTGGTGGAAGGTAATATATGTGTTCAATTTTACTAGGTCATTACTCATTCGTTTCCTTTTCTTAAGTTCTCCCTTTTTCTTGGCCGTGAGGGGTACCTAAAGCATGACTATTAAAAGCTTGCATAGGGCAAGAAATAGGGTTGTGACTAAACTGATTTTGAGCATGACTCTCTTCCTCAGCGTCCTCAACAAGAGAAAATTGAAAAACTCAAGATGACGTTGAAACGCATTGTGCTTTTCTTGCTGCTTAACAAGCATGAGATTCAACTTTCTCACAAGGAGAATCTGCTTTCGGTTGCGAAGCACATAAGTGTCTTTCTTAGTTGCAAATGGCTGCACAAGCCTACTTCTTCTCCATTGCAGGGGCAACTTCCTCAGCCTTCCATGCATACAAGTCAGGTATGCAGTATGAACTTGTTTCAAGTTGTTTCGATAATTCAATTGTTTTCTACCTTGTTGAAGTTGTTTTCCTGCTTGTGTTAAAATGCATCTATATTTCCAGTAATTGCTTGTACCAAACCTTGTCATGCAGTTATCTGAAATTAAGGAGAGTTCTTTTTTTTTTTTTTGGTTTTGGGGGGGGGGGGGGGGGGGATGAGCTCATGTGTTTAAATAGGAAGGTATAGAGGGTAGAAAGTTAGTAAGTAGTCCATTATTGTCGTGCTTCTAGAAGTATGATTTAGGTATCATGTAGTTTCTTTTTCTGCAATGTGTATTAATATCTGTTGCTACACTTGCTTTGTGCATTGCTATTTTGTCTTCTCTTTTTCTTTCTTACTTTCCTACGTCGGTTACATTTCTTTTGAGCCGAGGGTTTATCAGAAACAACCTCTCTACCCCGCAAAGGTAGAGGTGAAGTCTGTTTACATCCCATCCTCTTCAAGATTCCACTTGTGCGATTACAATGTGTGTTGTTGTTGATCTTCTTGGGTTTGTTCTAAGATTTTCTATGTTAAGTTAATGATCTCTTGCAATTTGCTCATAAGTTACTAATTATGTCTTGCACGTTATATCCTACACAGGCACGAAATATATATGCACGTCAGCCGCCTACCATGGATTCCGCTGGGCAAGATGTTGCTTCTGAGCTTGATAGACTTGTGAGGTTGATTGATGATTAGATGGTAGTGCTGATGGAATGGTTTTGGTATTGCTGCTTCTGGTATTGATAGGCTGGGTTCTAGTTTTGATGGATTGAGTTCTGGTACTAAACTTGATGAGCGTTTAGTGCATGCAAGATCGGATTTACATGGAGGGGTGTGGGTTCATGTGAACCCATGCACCCCTCCCTATATTATTTTGAAGTACTCGTGAATCCATGCACATCTTCCTAGATTATGTTAAGTACTGCAATTATTTGGATAAATAACTTAAATTTTATGAAAAGCGACTCCATGCTTGGGGCTCAAACCTTTGATGATTTTCTTTTTTCCTTTTGTGTTTTCTTTTCGTTTTCTTTTTTGTTCATCCAAGTTGTTTTCTGTGTCTGAATCTTTAGCACCATTTTTACAAGTAAAGTCTTTTTTTCGTTTTTCTTCAATTTATTTCTTTGATTCGTACTTGCGTTTCCTTAAATAATGATACTATTTTAATCGTTTTTAAATATAAAAAGTCGTTAAGCGCAACTATAAGCTTATAATTTCTTTTGTGATAATAATATGAAATTATAGTTTACTTGTCAAGTCGTTATCTAGGAAAAATTTATAGCATTAAATCTAACGATAGTGTAGTGCACCCATTACAGAAAATGGAGGCTCATTCAGAAAAGGTGGAAACATGGTTTGTTGATATTAACAAAAAATTGAACTATTTAGTGAAAATGCAGGATGTTAAAGTTTCTAAGAATTTTTCGCCGAGGGGGTTCGGATGAACCTTCTGGGCCCTTACTAGCTCCACCCCTGATGATCGACCAAAGATAAAACATAGAGTAGCTGAAATGATAAGACACTCGTGCAAGTATTGACGATTGGGAAGAGGTGATAAGATAAGACACATCGAGTTGCTTTGCATGATCATTGTGTCGAAAGTGACCAAAGGAAGTTAGATGATGAAGAACAAACATTTTGATGATAATTACTTTTTTTACCCTTTCTAGACTCTTAAGATTGTTATGACTAACACAATTCTATAATATAAATTTATGTCATATTTTGGTTTAAACAATCTTTTTTTCATTGTCAAATATCTCTTATGTTTTAAAGTAAATTATCTCTAGTAATTTATAAAGAGCGAAGTATCGAAAACACACTTAAACTATCCCCTTTTTTGAGTTTCATACCTAAACTATTGGAAGTGTGAGTTTCATACTTAAACTATCACTCATTAGTTTGAGAAACACACCTCAACTAATATGTGATGATGTGTGTATTACACTCTCTTTTATTTAAAAATCCTACAACGTGACACTCTGCATGGAATGTTTTTTTCATCTTGACAAAAATTAAATAAATTATTAGTATTAAGTTACAAATTAAATATTCATTGTGTTGAGAAATAATGAAGAGGAAGGGGGAGTTTAGGGTAAAATCAATTGAAAAATTACAAAAAAATGACTTGTCAGCTAAAAAAAAACATGCCACATCATCAGAATATTTAATGGCCAGACGCGCCTAAATGTGTTTGTGTAAAAACACTTGGTCCGGTCAGCGTTGAGGTGTGTTTCTCAAACTAATGAGTGAAAGTTTAGGTATGAAACTCACACTTCCAATAGTTTAGATATGAAACTCAAAAAAAAAAAAAAGAATAATTTAAGTGTATTTTTGATACTTCACTCATAAATAAATCTCTTTAGTTTACTAAGTTATAAAAAAATAAGAAAATCTCTTGGTTTAGTAAAAAAAATTAAACGTGTATATTTTGTTTGGAGAGAAATGTTAGAGAAGGATTAGTTCGTGTCTGGGTCAAGGGGACGGGTGACCTAAACCCTCTTCCTCCGGTAAGAGCTATCTAACCTCTGTTGTCTTGCTATAACCTAGTCTTACTCGCTCTTAAAATTCGTGCAAAAAATCTCTTTGCATCAACGTGTATATTATGTTCGGAGAGAAATGTTATATTAAATGTCAAAAGAAATGTAATTCAATAGGAGGAAGTTGTGATTCCCGCAGAAATGTAGACAAACGTTGGAGTCCGGAGTTAAAAGGGCAATTTTTTTTAATCAAAAATTTCAAAGGGGGCAACTAAGAATGGAATATAGACCAAAGGCGCAAAAACGTGGCCACCTCCACGCCTTGCTAAAAATGTTGATGGTGCCGTTACTGACGAGGGGAAGGCGTGGGTGGCTCCGGACTCACAAACATTGTATGAAATGTCCAAAATAGTGTAATTCAAGTATAAAGAAAATCATTCATTTGGTAGCATAGGACCATGGCTAAATTACAAATACTATAAAAAATCTCCGCGTAACAAGAACATACCCAGTGTAATCTCACGTAACTACTCGCTACATATGAGAACTGTGGCAACAGCAGGACAAAATCGTCATTTCCCATCCACTACGGAAAGTTAGTAGTATTGAATAAAATTTGTCTCTTCTTTCAACAAACAACATGAAATAAAGCTTAATTGGATAAATGTGCAGTCCTTGCCTATCAAAGCATATGCTTTGAATTGATATTTATGACTTGCAGGGATAACTGGTTCGATACTCGAGGCAATCAGGTGGATTTTGGAAAAGTTTTTCAGTTTTGAAAGTTTGACCAAAGTCAATATTTGGTGTTGGCGAGGCTGGATATGAGTTTTGATGGTTCTACTAGGTTCGAAGGGTGATTTTTGGTCTAGGTGGAGGTTTTGTTCGGTTCCTCAGGCTTTCGAGGGTGTTTTGGTCATTTGGTTGGATTTTAAAATTTTCGTAAGTTTTAAGTTGACCTCGATCAACATTTGATATTTACGATTCCAGAATGGTGATTTGATGATTCCAACATGCCTGGAATATGTTTTACGACTGATTTACACTATTGGTTTGTGTTCGGAGAATTCTGAATGAGTTCTAAGGATCGATTTCAAGAATTTTGATTTTTTTGAGATTGACGTCAGCAGTTGCTAGTGCAACCATCTTCGCGTTCGCGAAGAAGGACCTAGTGATCCTCTACGATTGCAGGACCCTTGTTGCATTCGCGAAGAGTTGACAGTGGGCAGGGCTTTGTCCGGGCCTAAGATAAACAAAGTTATTTTATTTCATTATACATTATAAATAGAATTACTTTCAAGATAATTTTATTTTTGATCTCTTAATATTTGTTAAGGATTGATTATTAAAAATAATTTATGCTTTGTTAAAATTGTAACTAAAATAAAATAATAGAAATATCGAGAAAAATTATTCGAAAGTAATTTAGGTTGGAGTTTTATGTGGATTCTGATTAACTTCCTAATGCTAATACCCAAATTAGTGCAAAACATGGAAAAGGGACACTCCATAAGACACAACTGCAATAATTATCAGACACACTCATAGAGAAAGCTTAGTGCATCGAACTATTTTTTATCTGAGATGAAAATGATACAAACTTAAAGCAAGTAGTCATCGACTTGGAAAATAGCTATGCCAAATTCAAAATTGATTATACAAAGGAGTGACAGAGAAAAGTATACATGTAAATACATTTTTACCCTTCTTTTTTCCCCCCAAATAATATGCCCATTATGCAGATCACATTACCAAGCGGTGGCTTAGCAAGCATGTTGACCTGTTGTGTGCTCACATTACCAAGCGATGGCTTGACAAATGTAAGCATTTGAAGTCCACGTGTTTTGAGGAGAATCAGCAAAAATTATAAAATAACAATAATATCCTCATATATGCCAGACAAGCACGTTGACCTGCTGTGTGCTCACATTACCAAGCGATGGCTTAACAAATGTAAGCATTTGAAGTCCATGTGTTTTGAGGAGAATCAGCAAAAAATATAAAATAACGATAATATCCTCATATATGCCAGACAAGCACGTTGACCTGTTGTGTGCTCACATTACCAAGCGGTGGCTTAACAAATGTAAGCATTTGAAGTCCACACGTGTTTTGCCAAGAATCAGCAAAAATAATAAAATGACGATAAAACCCTTATATATATGCCAAGCAAGCATGTTGACCTGCTGTGTGCTCACATTACCAAGCGATGGCTTGACAAATGTAAGCATTTGAAGTCCACGTGTTTTGAGGAGAATCAGCAAAAATTATAAAATAACGATAATATCCTCATATATGCCAGACAAGCACGTTGACCTGCTGTGTGCTCACATTACCAAGCGATGGCTTGACAAATGTAAGCATTTGAAGTCCACGTGTTTTGAGGAGAATCAGCAAAAATTATAAAATAACGATAATATCCTCATATATGCCAGACAAGCACGTTGACCTGCTGTGTGCTCACATTACCAAGCGATGGCTTGACAAATGTAAGCATTTGAAGTCCACGTGTTTTGAGGAGAATCAGCAAAAATTATAAAATAACGATATATATCTCATATATGCGCAGACAGCACGTTGACCTGCTGTGTGCTCACATTACCAAGCGATGGCTTGACAAATGTAAGCATTTGAAGTCCACGTGTTTTGAGGAGAATCAGCAAAAATTATAAAATAACGATAATATCCTCATATATGCCAGACAAACACGTTGACCTGCTGTGTGCTCACATTACCAAGCGATGGCTTGACAAATGTAAGCATTTGAAGTCCACGTGTTTTGAGGAGAATCACCAAAAATTATAAAATAACGATAATATCCTCATATATGCCAGACAAGCACGTTGACCTGCTGTGTGCTCACATTACCAAGCGATGGCTTGACAAATGTAAGCATTTGAAGTCCACGTGTTTTGAGGAGAATCAGCAAAAATTATAAAATAACGATAATATCCTCATATATGCCAGACAAGCATGTTGACCTGCTGTGTGCTCACATTACCAAGCGATGGCTTGACAAATGTAAGCATTTGAAGTCCACACGTGTTTTGCCGAGAATCAACAAAAATAATAAAATGACGATAATACCCTTATATATATGCCAAGCAGGCATGTTGACCTGTTATGTGCTTATTTATGCCAGATAGGCATATTGATTTGCTGTGTGCTCACATTACTAAGCGGTGGCTTAACATATGTAAGCATTTGAAATCCACGTGTTTTACCGAGAATAAAAAAAAATGACGATAATACCCTTACATATATATGCCAGGCATGCATGTTGACCAGGTGTGTGCTTACTCCTCCTTGTAAGAATAGTAGAAAAAATACAAAAGGGCTCAGGCAAGGGGAAAAGAGTTGATCAGAATTGAGATGGATATTGATACTCACGGTGGTCAACCTACCGCCTCAGCCGTGGCTGTCGCCGGAGAATCCGCCGGAGGATTGTCAACAAGATGTAATTTCCTTTTCCCATTGCAACTTTTACTTGTTTTTCCCCCCTCTTTTGGCAATGATTTTTACACTAAATTGAATCTTAAAATTAAAAACAAAATTCCAATTCAGTTAAGCTTCCTGCATGCTTTCTTGATTGAGCTCGTCGAGCTCACGGGGCTTGCCTAGTGTAGTTTATCGTTGTGAGCTATTACACTGGAGCGGGGTTTTACTTTGTGTAAACCCTAAGGGTAGCGAGTGCGGGTTCCCTTGTCATAAAAGAAAAAAAAATGATGGAAGCCCCCAAGGCCTTGGTCTAGTGGTAAGAGTGAATTTGTGACATATAGGTTAGAACCCTGTTATAGTCTAAAGCTCATTATTTAAGTGGAGAAGGGTAGATGGTGGGACCCATTATCCGCCGAGTTCGGGGATTTATGGGCTATAAAAAAGGGTAAAAGATAGTAAACAACAACAACATACTTAGTGTAATTCAACTAGTGGGTTTGGGGAGGTGGGGACGGTAGGATGTATGCAGACCTTACCCTACCTTTGTGAGGTAGATAAACCCTCGGCTCAAAAGAAGTGTAAAATTGCACCCAAGGGTGTGACCTAGTGGTCAATGAAGTGGGTTAAAGAACCATGAGGTCTCAGGTTCAAATCCCAGCAGAGACAAAAAAACACTAGGTGATTCTTCCCATTTGTTCTAGCCTTGGTGGACAGAGTTACGTGGTACCTGTTGCTAGTGGGACGTGACAGGTATCCCGACTATTTAGTTGAGGTGCCGGAAAGCTGGCCCGGACACCACTAAAAAAAGTGTAAAATTTGTAAAAGTTAATTGTAATTACAATATTATCCATTCATAATATAGTATAGATTAAAAGATGGAAATATTAGTATATTACCAAACACCCAGTCAATACCTTAGTGTAAAGTGGGAAACTTAACTTTCTTAGACAAGTTCTTTAATATTTGTGCTATCCTTAATTTATGTTTTATTTGTAGCACTTTTGGATTCTTCAGCTCAGACGGGAAATGCAAATGGAGCTGATTGGCAGGAAGAGGTTTACCAAAAGGTATTGTTTGCAATGGTATTTTTATTTGCAAGATTTTGAAAACTGTGGAAATTACATATGTGGATTTTGATAGACTGGCTGGTTATAACATCATAAGAAATAGCTGAATGTTTTGAAATATTTCCTGTGATTAATAGAGTAATAGAGGAGGTTTACCATAACAAGTGTTCAGCTAAATTCATGGCCGTACCCCTCCTCCACAAGGTGCTTTATGTATTCCATTTCTTATAGGAAATAGAAAATCGAGCATGTTAACAAGTAACTTGTTAGAACTTGGTATATTCTAAATTGTGAAGTACTACTATAACCAGACGTCAATGGGACAAGAAAGTTGAGGTCGGCTATATGAATCCTCACTGTCGATGGCGAGCTGTTTAAGCCTGTCTTGGTCAAATATTGTCAACGACAAAAAAATAGTGTCACAAGCACTGCATAATTGAGAAATGAATTATTTTTTGATAAACGAATTGATTACAGAAAATTAGTTGTTCAATGCTGAGATCATGTTGTGAACCAAGCTAACTTTGTAAGGGTATATGGGCTAGAAGTGGTGAATTAGACTGATTTTGTTGAAATTATTGGGCCGAGTAAAATGTTGGAGAGTTTTATTTGGGATCCTGGCCCAATTAGCAATTGGTTAAAAGGGACGAGGGGTTTCGAAAGAAAGGATTATGCATATTTTTGAAGTTAAATGTCTGTATTTCCTCTTCCTCTTTCTCTGAGTTCTGCTTCTCATCCCTTTCTTTGGTTATCTTCTATCTTACTTAGCTTCTGCCTATCGTATTTCCTTTAATGTTGGTTTGCTTCTCTGAGTTGTAATCGTTATCTATTACTGTCAATACAATCTGAATTCGGAGTTGTTACGGATCGTATTACCTTAATTCATGAGGTAATATATCTGCAAGTTAAGTCTTCATGGCATGTCATCAATTTGCTTTATTTCCCGGCAACTAAAATCTTTAATTGCTAGTTTGAAGGATAAACCTATTCGTGCAAAAAGTATATACCTGAATATATGGCTCTAAGAAGATGTTCTATGTGAAAAGACATCCTTTCATCTGTATTAGTTGGCTTACTTTTTTGGGTTTTTATTATATTATTACACTCCCTCTGTCCTAATTCTAATTTATGTGGCATCTTTTCCTTTTAGTGAGTCCCAAAAAGAATGTTAATGACACCATCCCCATTTTACCCTTTTGGGTCTCACTTAACACTTTATTGTGAAGAAAAGTCAACTAAAAGTAAGCACTAAAGTGACTTTAATACGGGCAATTCGGTAAACATAACAAAGTCTTCCCTTATTTCTTAAATTCCATGCTCGGTCAAATGGTGCCACATAAATTGGTGGATAACAGGCCCGCCCCTCTATCCTTCTCTACTTACATCCCGGACTTGGTTTACTAGCTAGGAATAAGTTGGAATACTTTGACTTCTCCAAGAATAAACATATAACACTAACATGCTCTGTATACTCCATTCCGTCGTTTTTCACTTGTGAAGCCAACTACATCGTTATTATTTCATTGTTTACCCTCGTTTTACTTCATTGATGATAAAGGTGTAAAGTGAAAAAAAAAATAGAAAATGATGATTGCCATTAAACCGTATTATATCTCCCAACCTAATTGTCAAAAAGTATATTCTAATTCCTCCTGGTTGGGCTGGACTATGATCACATTATGGAAGTTGTACTCTTGATGTGAGCAGAAATGTGTACAAGAAGCTAAAGGAAGCAAAGCTCAGTTGCTTATTTTACCATTTACATGTTAATCAGTTGTAGTCTTGCTCTTCTACTTCACTTTTAACCTTTTTATCTGGAAGGTTCTTTTGTGAAGATTCTCTAGTTTGTTCTCTACTGCATCGTACAGTTGATCTAATTATCACCTATCCACATGGGAATGCAGTCTTGACATTTCCGCAATCGACTTAATGATAATTTGTAATGCAGATCAAGTCTATGAAGGAGATGTATTTTTCAGAGCTCAATGATCTATACCAGAAAATTGTTTCTAAAGTGCAGCAGGTATGTCTACCATTTCTGGAGGCAATTCTACCTGTTATATGGTGCAGCATGCTGGATTTACTAGATTTTGATATAATTTGAGATGTTAATAGTTCTCACAAGTCATTCTTCTTATGGGGACAGTACTTGCAATCATATTTTTTGTCTTATAATTGTCCTAAAACCATTGCCCTCGTAAGTGCTTCATCATAGTTCCAAATTTTGGTTGACTCCCTTGCAAGTTCCGTCAGTTGACACACCATCGTTTGCATATAGCATGCACCAAGGTGTAATACATATTGTATTCTATTGGTTATTGGAAACTCCTCTTATCTCTTTGCATGTTTCTCACACCTATTATAGCTCCTTCTTACATATATTCTCTGGCATTTGTATTTGATAAAAACAACTTGATATGCCCAAGGTAATCCAAGAATATTATCTAACTGAGAACTGATGCAGAAAGCTGAAAACTCTAAATTCTCATTTTCACTTCCTTGGTTCTTTTCCTGTCCTCTTGAGAAACAGTGCTCTCATAGCGGGAATACATTGTAGTGCAGTTAATTCCTTTTCATTGCTAGCATCTGCATCATTTGTTTGTGTTGAAGCATTGTGTATGATTGTGAAGTCGAGGTGGTGGTGGACACCATAAAAGGAGTTATTTTCAATTATCTAGGTAGACACTGCGATGTAGATGTCATTTTTATGTTAGTTTGTGTTCCTTTCGGGGAAGGAATTAAGGTCTCCCTAGTTCTTCGGGCAAGGGCTTGATTTATCTGAATTTGAATAAAGAGCACTTGTGTCAACATTCTGCTGAATTCTGGACATCTTGCTAGCTATGCTGTTTATCTCTTTATGCCATTTCTTAAATTTTCCTCCTTTTTTCTTTGCCGTTGGAGGTACTTGAAGCATGACTTTTAAAAGTTTGCAAAGGGCAAGAAACAGGACTGTCACGAAACTAATTTTTGTTTCTGATTTTGAGCATAATTCTCTTCCTCAGTGTCCTCAACATGAGCAAATTGAAAAGCTCAAGATGTTCAAGATGACGTTGGAACGCATTCTGCTTTTCTTGCAACTTAACAAGCATGATATTCAACTTATTCACAAGGAGAAACTGCTTTCGGTTGAGAAGCACATAAGTTTCTTCCTTAGTAACAGTAGGCCGCGCAGGCCTACTTCTTCTCCACTGCAGGGGCAACTTCCTCAGCCTTCCATGCATACAAGTCAGGTAAGCAGTCTGAACTTGTTTCAAGTTATTTGGATAATTCAATCGTTTTCCTGCTTGTGTTAACATGCATCTACATTTCCAGTAATTGTTTGTATCAAACCCTGTCATTCGTAATCTGAAATTAAGTAGTTCTTTTTTTTGTTTCCGGACTTGTGATTAAGTCTGCCAGTATAAATCTCTCAAGTTATGGATGATCACTCGTGTTTCTTCTGCTTTGTTCTAAGATCTCATATGTTTAAATAGGAAGGTATGGAGGTCGAAGATTAGAGTAGAAGGTTAGTCGGTAGTCGAGTGTTGTCATACTTCTAGTAGTATGATTTAAGTATCGCGCGTTTTATTTTCTCTCCAATGTGTATTAGTATCTGTTGCTACACTTGTTATGTACATTGCTACTTTGTTGTCTCTTTTTCTTTCTTACTTTCCTGCATCGGTTACATTTCTTTTGAGTCTATCGGAATCAACCTCTTTACCCCGCAAAGGTAAATGTAAGGTTTGTGTACATCCTACCTTCGCCAGATCCCGCTTGTTGGATTCCACTGTGTATGTCGTCGTTCATCTTTGTTCTGAGATTTACTATTAAGTTACTAATTATGTCTTGTACGTTATATCCTGCACAGGCACACAATGCATATGCACATCAGACACCTATGATGGATTTCAGTGGGCAAGATATTGCTTCTGAGTTTGATAGACTTCTAATTGATTAAATGGTAGTTCTGATGGACTTGGTTATGTATGGAATGGATTTGGTACTTCTGGTATTGATAGGTTGAGTTCTGGTACTAAACTTGATGACCGTTTAGCGCATGCTGGATTGGATTTACATGGAGGGGTATGGCTTCACGTAAACCCGTGCACCCCTCTCCATATTATGTAAAGTATTCGTGAACTCATGCACCCCTCCCCATATTATGTAAAGTACTCGTCAACCCATGCACCCCTCCCCATAATATGTAAAGTACTCGTGAACTCATGCACCCCTCCCCATATTATGTAAAGTCCCCGTGAACTCATGCACCCCTCCCCATATTATGTAAAGTATTCGTGAACTCATGCACCCCTCCTTAGATTATGTGAAGTACTGCAATTATTTTGATGTCCGTTTTGGGGTGTGACTAATCCTGATTCATACCAGGAAGTTATACTTTGTGAGGTAAAACGTTCTCTATCAAAGTTGAAATATCCATCTCATCCAAGTTATTTTCTCTGTCTGCATCTTTTAGCAACATTTTTACAAACTAAGGTCACACATCTCTTCACTTATTTTAATTATTAATAAAATGTGCACATAAGTTAGTTTTACCAATAAGATTAGTGATTGAGATATTTTTTAAAAAGTTATTGACCTTGAAAGTAGTGTAATATATTGCTTATTTGGGTAGAAATTTCAGTTAGATTACAACTTGCCTGATGGATAATATAGGTTATGTTTCAAAGATTTTTAAGAGGGGCAAAGCGTTTAAAATCACCTCTTAGGAAAGTTGGTGACCTGGAGGTCAATAAAGTGAGTCGAAAATCATAAGAATTTCATGTTTAAAATTTGATCTTTCACAAAAACAGTACTAGGTGATTTCTTTCTATATGCCATAATTGAATGAGGCAGAATTAGATAAATACACGTGATATTCGAAGAAGTGAGTGTCGAGGCCAGGGAATATCGATTCTTCTCAGAGGCATTCTCGAGAAAGGAAGAAAAAAAATGCGCTAAGGTCAAAGGAGAATTTGGACATCAATAACATGGATAAAGGGACAAGGGAGACAAAGTGTCAGAAGGTTCAGGTGCGCGGACGAGTCTGTACGGACCTGATCAGCACAGAAATATTAGTTGGCATCTCCCACGGCATCACTATGTGGCCCTCTATCATTGACATTAGTACTTCAAGGCTTAAATGAAGCTCTTTTATTGGTTGTTGCCTTACCATTGTATCCTATAAATAGCTTGTTTCATACATTTGTAAAGACATTTTGAATTCTAGCAATATACAAACAATACACTATTTTCTTAGGCAACAAGCTGATCTTTATTCAACACATTGACTCAAGGATACCCTCGGATCTAAGGCTAACCTCTTGGAGGCGTCTCCCAAGCGCATCAAAACACTCGGATCTAAGGCTAACCACTCGGAGGCGTCTCTCAAGCGCATCAAAACACTCTAATCTATACTCTTTTCTCTTTATCCCGCTTTATCTATTTTGCATTCTACTTGATCAATATTCTAATTACTAGTAAACATACATAAAAGAGAGTCAGAATTAATACGCATACTCTTGACCTCATATAAATTCAACTATACCGTTTAACAAATGAAAAATGATAGGTTAAATTACTCAGGTCACACCACAATTTATAAAAAAAAAATAAAAAAAAAAAGAAGAAGAAGGGTAAAACGGTCATTTTGAAGGGGCATAATAAGAAAGAAAGAAGAAAAATCTGAGGACGTTAATTTTCTTCCCGCGAAACGTATCCCTTCCATTCCCCTCTCTCCTAGAAATTTCTCTCTCTCTCTCTATATATATATATATATATTGTACAGAGCAGCAAGCTTGATTCTACTAGAATGGCTGCATCCTCTTTTTCATCATTGGGATCATTCCATTGGTTCCCAAATTCAACAAATTTTACCAAAATTCCTTCTTCGTCTTCATCAACGGTAACACTTTCCCTATGTGTTTTCTTTACTTTTCAATTTTGGGAACTTTTGAATTTCTTATTGTGCTTAAAATGTAATACTAATTTCTGGGTTTTTTTTTTTATATTAGTTGGGGCAACGGCAAATTGTCTGTAGGGAACCTAGTATAGACTTATCCACTTCCTCTGGTTGGTAATATTTTTCAGTTTTCCTGTTTATTTTTTTTCTTTTATTTTAGATATAATGGTCAAAAACACACTTAGACTATCACTTTTTCGAGTTTCATACCCCAATATCAACTGTTGTTTTTTCTACCTAAATTATCACCATCCGTTAGTGGTGGAGCTAGGATTTTCAGTAAGGGGTTTAAAATATGAAGAAGTAAACACATGAAGAAGCTAAAGGGACTAAGGAAGTTCAACATCTACTATGTATACATAAGCAATGATTTTAACATGTATAAATAGTACTCCCTTTGTTTCAATTTGATTGATCTGTTTTCACTTGACATGGAGTTTAAAAAAATGAACAAGACTTTTGAATCTTGTGGTCTTTAATTAAAGATATGTCAAATGTACCAAAATGACTTTTAATCTTATGGTCTTAAATATACAATGTGGAAAGTTAGAATGAAAGAATTACTAAAAAGAGAAAGGGTCATTCTTTTTTAAACGGACTAAAAAGGAAAGTGGGTCAAATAAATTGAAACGGAGGGAGTATAATTTTCCATCGATGAACCCCCTCGGCCTGGTTTCACGCCTGTCATTCATGTATTAAAATACATGGTGGCGATTGGCGAAGCCAGGATTTTCACTAAGGGATTCAAACTATGAATAAGTAAACACACGAAGAAGCTAAGGGGGTCAGCATCTACTATATATACAAAAAAAATTAACTTAACCGCCGATGAACCCCTCGGCTCTACCTGGTTCCGCTCATGAAAACATACCTAGTTGAGTAGATGGTGATAGTTCAGGTAGGAAAAGGGAACCGCTAACAGTTGGGTTATGAAACTCGCGAAAAAGTGATAGTTCAGGTGTGTTTTTGATCATTAACTCTTCATTTTATTGTGAAATTTTAAGTCAATTCTTTTCACTGACCCCAGATGGTATTGAAAGCTTTGATTGTGGACTTGCATTCGATCGAAGACAAGTGTTGCTATCTTCTGTGGGATTTTTAGCAGCATCCATTTGTAATGCTGGGAGGGCAGCAGCTGAGTTTGCTGACAGTAATATTTACTCTTATCTACTACTTACATTTTATTTCTGTTGTTCCATTTTATCAAAAGCGGGGGCAGGATATGTAACTTGTTTAACCTTTAAGGGTCTTAGCACTCTAAACTAATTGTACTTATTGAAATTGTGGGTTCCGATTTAATGTTTGTTGAAATTTTAGTGATTTTTCACATAGGAGTACGTATCTGTGTTTTATGTCGAAAATACTGGTTAAGATGAACCCATTGGCCCAAGATGAACACAGAGACGGGTGGACATTACTCCAAAAAACTAAATATTTGATTACTTTCTGGATAGTGCCTACATTGAGAGGAAAGGACTATAATTCTTTGATTTCTTTCTGATCACATAGTGCCTGCTTTGAGAGGGAAGGACTATGGGAAGACGAAGATGCGGTTTCCTGACTATACTGAAACTCAATCAGGTCTCCAGTATAAGGTCACTAATATGAGCTATACATAAGGAACTCAATCCTGTTTTTTCATGTATAGGTTGTGCTGGATTTTGATTGAGTCTAACAAACATGCAGGATTTGAGAGTTGGAAGTGGCCCCACTCCGAAGATCGGAGAGACAGTGGTGGTAAGCCTGTGATGGCCCACTCAAATTTATCTCTTGCACATTTGTTTTTGTTTTCAATGTCCAGTTTTAAGCGAGAATAATTGCAGAACTCAATAAGGTTTATTAATCAATTGACTTGGCGGAGTCTTAAAAGCTGGGCCAGAGAAGTTTCTTGTGGTCTTTAAACGTTTGGGCATTTCAAATGGAAATTTTGGACGATTCACTTTTTACTGTTTTTCATTGGACTTAGCAACTTACCTTCAAGGAAACAATTGAGGCAGCTGTAGTTCCAAGCTTACATTAATCTGAGTATGTATCTTTACCAACTGAATTTAGGTTGACTGGGATGGTTACACAATAGGTTATTATGGTCGCATATTTGAAGCTCGTAACAAGACAAAAGGTGGTTCTTTTGAGGTACTAATCCAGCTTGAATATATGGTTAAATTAGTGATTCTTGCACAGTGTTAGGTGACAATGGTTCATTATGCTGCAGGGGGATGATAAAGACTTCTTCAAATTCAGAGTAGGATCTCAAGAGGTGAGTTTATTAGATAAACATCTGATGCTCTCCTGACAATGGTGATTTAATAGTAGTGTTATATGCCTACATTTCGTCTGGTTTTAAAACCATGTTTTCAAATTGCATTATGTTCCAGTAAATGTTATTTCATTTGCATAATACATAAACAAACATTCAAACTTGGCCTCGGCTGGCAAGTAAGCACTCCAACTTTGAGAGTGCACATCTAGACAACTAAATACACCAACTCATTCCTATTGTGTCTCGTGGACACTCGACGCTGATGTGGCACATAAAATTTGGAGGTGTCTAGATGATCAGTTTGTAAGTTGGAATGTTCATTTGACACAGTAGAGACGAGTTGAGGTGTCTACATGTGCATACTCAAAGTTGGAGTGCTTACTTGCCAGCTGTGGCCAAGTCATTAGTCACGCATTTAGTGATGTCATAATGGGAATGATCAAATTATACTGATTCCTTGTCTGTTACACTTGTCCTTTTTCCTGGCACTTTCTGAGGCTGTGAGAAAGGTTTCCAACAGCATTACTGTTTATCATATGTTCAGGTCATACCGGCATTCGAGGAAGCTATTACTGGCATTGCACTTGGTGGTATCAGAAGGTGATATAGCCCTATTTAACTAGGAACAGATCCATTAACTTTTTGTTTACCATCACGTATGCTTAAGAAAATTATTACTAAAATTTGGACTCTTGTGACATCAAGTTCTGCTAAGTTGTGGCTTTTTTCTGCCTCTGAAATACCAAGAGTGTTAAAAATCCACCTCTCACCCCTTAAAACTAGGGTATCACCGGTGGGATTAGACATAGATAGTCTGACTGATAAACTCATCGTGAGTAATTCTATATTCTAATAAATATGGCTCGACTTGAATACAGTTACCTAATGAGCTGCACTGCCTCAAAGGACGGGAGTTGAGTCTTCACAGGTGGTCAGTGTGGTCTCTTTTTGTATGCTAGATTTGATTATAGTCAACTGAGATAGAGTTCCTAGTTTATTAGCTAATCTTTTTTATCTACGCTAGTTTCCTAGAATTGGGACGTGACAACAATGTTGCATCTCACTGTCACTTCTACCACGTGGCTTCTGTATTACTATCTTTATACTGAGGAAGATATCATGTATTCTCCATTTCATTTTCTCCTTGCAATAATGCAGAATCGTAGTTCCTCCGGAGCTGGGATACCCTGATTATGACTATAACAAGAAAGGTCCAAGACCAACAACATTTTCGGTAATCTCAATTCCTTGTAAAGCAGTGTTCTATGACTCACACATCCTTTTTTCTCTTCAAAAGTTTCTTTCTTTCATTTTACAGGGACAAAGAGCTTTGAGTTTTGTGCTGAGGAACCAAGGATTGATTGATAAGACACTCCTGTTCGATATCGAGCTCCTCAAAATCGTACCAAACTGAAGTTCCTTTTTGCTCAACTTTCGCCATGACACTCTATTTAGCTGCAAGATTAACTTCCAGTTGGATGAAAGGAGCATCATCATAATGAAAGACTGATTCATTCCTTATAGAGGCTTAAGATTTTATTTCTTGTTTCAAACACGTCAAATTGTCGAAAGATTCATTTTGAAAAGCATTGTAACCTCCCAAGGTAAGGGTAAGGTCTGCGTACACTCTACCCTCCCCAAACCCCACTTGTGAGATTACACTGGATATGTTGTTATTGTTGTTGTACTGTCACAACAATCATGGGGTCTAAGGTACTTTTGATGTAACAACATCCCTTGTGTTCATAGATCTTTTACTGTTTCTTGTGAAATGTGATCTTTCAGGATACCGTCTTCTCTGATTTGTGAATAAGGTTATTACTGTGTACTATGGAGACTGGTTTTTGAAATTTAACAGTTGCAGACTAGAAAAATTTGTAAAGTACTATTGCAAGAACACATGATTACTTACCAGTTATTAAGTGTACATGAAATTTGGAGTTGAACATAAGCTGTTGAAATTCGAATTGGTTGAGTGACTTTTCAGGTGAAACAACAATAGTTTAATGACTTTTTTGTTATAAAACAAAGACAAGTGAGTTCCTGAGATAATTACCAAAAGTTGAGTGGCTTTTCTGTTACAAAAAACAAAGAAAAGTAACTTTCTGAAATAATTATCGTATTGAGTGACAGTTCAAGAAATCAACTCGGACATAGAAAGATGCACAAACTCTGTCATGATGTTCAAGAGAAACTGGTTGAAACACATAGCACATTGTTTTGCATTTGACACCAGCAACCATGACATTCCAGTCAGGTTCTAGGAACAAGAAGATCAACTCCAACTCAAGGGACAAAGGTTCATCATTAACTTTATAGACACTGTGATTTTCCAACGAAGAGGTTCGGATAAACTCCTTTTAATCATTGTCATGGAGTTGCAAATTCACAGGTAAAACATTATGGCAATAGTGGTTATTTTTGAAATATCTAAAATGTCGTTCACCTGTGAAATTTGAAACTTTTGATAGTGGCTAATTTTTCAATAAGAAGGGTCTTGAACTGAAAAACTGAACTTCATGTCACACCGTCACAGTGTCTTTGAAGTTTTGAACTGAAAGACTGACTGAACTTCAGGTCACACTTTCACGTTGTCCTAAAGTTTAGACTGAAACACTGAACTTCATCGTGCATCGTCCTAAAATTAGAGGAAGCTAAGAAGCAGAACATCTGCCCTTTTTTCCAACTCCAACTCCAACTCCAATCTGTATTTGGTTTCCATGGTCAAACGGGGCCTAAATAATACGCGATCTAAAAGTGGTTACCTGGTAAAATTTCTACTTAAAAAGGTCAGGCCACCAGGTGGGCCTACAGTGTACAACTTGGGTGGGCCTTTAGCACTGGGCTGAAAGCCCAACAATCCAATAAACAGATGAAGCAGGGAACTACTATCTGTATTTTTGGAAGAAAAAGAGCAATAAATGAGTGGGGCTATATGCTTACTGTTTACTGCTTACTAACATTTTTTGGCTTCTTTTATGGTGCAAATAAATGATCCATGTGTTGGTTGGGGCTGCATATGGATCCCCTCATTTAATTTTCTATCCTACTTTTTTCTCCTTTTTATTCTTCTCTATTTAAGTCACCCAGTCAAACTTTTTTTTTTTTCTAGTCAAAAACACATCGGAACTATTCTCTTCGATCTACTTTATTTGTCATATTTTTAATTTACACATTTCTTTAAAAAAATAAAAATAGAGGCGTGTTTGACTAAATTATCCTTATTTATTACTCTCTCCGTCCAACAATACTTGTCCACTATTGACTTTGCACACTTCTTAAGAAACTATAAATAAAAGGGTAATTTTACCATATCACCCTTTGATTATAATAAATACAATGTCTTGAAAAATGTAATAGGGAAATGACTATAATTAATGATAAGGGTAAATTAGGAACTAAATATAAAATTATTTCTTGATTTCATAAATTGGACAAGTATTGTAGGACATCTATTTTTAGTATAGTGGACAAGTAAGGATGGACGGAGGGAATACTCTTTCTTTTGTACCATATTAATATCTCTTCATATTTATGACTAAGAGTAAAGGTGGAAACAAGTACTCCCTTTGGACCACTTTACTTGTCACATTTTTAGTTTACACGTCTCTTAAGAAAAATATTAACTAGAGTGTAATTTGACTAAATCATCAATATTTAATACTCCTCAATATTTAATACTTCTATCTTTTGCACTATATTAATATCTCCTCATATTTATGACTAAAAGTAAAAGTGAAAACAAACAACTAATTATACCTTGATTTTTTAAAATGACAACTATTTTGAATCATCTATTTTTAATAAGGACAACAAGTAAAGTGGTTCGGAGGGAGTAACTAATTATGTCTTGATTTTCTAAAAAGATAAGTATTATGGATCATCTATTTTTAGTAAGAATGACAAGTAAAGTGGTATGAAGGGAGTATCAATTTTTTTGTAAGTTTCACACCGCAAATATCAATTGTTCCCTTTTCCTATTTGATCTATCACCATGTATGTATCAATTGTTCTCTTTCCTATCTGATCTATCACCGTGTATTAAAACACCTCTCGACTAGCATGTGTGTGTGTGTTTTTTTGCCATAATCTCTTTTTATAACGATATGTTTGTCTGAATATTTTTTGGTTACTATAGTAAAATGTTGTCACCAAGAATGTATAATATAATATGACACAAAAAATGATTGGTATAGAAAGGTCCGGCTGTATACACTATACTCGATCGTTGGTGCAATTTAACCGGCTACAACAAATTATAACCTTACTTCTAAGTTAGTACATCAAGTTTATTACAAAGAGTTATTTGTTGTTGTAGGTCAATCTTAATTTAATGGTATTAAGAAAATCTACAAATTATCCTCGCAAAGAACTTAAACTCAGCTTATATATATATATTATCAAAATCACAAAATTCAACAAAATTATTAGATTATGAAACCATAATTTCAAAAATACAGTAATTTCAATATTAGCTTTAAAGGCTGAATCTATCAAATTTAAATCTTGGATTCACCCCAGCTTATACATGCCACTGTAATGTGTTTTGTATACACAGAGTAAAAGGACATTTTGATGCACTAATCTCCCGTTATGCGCAAGATTCGAGCAAAAAGAAGATTACAATGATCTATTGTACGCAGTCTTACCTGCATTTATGCAAGAATCTGTTTTCATAGCTCAAACTCCTAATTTTCTGATCACGTCACAACAACTTTACATAGGGTGTGAGTGGGTGACATACTTATATTTATTATTTTATAGGACTTGCATTTATAATGCTTATATAATAGTATTACATATTAGTGGAATACAACGTAGTAAGTGCTGACTCATAAATCTTTCAAAAATAGCCTCAATAAATGGACTGATTGAGAAGTACATTTACTATCCTAGCTACCTAACAAACTGGCAATACATATTTAGTCCTTCTCTTGCTTTAATTTTCTTATCTGTCCTGAAAAAGATGACTTAACAATTTTTGATTTTATTACCACTACTATATACATCACTATTTGGAACTTTTCAAAATTGCTAATCCAAATTCCAAGGTATGTTACTTATGCTATTTTACTTTTTTTTCATTATCAAGAAAATGTAACTATTCAAAATCTTTGTTTAAGTACTTTATAATCTTGTTTATCTATTGGTGATATAAGTGATGCATGTTTGTCTCAATAGTATCTCTTTAGAGAAACATCAAGGTGTTAAGATGTTAAGGCGGATCTAGGGTGAGTTCTGTGATTTTGCTGAACTCATTGCTTTCAGCTCGAACTATATAATATATATGTAGAAAAAAACTTTGAAATGTTTATGTAGA
This sequence comes from Jaltomata sinuosa, assembly GCA_003996215.1. Classification (NCBI taxonomy): domain Eukaryota; kingdom Viridiplantae; phylum Streptophyta; class Magnoliopsida; order Solanales; family Solanaceae; genus Jaltomata; species Jaltomata sinuosa. The sequence goes on along the minus strand of QJPP01007196.1, from coordinate 1,450,901 downwards.
ATAAGATCACATTCGTTTTGAATCCATTGACTCTAGATCCTGGTGCTTCGATTATCGCACTATGTTGTTGTCATTGTTAAGTCATCACTATAATACTCTATATACATCACTATTTGGACTTTTCAAAGTTGCTAATCCAAATTCCAAGGTATGTTACTTATGCTATTTTGCTTTTTTTCATTATCAAGAAAATGTACAACTAACTATTCAAAATCTTTGTTTGGGTACTAATAAATCTTTTATCTACTGGTGATGTAAGTGATGCATGTCTCAATAGTAATTCAAGTATGTTCCAAGAAAGTGTTAAAAGAATTTCCTGTATATGACACTATTTATAGAGTTGTCAAAGTAAGTCTTGATTTTTCTACAATAACAAACTATGCCTTAATCCCAAGATTGTGAGTTTAGAAGTTTCTAATCAGATGAAATTAGGTAAGTGGTAACATGTTTACATCAGGTGTTAAGGCGGATCTAGGGCGGGTTCTCTGATTTTGCTGAACTCATTGCTTTCAGCTCGAAGTATATAGAGATATGTAGAAAAAAACTTTGAAATTTTTATGAAGAATAAGGTCACATTCATTTTGAGTCCACTGACTGTAGATCCTGCCATCCTGGTGCTTCGATTATCGCATTGTTTTGTTGTCACTACTGTTCTTTCCTTTTTATGTTGTGTAATGTATTGCTCTCCATTTCACCTTATTTCGTTGTTGTTACTGCTGTCATTTCTGTATTTCCCTTTTCAAACTGCTTGAAAATGCTTTATTTTAAGCCGATGGTCTATCGGAAACAACCTCTCTATCTCTACGAGGTAGGGGTAAGGTTCCCATACACTCTACTCTCCCCAAACCCCACTTGTGAGATTACGTTGGGTATGTTATTGTTGTTGTTGTTGACTCTAGATCCTGAATTCGCTTCTATATAATTTGGACTCTAGGCAATGAAGGAAACTTGTTAGGATGTTATACAACTAATTCTTTCCAAATCTTGACATCATAATCCTTACCATAGTTTTATATGTTTACGTTTAGAGGCGGATCTTGGACTGTCCTGTGATTTCAACTGAATCCGTTACTTTCAGCTCAAACTATATACAAGAAAAAACTTTGAAACGTTTATATAAAATAGAATCACGCTCGTTCTGAACCCACTGACTCAGATACATTAGACTCTAGGCGATGGAGGAAATCTTGGTAGGATGTTATTCAACTTATTCTTACCAAATCTAGACATAATAAGCCTTACAAGCTTTATCCTTTTGACTTTCAGTGTTGGTGTATATGAAGTGTGTGTGATAAAGAAAGAAGGCAAAGGAGGGAGGTTGTAGAGTTGAAAGGATGGGAAGTAAAGAAAGGGAAATCAAATCACCTGAAGTTCAGTTAGGAGGCAATTTTGATCCAAAACGGGGTTCAAAGAAACTTGGAATCTATTTCCTTGAATCGGATGATAGGAGAACAGCTTTCGGACGTGGTTATAGTGGGGGAGCAGGAGGAGCTACTCCCGTGAACATCCACGGGAAGCCTATTCCAGATATAAACAAGACGGGTGGCTGGATAGCTGCCTTGTTCATTTTTGGAAATGAAATGGCTGAGAGAATGGCTTACTTTGGTCTCTCTGTCAACATGGTAGCGTTCATGTTCTATGTTATGCACCGGCCTTTCTCTAGCTCCGCCAATGCTGTTAACAATTTCTTGGGCATATCACAGGCATCCTCCGTGTTGGGTGGTTTCATTGCTGACGCTTACCTTGGGAGATACTGGACTATTGCTATTTTTACCACCATTTATCTTGCGGTAATTAATCGATGAATAATTTGCTTGTCTAGTGTTTGATCACTTAATTCAAGTGAACATCATAAAAGCTAGTAATAGTCACTTACTTCTTTATGGTGCTGTAGGGATTAACAGGAATAACACTGTTAGCAACCATAAAGGTATTTGTGCCAAATCAAGATCAGTGTGATCAGATTGCCCTTCTTCTAGGCACCTGCGAACCAGCGAAATCTTGGCAAATGATGTACTTATACACAGTGTTATATGTGACGGGGTTCGGAGCAGCAGGGATAAGGCCCTGTGTCTCATCATTCGGTGCTGATCAATTCGATGAGAGAAGCAGAAACTACAAGTCACACCTGGACAGGTTTTTCAACTTTTTTTACCTATCGGTCACAATTGGGGCGATCGTAGCCTTCACTGCAGTTGTGTATATTCAAATGAAACATGGATGGGGAGCTGCTTTTGGTTCTTTGGCCATTGCCATGGGCCTATCCAACATGTTGTTCTTTGCTGGTACCCCTATGTATAGGCATAGGTTGCCTGGAGGCAGTCCTCTCACGCGTGTGGCCCAAGTCCTAGTTGCTGCCTTCCGCAAGAGGAATGTTTCGTTCCAATGCAGCGAGTTTGTGGGCTTGTATGAACTTCCCGGTAAAAGATCTGCTATCAAGGGTAGCAACAAGATAGCTCATACCGATGATTTCAGGTAAAATTCCAAGGTTGCTCCTTTTTTTCACTTTTTCCATGCTGTTGAATTGTGTGACCATCTCATCTAAAAGCTTAAGCTGTTAGATAAAACGTACTTTTACTTACTTAAGTCTTCATGTAGTACCATATGTTGTATGACACTTATCAAGCACTAATCTCAATACAGATGTTTGGACAAAGCAGCTCTGCAGCTAAAGGAAGATGATGTTGCCAATCCTTGGCGGCTTTGCACCGTGACTCAAGTAGAAGAAGTTAAAATCCTGCTGAGACTTCTTCCAATTCCATCCTGCACTATAATGCTAAGCGTGGTTCTAACGGAGTACTTGACTCTATCGGTCCAACAAGCGTATACGTTGAACACTCACATGGGACATTTGAAACTTCCTGTCACCTGCATGCCAGTCTTTCCAGGCCTCAGCATATTCGTGCTGCTCTCCCTCTATTACTCCGTGTTCGTTCCAATATCTAGGCGGATCACTGGCAACCCCCACGGTGCTTCTCAGCTTCAGAGGGTTGGCATTGGCTTGGCAGTCTCTATCCTCTCGGTGGCGTGGGCTGGGGTCTTCGAGAGGTATCGGAGAACTTACGCAATACAACATGGTTACGAGGCTAGTTTTTTGACTTCAATGCCTGAACTTAGTGCCTATTGGTTACTAATTCAGTATTGCCTAATAGGAATAGCTGAAGTTTTTTGCATAGTGGGATTACTCGAATTTCTGTATGAAGAGGCTCCTGATGCAATGAGAAGCATTGGTTCAGCTTATGCTGCTGTGGCTGGTGGTCTTGGTTGCTTTGCAGCCTCCATTTTGAACAGCATTGTCAAGTCAGTCACCCGGGGAAAAGGCGAAAGACGAGAATCGTGGCTTTCCCAGAATATAAACACCGGAAGATTCGACTACTTCTATTGGCTCCTCACTGTCATGAGTCTCCTCAATTTTGCTGTTTTTCTTTATGCAGCACATTGTTATCAGTACAGATCAAAGGATGGGACCCAGGCAACTGATCGACAAAGCGAGAAAGGGCCTGGATCCGATCATACCAGCACTAACGCACCGGATCTCATCAGAACTCCGCAGTTAAGCGTGTTTGGGCGAGAGTAGTACTAGGACATTTGACCCCTCCAAAGTCCTCGGGTTGCATCCCTTGCTTATAAAAAGTGGAAAAGAGCCTCTCTCTGCCACTATCTCAACCACTACTAGTAAGTGACCATATTTTAGTTGTTCCTTAACAAAGAGGAAAAAGGAAAGAAAAATCTATTCTTGCAAGTGACATAGTAATAGTAGGGTGCCGAGGGTCTACCAGAAACAACCCCGTACATCCTACCCTCCCCAGACCCCACTTGTGGGACTACACTGGGTATGTTGTTGTTATTGACATAGTAATAATAGGAGGCAAATGTAGCCAAGACCTGAGAAAGAAAGAAGAAATACTCTCTCAGTTACTGGAAATAGGATATATATATATATGGCTATTCATTGCTGGTCTTTTATCTTGTAATGTTCTTGGAATTGTTCAGGTTACAAAAATCAGCTTTCAACTAAATCATCACTTGATTCTTGCACACTCCAGCATGTCGAAATGTTGATGTCTTGCAAAAAAATCCGAGATCCGATACAGACTAAGTTTCATGATATGGAACTTTCAACTGGGCCATTTGTTCTGCAGTATAGCTCACAATAAGTCTTTAATCCTTCGTGTATACGTACGATTATGGAGATGAAATGGCAAGTTGTGTTATTCTAGCATGTTTTAGACTTCATCTGTTAGAATTTCTGACTCCGCTACTATGTAAGATGTTTAAGCAATATTTGGACAATGAGAGTCATGTGCCACAAACAGAAAGTATGCAAGTATACTGCATTAACCAAAGATATAAAACAGTGAAAGACAGACTCAAATGGTGGTGAACTCTCAAATTACAAGGAAAGATACAAGGTTCTGCTACCCAAATAGTAGTAGTCTTAATGAAATATACTGCATTAACCAACAACATATCCAGTGTAATCCCACAAAGTGGGGTCTGGGGAGGGTAGGTATACGCAAACTTACCCCTTGGCTCGAGGAAAAACAGTTCAAAGCAGTTCGGGAAAGGAAATAACGGAAATGAAGAAACCATGACAAAATACTATAGAAAGCATGACCAAGCATTCTGAACAGTAACTCCAACAAAAAATATGATAATCAAAATACAAAAAGCGGCAAATAATAACATAAATCGAGTGACCAGAAACTACAGGAGTAATGGATGGACTCTCTACATAGAAGTTCTACAAAAAAAAAAAATAGTACCTGGAGTAGATAACAAATCTATATATCCAATCTATATATCCACCCTACAACTGTGGCGGAGCCACCCTTATTCAAGGAGAGTCAGTTGATACCCCTTCGTCGGAAAAACTACACAGCGTATATAAGTTAATTTTCCTTTACATATGTTGAATCCCCTTGACTTCTTTGTGTGTTTACTTCTTTATATGTTGAAAATCCTAACTCTGCCACTGCCTACAACTTGCACAAAATCAATGGAGCAACATATTGAGGTTGAAAAGTGATGAGTGCATAAGGAGCATGTGCATAAGATGGTGAGAGCTCAAAAGCATACTGTTGTTGAATCATTGCAAGTGCCATCTTTGCCTCTTAACATAGCAAAATTCTGTCCAACTGCATATTTTTGGTCCCCAACAAAAAGGAAAATATGCAGATTTACCTTTTGTTGCCTTATTTATTACTCCTTCACTAAACCTGTTTGAACTCCTTTGCAATTTGCATCATCTCCTCATATTTCATTGTCATATGATGCAACCAAAGGTTATATTGATGTTTATGTTCCATATGAATGCGATCATACCAGCATTGACGCACCGATTTTATCACAACTACGAAGTTAAGTGTGTTTGAGCGAGAGTTGTACTAGGATGGATGACGCCCTGGGAAGTGATCGTGTTACAGACCTTCTTTGAGCCGAAGGTCTATCGGAAACAACCTCTCTACCTCCCAAGGTAGGGATAAGATCTGCATACACTCTATCTTTCTAAGACTCGACTTATGGATTACACTGGGTATGTTGTTGGTGTTGTAGTAGGTACTAGGGTGGATATGATGTTTGCTTCAAACAAGTTTTAAGGTTTCCGCAACTACAACAACATATCCCGTGTAATTTCACAAGTAGGATCTGAGGAGGATATAGTGTATTTGGACCTTACCTCTATCTAGAGAGAGACTGACTGACGGAAGGCTATCAACCTTTTTGCTGAAAATTTGGATGGAAATCTTTACTAATTCAAGCGTTATTTTGCCACGAAGAAACTGAAATTTACAAAATAGGCTATAAGTATAGATTTCTTCCATTAAACTTGAAACTTTTTAATATTCAGATAGTTTTAGAATTTGAACGTGCTTTAGAGGGTTTAATTCTTTGTAGGTACAACTCAAGTAATGACTTTGTTAATAATTGCTTTTTAATAAATTACCAAAAAAAAAGAAATAACGACTCTTTAATATTTTAATTTATGTTAGCATGGATATCTTTAGAAATTTAAGTATTTGGTTTCCATGTATAACGTAAAAATTTGAAAAAGTGAATATTTGTGTGATTTTTGTCTATACTAGTCAAATAAGATCTAAATAGGCATAGCACATAAATGTGCCCTTTAACTTGACCTCAATTGACATATATATTCCCTTCAATTTTGGGTGTGCACAAGTAGACACTTAAACTTATATAAAGTTGAACAAGTAAACACATTCATCGTGGCAATTCATGTGAGATACACTCGAACTGATTTGTATTATGCCATGTAGGACATGTGTGTCTACGTGTTCAACTCTATACAACTTGTGCACAACCAAAATTGGAAGGCATAAATGCCAACTGAGATCAAGTTAAAGGACACGTTTATGTATTATGCCATCTAAATATCAAACATTATTGGTGAATGTCATTGGCTATATGATTATTTGGACAAACGACGTCATTATAAAGAGATTGATCTAATAACAAAGTACCTTCCAACCGCAAGGTAATATTTTGCCTCAATTTTCACACTATCAACTGTAAGTACAAGATATATACAATTTCGCACTTCTACAACACAAGAATCTATAGCTAATGTCATTCACCAAGAAGATTCTCTCTAATGTCATCAACTGATTAATTCACATATGAGGTCTAACTCATAATCAATGTAACATGGGAAACCCACAGGCACATAAAAGATCCATAAATAACAGGAAGAAAATCTTTAATTTCATTCCTCACTTGAAAATTTCCAAGAAACATATAGTACAAAATTTTGATGTTTGTCTAAATATACTTCATTCCTGAAATATATTGTTGTCTAGAGATGAGATACTGGGCTAAAGAATATATAACTCCAAGGAGTCCCAATATCTTTACCTTGATAATATCTGTCATCAAAACGGAAGGCAAATTAAGAGGTATTGTCAGCAATGGCATAGAGTCAGCCTGTTTTGTGTAGCTCCAGACGAAACGATTAAAAAGGATGTGACTTGGGAATGTTAGAATGAGAAGTGCCAAATTCTTGACCGCGAAAAACCAATCTGGACCTCCCACGTCTAATCCCCATCCTGTATTCCCGTGCCATATATTCTCCCATATGCTATACAGGGTGGTTAGTACCAAGTAGGCAGAGATGACAACTACAACAGGGAAGTACCTTTGCTTGTCCCCGAAACCCGCAACAAAATCAGAATCTTGATTAAGCAGCAGCAAGATAGGTGCCAAGAAGAAAATAGCACGGTTTGAACCACCAGTGAGATTGACGTTCAAGAGCAGGCATATAGCAAAGCACATGATTGTGGCAACATTACCAACGGCAGGCATCCAGGCACCCTCGGCAGCCATTCTCTTGATTGTAAAGGATGGAACAGCAGAGGCTTTGCGTTGCTGCATGAACCTTAATCTTGGGGGAACAATAGTAGAGCTACTTTGACCTGAATGGCTGTGTCTAACTGCACCCCTATCTGTTACCTTTTCTCGCATCAGCGAAGCCAGCTCAAACTTCACTTCAAGCGCAATAAGCATAAAGATTGCAGCATATAAGCCAAGAAGGGAAGTTCTTGCACCTTCAACGGCCAGAAGGGTTGCCAGTTTGCTGTCTTCTCCATCCATATCTTGCACTGCATTATCTCCAAGGATGCTTTTATTTATTCTGACTTGTCCCTCCAACAAATATGTCACAGGAAAGAGAGCCACAAGAAGTGCAAATACCCATGGCAGAAGCTTTGTGCTTGAAGCAGATGGGAAGTGAGTGAAAACAACAAATACTGAAGTACAGACCATGGTGACAATGATGAGAGCGTGGAGGATTGCAGCCTGGAGAAAATATTCTGCTGATATGTAAATTCCAAGAGAAATGCCTATAGCAATGGCATAAAAGATCCGTAATTCAACGATGTATTTAATTGGGATGGTGGAAGTAACAGAGGCCAGAGTGAGCAGAATTGCAACAATAAGCAACCATGAGGGCCACGTAGGCTTTGATGCAAAGAAGCCATAAATAGAAATGTCATCAGCAGATTGACGAGCAGCTTTGATTACGTCCGAGTGGTAAGTCCATGACAAGGGGATTGGTGGCTGCATTAGGATAAACAATAAACCTGTTGCAACCACCAGCACCAAGCATCTCTTTGCAGACTGCAAGATAAAAAGAAAAAGCCCGTAACTACGTGAATCCAGTCAAGACCTAACACTACAGCCAATAGGAAAAGTAATCTTCTACACAAAACAAGAGGACACTTATCAGGAGGTTGCACTTCCCATGTTTATAATATAAGTATCCCTATTCTATGACCATGAAATGTTTGAAGAACAGTTAAAAGCAAAAAATAACAATAACTAGGCTACCCAAATAAGGTGTAGCAGACCAGAGAGGACATGCTTAAGCAAACAGTCTCGACTTGAAGATTCACATCATTCCATTCCAATCACAATATATGAACACTCTCGGAGTTCCGGACATCTGTATTATGGTAAAAGAAATTATCCCTCTTTAAAAGGGTTCAACAACAACAACAACATGCCCAGTATAGCCCGACAAGTGGGGTCTGGGAAGGAGGGATGCAACACGAGGACTTCTCGGGGGGGGAACCCATCCTAGTACTACTCTCGCCCAAGCACACTTAACTTCGGAGTTTTGATGAGATCCGGCGCGTTAAGCACCTTTCCTTTTAGAGTAATAGATTTTATTTATTAACAATCACTGATCTAATCATCAACGAATCTATTAAAAAGAAAGCAACAAACACAACAACAAATTATTTGGAGGGAATACCATAACATGTGAGAAGTGAAGTGCAACAATCGGAACGCAAGCCAATCCCGTCAAGAGGAAGCAGGAGCCTAAAAGCAAACCATCAGAAGGAGGTCTACCATGCCACCATTGAAGAGCTTCAAATACAGTTTCACGACAGAACCAAACTGACAAAGCAACAACAGCAGCATGAGCATAACCTTGCCAAGGTTTCATCTTTGAGGCAGTTCTTGACTTATCCCTGCAAGATAAACAGATTAGGAATCTGAAAAAGGAATACAATCCTTTTAGTATATGTGGTGTTTGGTTTTTTTCATTGTCTTTTTCTTGGGGTTGAGGGGGAGGGAAAGGACAACATCAATTTGGATCAGGAGATACCTGTAAAGAAGCAGAGGAGGAGAAACAGCCAGCAGGAGGATAGCTGACACCCACAAAACTCCCTTTGATGTGACAAAAAGCACAGCCAGCTTTGAGGAGTATAAGCAAGTTAGGACCCAAACAGCCTTCGATCCTATGCGGTTGTCCACGGAAAGCCTCCTCACAACCGCCAAACCAACAAAGGTAGTTATGACTACCATGTAACTTGGGTACATCACATCATCCTCCAACCCATAGTAGTAAACGCTAGAGTAACTAAAGAAACGATTTTCAATATAGCACAGCAGCAAAGCATGGCCAATCAAACCAATCTCAGTTAGAAAGCGAAATTGCGCTGGGAGGATAGCTAAACCAGGAACGGCCATTGCCAGGATAACACTGCCAACAATGAGCTTGCAAAAGGATTTTAAAGGCATGCCTGACATCCAAATATTTAGATCCCAGTAATTGTGCATCACGAACCATATAACCATCAAGCTTCCAAGCACAACGAAAGTAAAGTATGATGAGATACTTTTCTTCGTGAAGAAACGAGCCAAATAAAATCCTGCTACTGAAGGGAGTGGAACAAACTGCATATTGAAGTAAAGATCATTAACATATGCCAAATATTTTTTTGGTTTTTCATTGGTTAAAAAAATCAAATGTATGAATCACTAAAACATCGTATAATGCCTGAGAGCTTCTCAGACACATTCAAGCAACAATCTTCATGCTATTTCAATGTGTTAAAACTTTTCAAATATCCATTTTTAATAATTGTATGGCAAAGATCACACAAGCAAAGTCGATTTACTTTTTTTACAGCCTTATCACAAAGATATGCACCAAGAACTCGCCAAAATGTTTGCTCGCCTTTTTATTCAAGCTCACAGGATTAGCCTTGGGTTTCTAATTTATGCAGTACTGCCATAGCTGTATCTGCGACTAATTTATGAACGGGAGGTTATCCTTTTTCTACTTTTTGGTTCACTTACATTCATCAATTTAGTTTAAAACCGCACAGCAGATATGCCAGTGCAGCAAATGAAGGGGATAAAGAAAAAGAATTGACTTCCTTCAAGTAGGGCTTGTCAATGGTTCTTTGTAAGCTGACAGAATACTTAACGTTAGGTTTCTAATCTTATAAAAGAAGTTGAGAAAATACTGAACTGAACCGAATAAATCTATCTGTATAAAATATAGTATATATTAAGTTTAAGAATAACGAAGCATTAAAAAAATTTACCTTGGGACTTGGGTTGGATGCAGACAGAAATGACTACAAGTAACCCCTAAAACTCAACTACTATTGAAGCTAAATTAATTTCGACAATTTTCAACAGCAAGACACCATGGTTCGTTTTCTCTTCTTTTTTCTTCTTCCGCATTTATATCTTTGCGATATTTGGGTCAGATATCAAGTTTCGGTCGATCCGGTAATCATGGATCTTTGAACACAGGTTGCGCCCGAAGCCATTAGGCCGAGGGCATGTCTACCTAGGAGCACGCATGAGTAAATGAAAAAAAAAATAAGAAATAAAAATAAAAATCTAGTGATACACGTTATTTTTTCAGATTTAATCTTTTGGACTGCAAAATTTTTATTAGCAATTGAGTAACTGTTCTAAAAAAGAACAATTTTTTTTTTTTGCTAAAGTGTGCTTGGGCGCAGCTTTGCATTATTGCAACCTTTCCCTGTGAATCAAAACCCTGATTGAGCATTGCATGTATAAAAGCTCTTGTAGTAAAAATTCTACTCAACAAACATACATTACTCTTAATCTATACTTCATCTGGTATATTAAAGCTTGTTATATTAGATAACAGATGAAATATCCTAATAGCAGTGCTACTCTTATGTGCACTTTAAATTAAAGCACCAAAAATTAACCGGATTGTACCGATATCGAAGAGAAACCGAGATGATTGGGATGGTTCCAAAAAATTAAATATTGGTTATATAAAATAGAGTAACAGAAAAAGTAGTCTGGTATAAATTTCTAAAAATAACAGGTTGAACCAAACCACTGACACAACACTCGTTCGACTAGACACCAAATAGGTTGTAATCACAAGCCTAATATCCTGGTCAATATGGGTTGACCAGGACATAGGACACAGTAAACCTACCATTTGACGGTGTCTTGCTGATTGGAATGAGGCACCTAATCCAAGCATTTATTTCGCAATTACACGGATATAAAAGGAAATCAAAATCCAGCAGACATCCAGCACGTTGTACTCTCTTAAAGAATTATGCATTTATAAGATTACTGCTGCCAACTTTCATATGTAAAGCCACCAAAGTGGGATCTATGATATTACATCAAATCCACAAAAACTGACCCACAAAGATAGCCTTTATAGACTGAGCAAAATTTTTGACTAGTTAAAGTCGATAAGAGCAGCAGATACAGTTATTAATAGGTTTGAGACTTGACCACCAAGTCCCAGAAAGAAGTCAAACATCTAACAGGAAAAATATGGGAAATAATAAAACAAGGAGTAGAATAGAGGTGCCTTGAAAATCAAGGACACATATATGGATAGATAATCGCATTTTTGCTCAAAGTTTTTTTCTTGCTTTTCCTAAGTGTAGTCATCAATAAACCCATTCACAAGTTAGAAGTCCTTCAGCAAGGACATCCAGTATGGAAAAATGAAAATCTGAGTATTCTCGTGGTAGAGGCGCAGGCCCAATATCCCCGTGTTCCAAAGGTTGTGATTGGTCCTAACAAACATCCAGTACATATATATATGTTTATTTTCACACTTGCTTCAAACACTAGAAAAAATTAGATACACCATAGACAGACATTAAAACTAGTTAATGGCTTTTACTCCAAAAGATTCATTGTGTGCCTAAAGGACGCATTGTACAGAAGACTCTTGCTTTCATAACCCTAGACACTTCTCTTGTATTGGATTGACCTGTCCCTGGGTTAATCAAAGGTCCATTTACCAACTCAATCAAGACGGATCAATATAAGTTAAATAAGACTGTTTCAATATAGCGACAAGATTGAAAAATTAAACAAATAAATTTTTACTTCATCTAATTTTTTTGGGCGTAAAGAGAAGATACCCACATGTGTAAAGGATGGAGATGGCTTGATTGATATATGTGATTAGCCACTTATACACCTTGTTCATACTTTTAGACACTGTCTTGGTTTAACACTTATGAATGAAATTTGATTTATCAAAAAATAAAATAAATAAAACATTTACATCCTCCTAAAGTTCTTGAATTAGAACCTGAAGTTTCACAAGTAGATATTTGATGCTGACAGTGTCCATGCGAAACAAAGACAAGGAGACAACTAAACTGGTCCATGTCATGCTGCTAAAAAGACAAATCAATAGTGTGAAAACTATAGGGTATGCTATTCTATGTTGCATGTCATACACCATAACTTATAAGAACTTTTTACTTTATCCAAATAAGTATGCCTTAAGATAAGCCTCCTACAAGCAAATCTAGCATGGAAAAAAGGAAAGATACAGCAGCAAATATTATCCAAGAGCAACACACCAATTGGATGCAGGATCTAAGATTCAAAATTAACTATGAAATCACAAGTTAGTTGAAGACATTGTTAAGAATGTCAATATTAGGTATTAAGTGTCCCACACAGTCAAGGGAAAAGGCAAGCCCGATGAACAAGGCATCCCATTTTCACGCAGGGTAAGGGAAAGGATTGCATCTCGAGGGAGTGCAATGTAGGCAATCTGCTATGATGCAATCATCTTTGGCTGAGTCCACAGCCCGAAGCATGACCTGTAGGTCACGTGGAGACGATTTTACTACTTGGTCAAGGGAATGAGTTGTTATCTCCTTATACAGTCTTGGATAATCCTCACCACATGGGGTTTCAAATGAGCTAACCAGTAGTTTACAAATGAAGCTCAATCGTACAATTTACAAATGACATTGTTCGACGAAACTAATGAGTTAGTCAAGCAAAAGCTAAAATGATACAGAAGCACTTTATTGCATAAGGGCTTGAAGAAGTATGACAGAATATATGCAGTACAAGTTTAACCTCTATAAGAAGGGTGACATGAAATAAGATAAGATTACGGTGCCTAAGCCCTAATACAAGCACTTCATAATATCCAACCTTAGAAAAATGGCATGACAGATGAAGATGTAAAACAACGGGAAAATAGGAGGATTGAAACGAAGGAGTGCTACGATGTGCTAATAGAATAGGCATAAAGGCAAATTCTGTAAAATGGCAACAATATTATATGAGAATATATGTACCTTCAAGGTCCAATATCCACAAAATGAGTGTCATAGAAGTACGGATGTAAAGATTAATGTGCTAGACAAATTTATCTTAAGAGAATGTGCTAGACAAATTGGCAAAATTTATATTTGATAGTGGGTACAAGTAACACTATGAAGATAGAATACAAGAGAGATGCTTGAGACGATTTGGCTATGCTCTACATAAACCTACAAGCACATCAATCTTAAATTTGTCATAAAAACGAATAAGATGCTTCAGTAAACCTATATTCTCTTGGAATCAATAACTAAACTTTGAATATCACATAATGAAGCAAAGGATTTGGATAATACCAACTTATTGAGATCACAAACTAAGTTGTATTTACATTTACATTAATGTTTAGTGTTTGTTTGGTATCTCCTTGGTCATATTAGAGATTCATGTCAATGTAGAGATATGTATGTCAGTGTAGAAATAAGTGTGAAATTTACAAAACCTTACGTTTTAGCAGATCCATACTTTGTCTTAAAATATTTATTTCGTATTAGAATAAAATGGGCCCAAAAAAAGGGAATAGATGCAGAAATTCACATATCCGATTTGGATAATACCAATTCATTGAGATCAAAATTAAGTTGTTTTTACACTTGCATTAGGTCTAGTGTTTGTTTGGTATCTCTCTGGCCAGGGTTAAGAGATTTATGTAAATGTAGAAATTTGCATGTCATTGTAGAAATAAGGGTGGCTTAGAGAACCTTACATTTTAGCATATCCTACTTTGTCTTGAAGCAAAACTATTTAGTATTTGAATAAAATGGGCCCCACTAAAGGGACTAGATAAAGAAGATTCACATATCGATCCTGAATGATCTTAGATTGGCACCCACTTGAATTAACTAATATTGATAGCTTAAGATTCAGGAGATACAATGTGGGTGATGGAAATTTATAGCCGGGGCCACTCACTCATCTAAAAACATTTAAATCACCCTCCACATTATTATAACTGAACTTTAAGATTCCTCAACCAGAGCACACCAATCGTTCCAAGGGGTGCCCCATCAAACTAGGAGAACTATGATCTGCCTTATTTAAACCTTCCCTTGAAATTCTTTGAATATTTTACTTTTATCTCACATTACGTATCATTTTCCCATATAAATAAAGATCTAAATTAATATTAAAGTTAGCAACGTTTAACAATTTATAGTCAACAACCACATAAAGTCTGGATTTAAGAAAATTCAAAAATGAGCATCTTTTCCGGCTAATACAAACTAACCACTCTATTAACTTAGGTACAAACATAATATGAGCAAATATAGAAGTCCTTCAACAAAGAAATGTGTTTACCTAAAATTAATTCACACCATATTGAAAGGGGCAAACCTAAGCTAGACTTCACTAGTGAATAACAGAGGAAGTCAAATAACAAGTGCAGCATGGAATGGAATGAATAACAGAAAAGTAACAAAATGTGCAAAATACATACCAGGACAGGAAACCCCACCACAATCGCTCCAGCAGCACTTACAACGACAGCAGAAGCAGTGAATCCAATCGAGCTAAAAGCATCAGAAACCATACCAAGAGCATAAGCACCAGCTGCTGCTGACCCTCCCAGCATAGTTATAGTAACAAGTAGGTAATTCAATGGTGGTGGAACTTGAATGTATCGTCCAAATGAATGGAACACAACCCTAACCTCCAGACAAATAACAACTACAAACAAAGCAATAGCTCCATTCACCACACGAATGCTCTGCAACTGATTCTCGTTTTTTGTCACCCACCATAATCCCCCTCTCGTCGAGGCATACAGTTGAAACAGAAACGGAACGAAGAAAAGCAGAAACAGATCACAAATAGAAGCCGCGGAGACAAATATAACCGAGTAATGAGACGCAATATGAAATAGAAGCGGAAAAAACAAGAGATTCAACGTATGAACACAACTCTCAAGCTGCCCGAGTATCAAATTATCATCCGGAACATGACCACCGTGATAACTCGCATCTTGTTTCATTTTGAACGACGATAAACGAGGAACCGAAAAAAGCCAATAGAAAATGCAGTTAAACACCATAAGATAATAAGCTGCATTAACCATACCAACTGCAGAAACTGTCGCCCAGGTATAAACAGTAGAAGCAATTATCGGACAACAAGCAAACAGTAACCGCTCAAGTGCTAGCACAATCGTTGGATACTCAATTTGAATCCACTTAAACTGAAGCGATACCCAAACACCGATCAAAAAATTCGCCAAACTACAAACTGATAACGCAAGTAAGCTAAGCATAACAGAATTGAAAGTACCAAACAACGATGAGCTGAAGAAAAACGCAAATTGCGAAGCGATGAGTGAAAACCAAACCGCGAAGAACGAACCGGACTTGAAACTCATAGAATCAAGGATGTAAGCTACCATAAGACCTAACGTAAGTGTAGCAACAACCGGTGTACCACCAAGGTCAATGAGAAAACCGGCTACCGGAACCAACGCGACTGCGATTCTAGCGTTGTGAATAAACGGCGTTACAGAGAACCGTGTGTTTCTCAGAGATCTAGTGTTGTTAACGGCGTTAGGGTTCCGTTCGGGACTGTAAACGCCGCCATCGAAGGAAGTTGATAGAGAAGGAGCACTGGTGGAAGCTGATATGTACGGACGGTATGCACGAGTATGAAGCTCCGGCGGCAACATTTTTCCGGTGACCGATCTGCCGTCGCCGGCGATTTGTAACGGAGTTTGTGTGTGTTTTTTTTTGTGTGATCTGAAGGGGTTTAGCTGAATTGTATGATGATGATCAGTGTGAGCGTTATGAGTGAGTGAAGAGAGTTGACGTGTTTGAACTCATCTGGACCGTTGGATCTTTTGTTCTTGAATTTGATTGGTTGATTTGATGATCGACCCGTTTAACAAAGAGTGATCCGACTTTGACCCGATCCAACTGTTGAGATTGGAAAAACGAGGCTCTTACGAGAAAGAAAATGAATTTAAGATGATCATCGCGTGACTAATGAGAACGAATTAAATCAAATGATTTTAAATTTAACTTTTTTAGTATGTTCATATGAAATCAAGGTCGAAAAGATTGAAAGAATTAGGCATAATTATGAATGAAGAATTTTGTGAAAAATTACAGATTAGTAATTCATTTTAGAAATGGAACGATTTTGGTCTTATGCATACGAAAAAAAGGGTAATCAAAAAAGAGAAAATTTAAGGAAAAAAATGAATTCTTCTTTCTTTTATCAGTTATGAGTCGTGTAGGGGTATTTACGTTCGGTTTGGATTGATTTTTAGATAAAATCAAATTCAAATTAATTTAGTCAATTTTAAAATTATTAAAATCAAACCAAATCAAATATAATAGATATTTATTGGTTTGGTTATTATCATATTTGGTTCGATTATTCAATTTTAACCATGCATAAATATATACTTTTTCCTATTATTATTTTTTGACATTAAACAAACAAAAAAAAAGGGCAGCTCGGTGCACTAAAGCTCCCGCTATGCGCGGGGTCCGGGGAAGGGCCGGACCACAAGGGTCTATTGTACGCAGCCTCACCTTACATTTCTGCAAAGGGCTGTTTCCACGGCTTGAACCCGTGACCTCCTGGTCACATGGCAGCAACTTTACCAGTTACTCCAAGGCTCCCCTTCCATTTTTTGACATTAAACAAACAAATAAAATGATAATTTTCTATTAGGTAATGTAACATCATTGTTGCAAAATCAAAATAAAAGAGTGTAACAATGTAAATAAGAAAGTAAATAAGAAAATGTAGAGATATAAGAGATGGGAGTTTTTCATATTTCTTCCAAGCATTTTTCAAGTCTTTCAAGTGTGTACAATATGAACTCGTATGTCTTTATTTATAGTGCTACATAGAGTCATACAAAAGATTGTTATAAACATGACATTAACCACGGAAGTTATGGGAAAAAAGTTATGAAGGTGTGGGAGTTAACATTGTAATGGTCAGAAGTAATAGATGATTTATGTTTAGAGTAGTTGACATCCACAAACAAGCTAATTGTTTCACAACGCTTCCCCTTGAATGTCCATGTCTTGATAGATAATGTGTCTCATTATAAATTTACTAGATCATGTGAAACAAAATTATACTAAAAGAAAAAGAGTACACATATATTTTGATACATATTATTTTGTTGCCTCATTAAGAATCTTGTCAGAAAAATTCAATGGACATGACTAAAAAAAAAAGAGTGCAACGTGTATTTTACTTTTCATTGATGAAAATATTACATTATTTTTCAGAGAACATATTTCAATCTTGTATACATCTTGTTGAAGTTTGTGTCTGAAAAATAACATTGGTGAAATATACTTTATTTTGTCCTCTACGCTATATTTTTGTTCAATTGAGTTATGCAAACATCTTCATCTTCATATAGTATTGGAAAATTCATTTTAAGAAAAATTCTTTGCATTTTGAATAATAACCATAACCGACCGCCTTCTAATATGAATGATATGATTGCACCCCGACAATGCACACATCTAATTTGGTTGTATATCTTATAAATATCCTACATTTCATTATCAAAAAACTTTTAACAATATTTATTAAGATAAATTTATCTCGATAATTTTTTTTTCAGTATATGATTGATCACATTCCATCATTTTCTTGTGATCTAAGTGGTCTTTATTTATAATTAGTGATATTATATCAATGAGATACTCAAATGAAATTACTTTAATCCATATAAAATTTTGTTGAAGTAGTGTTAAAAAAAGTTTTGAAAACCTTTATATGCTTCAAAATATTTTAAACTTTTCAAGGATTTATTAATAAATTTTACCGTCTAGCTAGATATATAACAATTCATTATACACATTCAATCTTTTCATATATTGTTAGACTGCAAAAATCTCATTGCATCCACCACAAGAGAACATATCTCCATACAATAACAATAGGACTTTTGCGATTTTTTTTTATAAATTATTGGTTGATCAATTGCTTTACCCGCTAGGTCACAATTTCTCACATTATTTAGAAGGGCCTTGTCACATTCACTCCAACAAAATCTTAACATAGGAGATCCTATCAGCCTTGGTAGTACATTCATCAGTACATAGTGATTTTTTCAGCCTACTGCTTATCCTATTAAGCTCGTTCTTATTCCAACAATTCAAAGGGAGATTGGGTAGTTTCACCCACAATGGTATAGTCTTCACTCTTTAAAATTAAACTAAGTCGATCAGACTTTAATAATTACTAACTTATTGAACATCGTATATAGACCAAAATATATGACCTCATCCCTTTCCTTTGTGTTGGTAAATTTGATCACAAAATATCCATTGTTATGAAACAACGCCTTGGCTTCGTCACATAATTTCATTGCCCAACAATGAAACGTTTACTAGCTCCTATTGATGGGGAGTTTTCTATTACGTATAAGGTAGGTGCAGTGTTTCATTTCGCATTCTCAACATCTAAATCTTCCTTGGTCAAGTGAACCACATTCTCCTTCTTCTAGTACATGGGGGACATAAGTTAGGGACATACCTTTTAATGCTATCTTGTTGCCTTCAAACAGCTCAACTCATGATTTATTATTTTTCTCTTGGTGCGAATCATCCCTCAGCTCAATCTGTTACGAAGCCATGGTGAACACATACCTAGTTCACCTCTCTAACTGATTATTACTCGTTGAAATTCATAAATTATTATTTGCATTGTTCAAAGATTGATTACTTCAACCCAATTACCGAAAATTATTGATTACTAGTCAACTAAGTTACTAACGACTTAATTTGCACCTTATTCCCTGTGGAATTGACCCCAATCTTGGTTGGGTTTTATATTTGACAACGACCGTTTACGCTTCTTAACTGAGGTGTAATTTGGGCGATATCAACATTCTATATTCAAAATATATTTTCTAGAATAAAATATGAGACATATATATATATATATATATGAATGTATAACCTACAGAATGTATACTAGCTTCATGAGTTTTTTTATGCCTTATTTTTGTCTAATTTATTTACCTCTTGAACATATATATGAATGTTGAATAAGTGACTTGTTATACTTTTTTGGGTTATGTAAATTATTTGTTATCTTAATCTTTTCACTTGGTCCAGTTAACTACAGAAGTCTCACATTCTTTCTGTAGAATTTTGTTCATAGCTATTACCATTCAAGTGATCCAGAAGCCATTTTCACTACTATTTTGAAAAATGCAACAAGCTATTTGGAATTTTGGATAGTATTTCAGTTCTCGTGAAGCTACATATGTCAAGTTAGGTTTAAGATGTCAGTGAATGAATTTTTTGGTGTAAAATTGTATAGGACTATGTTTAATTTTAGATAATATTGTCTAAACTTTGAATCTTTGACTACTCAATCGTGATTTATATGTTCTTTTTGTGTAATTGATTAACAAAAATAGTTGTTAGTCTAATATGATTGAGACACTTCTTGAAATCAAAGTCATTATTCTTTATTATATGAGTATATATAACTATATAGGTTGATGTCAAATAAATTATGGTTACCGAATTACCGTACCACGAAATACCAAAATCGAATTTAAAAATACCGAATCATACCGATCTAATTTGGTATGAAAATGGTATAGTACTTTTAGATATACAAAAATCGAAGTTACCGAATCGAAGTTTAAAATACCGTACCATGCCCACCCCTATGCTAGCCTTTGGCCTGATTTTGGAGGTCATAGGGTAGGCCACTGTACAGTGTACATCACCATCTTCAAGGAAGTCATCTTCCTCCTGTTAGTTTTGATTTTCCACAGATCCTAGTGTATGCCCTCAACCTTCACCTTTTTCAGATTCTTGGATGTGAAATTTCATGACTTTATTTTTTCAGTGATTTCTTGGTGGCATCCTTTCGTGATCGTACTCGAGTCATCTGAGAGTGTCCATGTTAGCTAACACCTAACGTACGTCACGAGAGAGAAAGATTCTTAATGTAGTGAGGGTTTATTTTAATTTCTCTTATTTAAGATCATAAATATAAAGCTTAAAACTCATATTTTTTTTAAATTTTCGTCCTTATTAAAACTAAAACACATAAATTAAAATGAAAAACAGTTTAAATTCTACATCTAAATTTGCATTAATTTTTTTTGTCCTTTCGAGCTAAGACAAAATTATGGAGGTAAAAAAGGTCATTTTTGAAAGTGTAGAGAGAAAAATAGAAATATGGGAAGTCGGCGAATGGACAAAATTTTAAACTCAGAGCCCTCACAGTTTCTTAAAGGGAAGAAAACACTTATACCCAAAAAAAAATAATTATTTACCCTCAAATGCCCCATTACTTTTATATCCCTTTTATCCTAAAATTGTATTTATCTACAAAAAAAAAAAACGTGGGCTGACACCATGCTGACGTCATCACTCACCCTTTTTTTCCTCTTTGATACCATCACAGTATATATATACTCTAATGGTATTAAGGATTAACTGGACAGTGTCTTCATTGAAGGACTATTTCTTCCTTCTTAATACCATCAAAATATAATATATTCTGGTGGTATCAAAGAGTAACTGAACAATGTTTTCTTGAGGTTTGCTTTAGTCCTTCGATGAAAATTATTCAATCATCCATGATACCATTACGGTATATCTATATACTGTCATGGTATCTTTGATGTATGTTTCAGTTGTTCAATATTTTAATTTAAAAACAGTTAAAAAAAAGAATCATAATTTAGATACAATTTTTTTTTAATTTGCAAAAAGAGAAAAAAATATTAAAAAATATTTTTACTAATTTGAGTTCAATAAATAAGCTTGTGACTTTAATAATTTTCTCTTAATTGTTTCTTATTTATTTCTTAAAAAAAAGCTCAATCCTATATGATACCGACATGATATCAATATACCGATGGAGTATCACAGAGGATTAAGCTCAGTCCTATATGATATCGACAGAGTATCAATGTATTGATGGAGTATCACAGAGGATTAAGCTCAATCCTATATGATACCGTTAGAGTATCAATATACCGACAGAGTATCACAGAGGATTAATTCATGATAGTAATGCTGACGTCATGCGCGAAATAAGAAAAAGAGAAAGTGGAAAAGTAGGTAATTACTTTGGGTTGAAGGTCTATTAAGGGTAAATACTTTGGGTTGGGTCTATTTTTGATAAATAGTTTTACAATTGAGTCTAATTTGTGTAGTTTTTCCTGAAACCTTAACAGACGGCCCAGATTAAAAATTCCACAAATCAACGGCCCACAACATTCTCCACACCCTATATATTTCGCAAAACCCTAATCCACACTTCTCTCCATCTTCGCTGCGACAGCCCCCTTCACTCTCTTTAGAGTTTCTAGGGTTTTTCGTTTCAGCTTAAGCGAAAATGGTGAGTTAGCATTTCGATCTACAATTTTTTTGCTTATGTATTTGAATTCGTATGATTTTCTCAATGATCAGTTAGAAATTACGCATCCGTTGTTATGATTTTCTCAATAATCAGTTAGAAATGGCGCATCAATTGTTATGATTTTCTCAGCTATCTACAGTTTTTTGGCTTTTGTATTTGCATTCATATGTGAATTTCTCAACAATCAGTTAGAAATTATGCATCAATTGTTATGATTTTCGCAACAATCAGTTAGAAATTAGGTATCAATTGTTATGATTTTCTCAACAATCAGTTTTATTTGCTTATGTATTTGCATTCATATATGATTTTCTCAACAATCAGTTTGAAATTACATATTCTTTTGCTTCTGTATTTGCATTCATATATGACTTTCTCAACAATTAGGTAGAAATTACGCATCAATTGTTATGATTTTCTCAAGAATCAGCTAGAAATTATGCATCGATTGTTTAATGCGTGTTTGTGAACTTGTAATTTTTTTGTAGACTCTTCCAAATGATTATGATTTGTTGAATCCACCACCAGAGATTGAAAAGAAGAAGCACAAGCTCAAACGTCTTGTACAATCTCCCGATTCTTTCTTCATGGTGCGTTTTTTTTTTTTGGCAATGAGAAAATAAGTCTCCTATTATGTATGGTTTTGGATTTTGATTTTGATGTTTATGTGTGATGATTTTGGATTTTGTTTGTAGGATGTGAAGTGCCAAGGCTGCTTTAACATGTAAGATCCTCATCTTTTTGTTAATTTTTTCAATTTAGCTTAGTATTTATCTGGTCAATTTATGCTGCATAATTGCTATTTGGTGATCGTTGTGACTTATACTACTTATATTCCAAAAGACTTGGAGAATCTGTTGAATATTAACTATGGATAGGCCTGAATTAGTGATATTAAGCAGTTTGGCCGTCTTACTTTGAATTCCGCCACATAAAAAGGAATCGACTGTTACCTTTTCCAAAATTTTGGAGTCTGTGTAAATTTACCCTGAAAATTGAGTAGGATCTATGCCTGAATTCACATAAAAATTAAGTAGATTGATCCTCATATGATCCTCTTATTCTGAATCTAGTCACATAAATGAAAAGGATTGACTGTTGTGACTTGGTATCTTTGTTCCAAAAAACTTGGAGAATCTTAGTGTAAACTGATGGTGAAAATTGAATAGGATTCACAATACCCAATAACCGTGTGGTCCTCTTATTCTGTATCCGGCCACGTAAAAAGGAATTGACTGTTGTGACTTGGTACCTTTATCCAAAAAACTTGGAGAATTTTAGTGTGTAAAACTGGTACTCACTATGCCGGAATTCACAATAAAAATTCAGTAGTTTGATCATCATGATTCTCTTACTCTGAATCGTGCCTCATAAAATGGAAATGAGCACCATTCCATTAAATGTGGAATTTTATGAGTTCTCTTTTTCTGATACTGTATTTTAAACATGCAGAACAACTGTGTTCAGCCATTCTCAGACCGTTGTTGTTTGCGGAAACTGCCAGACCGTGTTGTGCCAGCCTACTGGTGGTCGTGCTAGACTTACCGAGGGGTGTTCTTTCAGGAGAAAGGGAGACTAGAGAAGATAGTAATTGCTTTAGATTGAACTCAACCTTCAAATGGGAATTTTGGTGCATTGCTCTATTTTCTTATTTAATATTTGGACTTAATTAAGAACAAGTATTTTTGAGTCTACTATGACTTGATTATGTTATGGTTCTAATTTTTGTTATCCTGGAATATTGTTACTCAAATGTTCTCTATGATTGGTTCCCTGATCTTACTCATCTTTTCTTTTACGTACTTATTATATTCTTCCTGGCAACATAACGATGTAGTTGTGATTGAATATTTTGCTTGAACAACAGCATGATTTGTTTTAACTGAGTGGATCTTTTGGCCTATCTTGTCCACAAGACCCTGTATGAGTTCTATCAACACTCTTGTACAGTTTGATTTTGTGTCCTATGAATTTAACTTGGGAAATTGTTTTCTTGAAATGAGACAGATTCTCATATTGCCACGTTAATATAAGCAGATATAAGATTTATAGAAAATTGCCTTGGTAGTTGTGGAATCCTTTTTTTTCTTCCTGTCGTTCCTTGTAGCTGGGGCAGTCCATCTAATTCTCATAGGAGCTATTGAATAGATGGATCAGTTCTCTTACCCTAAACTTGGGACCATGTCAAAAGTGGTTGGTGTCTTGTCCCTTTTAATCGTTGATACATCCATTCATGTATGCAGCGAACCCATGTTTTTAAATGCGATCTGCATCTAAAAATTGTTGCCATTGTAATTGCATTTGCTCTTTCCATGCTTGTATATGTCCAGTGGAATTTATAATTCATGGATGATTTTGAGCTTTAACTGTAGATGATGGGGGATTAGAATAGGTGGGCTGTTTGTTCTGTTTCCCTTTCATTTTAATGCTAGTTGGCCAACTTTTGGAGCGATGTTGGTTTCATTGCCGTGAGATCCAGTTAAAACTAGAATATAGATGCTTATATCAACATCTACATCTGTACTCTAGTTTAAACTACAATATTTGTGTTCATATGTTTCTTTTCCTTGTGGACACACTTCACATTTATCAACAAAAAGAATGCTATACTTTACTGCTTACTAGTGAACTCGGGACAAATAATAATGTTCATTTGATTATATGATTAGCAGTTAATGAGTAGTGAAGAGAAACGGTTTCAGCTCATTTTCCTATTATTGAGGCATGTAACGAGAGCTTATTTTCCATGACATTTCTTGAGGAATTAACATATGGCATATAATGAGAGCTTTTTATTATATTGCAAAAGTTGCGGTGGTGGATAATTACCCTTATTTTTTAACCAGGGCTCTCGAGTTCGAATGATGGGGAAAAAAAGAAAAAGACGAAAATAGAAAAAGCATGTACGTTGTATTACTAGTAAAAATGATATCCGCATCGATGATCACACTAAATTAATGAATATATGATACATATTTTTCATATACTTTTTTCGTCTCAAATTAGTTGTCATGTTACGCTTCAGTATAATTAATACGATCCAAATTAAGAACATAGTAAAAGCACGTGAAAGAAATAATCGGCCGTTTGCACACAAAATGTCTGTGAAAGTACAAGTACAGTTGAGAACAAAAAAACTAAAAAAGAAACAAATTCTTCATGCTGAGACGTATTCATCTTGCTCTCTTCAAGGAGATTCAATTCAACTACAGTAAATTCTCACTGGTAGTAAAACAGCACCATCTTCAACTTAAGAGAAAGATTCAGGTTCTTTTTTATCTCTTTATCATCCGGTATTCTAGTAGTCATTGCTTCGACTAATCTGGATTCATGTAAGCCCCATTAAAAGATAAATCGCGTTCCTTGCCGGATACAATGATGATAAAGAAAGAAAAATAAAATTTGGGAAGGCTTTTGTTGATTTCATGAGAACCAATAACTCAAACTGTTATTGTTGGATTCATCTTGCAGTGGCTGCAGACAATCATCAAAACCAAAATAGTTAAAATTCCCAGCTGTTGTTGTTGTACTGCTTGTTGTAGTGATTGTACTTCCTCCATATTGATATTCATTGTTTGTACCAATTATCATTTCATTCAAAAGGCCATTGTTGCTGCTGTTATATCCCATTTCTGAAGTTGTTGTCGTTGGAAATTGACTTCTTTGATCACTCAAGTAGTAGCAGTTGTTGCCACTGCTTGTTATATCCTCTGGCAATGGTGGCAATTCTGTTGACGTTGTATTACTACTATCGTACCTATAGAGGTGATAAATGGACGTGTTTGATCAGATTTGAGTGAAATCAAGATAATAATCAAGTTTTGACCTTATAACCACATTTATGTCAAAATAGATGAGTCGAATAATGGGTCATAACTCAATTTTTTCCCAATAGTTTGATGTGTTGTTTTGAGTTCAATCCGTTATATCAAGTCAACAAACGGATTATTACATAATTCGTTTCAACTTGACAGATTAGATGAGTTACTAAAAAATTGCTTGATTTTGTCACCTCAACATACCTGTAACTGTCTTCCATATGCACGTCGTAGTTGGAGTTATAGTATTGTTGTAACACAAACTCTTCACCACCACTGTCACCACCAACATTATTCATGTTGCTGATGGAGAAATGACTGAAGTGGGCCCCGTAATCTGCTGCAGGAGGAGGGGCATTCTCGGCCTGACCAAAGACCAATAACTGTTGTTGTTGTTGTTGTTGTTGTTGATGATGATATTCCTCGTCTGGGGAGACTATACAAGTGACGGAATAGCCATGTGGCATGTCAGAGTAGACAAAGTTAGTCCGAGTTGGTTTGTTAGATTTGTTGTTAACACGCATTGAACGTGCAGCTCTGTCATAGGCCAACGCGGCTTCTTCAGCAGTGTCAAATGTTCCCAGCCAATGCCTTTCTTTCGTAGTAGGATCTCTTATCTCCGCAGCATATCGACCCCATGGCCTTCGCCTCACTCCCAAATATCGAAAATTGCTCTGTTGTTCCTCTGCCTTTTGTTTGCCACTTTGAGTACTACTACCACCAATGTTCTTTCTTGGTTTTGTGCTCTTATTTGTTGATGAAGAAGTGGATGATTTGATGAAATCCATTTTGGAAAACTTTTTGTAAGAACGTTTAAATTCTGAGTTCGTCTCTGTCAGTTGATGACAGATTGACAAGAAACTGAGATAGAGATACAAATTCTCTTTTAGTGTACTGATGATTGAGATGTTTTTTTTTCTTGACTAAACAGTGGCTGTTGCATACAAATATATATAGAGTGAGTAAAAAAATAATGCTAATTATTTTAAACTAATGGACGTTTGGCATGTAGGCTAAATTATTTTGAGATTATAGTTCTGGACTTATTTATACCATATTAGAGGTGTGATAAAATAATTTCATATTGGATAAGATAAGGTCGAATATCCCAAGACTAGATTTGGTATTAGATTTGTACCATATTTGATTGACAGTATAAATTAATCCTGTAAACTCAATATGTATAAATTTAATAACAAACTTAGTCCTAAAATATCAACTTTATCCCGCATACCAAACATGAAATATTTCTAAGTTTAGGAGTAGAAATCTGTCAATGATGAATCATGATTACATCAAGTGATGTAGCAAGTCTTGGGACTTCCTGGTGTTAATCATGTTGTGGGATTAAATCTTATTTGTTGTTCCATTTTATTTTATTCTGATTATTCGATATTCAGAATTCATTGATACAATTAACCTGAGCTCGCACTAGTAGCATTAATAAAAGGACAATGCGCTTCCTACCTTCTCAATTTCACAGCTCAAACACGAGACCTCTGCTTAAAAATGGATGAATCCACTGTTGGAACTAACATTTATAGTGACTAATAAAATGGAAATTCGTCTTGTGATCGAGTCTTATTGTAAATAAAGTTGACTTGTATTTTGGGATCAAGGGTGGAGTTAGGGAGGTAAGGAGGTTTATTCGAATCTCCTTAGTCATAAAATTATAATGTATAATGTATACATAGGGCGGATCGAATGTATTAACTATTGGTTCACGGGAATTCAGTAGCTTTTGCTCATATTCTATACTATTTATTAAAATATTTATTAATAGTTTTTTTTAATTATGAATCCAATTATTATTGTTTATTAATTTGAGGCTGTTGTAGAAACCTATAAACTTTAAATCACAGATCATTTTATGTACAATCAAACCTTTCTATAACGGTTCCTCGTAATAACGACATTTCACTATAACAGCCTGATTTCTCTAGAACCATTTTTTCATGTTATATTTTACTTCTCTATAACATCATTCTACCTATAACAACAATTTCATTCATTATAGTAGTACAATTTTTGTACAATTACCCTTCTATATTAACCATACTTAAATATTGTGTAATAATATTTTGTAAGAAATATATTATCTAGAAGATGAATACGAAAGTGTTGATGAAGAGTCTCAACCTACTGCTATTTGGGGTGAGATAGAAGAGTCAACTGTTAAGCTCTTAAACAACATTCAACTGAAAGCTATTGAATATCCTATTGACGAAAGTTTGGACAAAAATCTGTCAATTCAAGTGATATATTGTCACTACGAGACTAGAATTCATGAAACAACCTACAATTATAGAATTTTACGTCAAACTTGATACATTCAGATTTTTAATTAATTTTAAATGCATATGTTCCTTAGATTTTAATTCTTTGTCGATACGGTACAATTAGTTATGAATTTATTAGTAATGTATTAGTCTTTTCAATTTTTAATTAATGAAATATGAAAATCAATTGAGATTTTAATTAATATGTTATAACTTTGTTTTCGTTTATAACATAAAAGGTACAAAAAATAATTTGGCATATTTTTGCTTATAACATTTAAATGAGATCAATACGTCAAATGTCATTATACATATATAATAATATCTCATTATAACAATCATGAAAGTTTCAAACAAATACTATCAGTGTAGAGAGATTTTAGTGCATATACAAGGTCAAAATTATATATTGCTCTCTCCCTCTCTCTCAAATAAAAGCTATATAGGACATAGAAGTATGATAGATTTAAGCCAATGAGCTAAATGATTGCATGCTTATCAAGCTTCTATATTCCAAATGATGACTCAAATATATGCACTTTTATTTAGCAATCATTAGGTGCATTTAGCTATCTTGGAATTTCTCATATCAAAATTTGATTTTTTTTTTGCAAAAAAGCTTTTTAAATCAACTATTTTATATATGGATTCCATGTTTATTCTATGGAAAGAGTGGGCCTTGGTTTTAAAAATATTTGTATGATTAATAGTATCTGGTCAAGTTTTACTAATTATAAGAGCTATATCACATTCACATGTCACACAAAATCACAAGTTAAAAATATACTCATTAAATGATTGATCACTAGAGTCAATATATTTATTTTTAATGTAGACTCAAGATTTTTTTTTTTTTGGGGATTTTTTCATCCGGGATGAATTCTGTGTTCATATTGAAGCTTGATTAAATCCTAATCCACATATTGCAGGGCCCATTTTCAGGGATGACGCTTCCAATAGAATTTTTTCTCATTATGATCAAGGGCTTGAATGCGAAACTTCTGGTTAAGGACGATCAAGGGATCCCAACCATTTCAACAAAATCCAAATTAGTGAGACCCAAGATTCTTGATTATACATATAGAAAATTTATGTTCACATTTCATTATTTTATGTGGCCATATTATATGTTAATCATGTTCTTGATTTGTGCTTCATGTGGACAAAAGTATATTTTAATCTCTTGTGCATGTTATTCCAACATGACTCAATCCTTAGTACTAAGTTATTTGACCATATCTTTGAAAATCAAATATCAATAAAATGAAAGGATAACTTTCTTTAGATTTTTTTCTTTTTAAAAAATCTATGTTTGCTTTAATTAGTGGAAAATAATTAAAATGAGTAAGCTAGCCTTTTCCTTTTCCGAACTCTATTAACGGAATGTTTTGTGAACCGAATTGTCCTTTTGATTAATCTAGCCTTTGTTCAAGATAATGAAAATGCTTAAAGCAGGCACATAAAATTATTTCTATTTACTTAATGGCTAGTGATATTTAGGGGTGTACAAAATCGAACCATAAATCGAATCAAACCGCAAAAAAAACCCGACTAGTGGTTTGATTTGACTTGGTTTAGTGTTGAAAAAAAATCCGACTATAATTGGTTTGGTTTGGTTTTAACTAAAAAAAGTCAAACCGAACTGAACCAACCCGATATTACATATATACTATTTTTAAAAATATTTTATACATAAAAATATTTATTGTGATGTAATTTATAAATATTTCTTCAACTTTTTCATAGTTTTTATCTTTCAATATGTTATTTCAAGTTTAAACTTAGAATTTTAAATGGTTCAAAAGTCCTTTTACAACCTATAGATATTAGTAACTCAAATAAAACCCAAATCAATACGAATATTAACAAAAGATTATTCAATCCAACACTAGGAATGACAATCATGTTAGATATTTTTTCTTTAATTTTACATAAATGCATAAACTAATTTATTTTTCTGTTTAATATTTAGTCATGTAGTTAATACTTATTAGACTTATTTTAGCATGACTTAATATTTTTAAATTATGATTATTTTTATTATGACTTATTAATATGCAATATTTATTCCATGCGATTTCATTATTTTTTTGGTTGAATATTTTATTGTCATCACTCACGTCATAAATTTCAAATAAAGTGAATATATTTTGTGTTATTTTTTTAAGAAATACCTTAGATAGCTGTATTTTGCTCGGACTAAAGAAATATTTGAAGCACAAGTTAATTATATATTTTTATGAAGACTTTATCGGAAAAAACCCAAAAAAACCCGAGGTTGGAAAACCCGACTTTTATTGGTTTGGTTTGGTTTATAAATTTAAAAACCCGACACTAATGATTTGGTTTGGTGTTTAAAAAATTCGAACCAACCCGATCTATGTACTCCCCTAGTGATATTATTACAAATAATTATTATTTTGCCAAATTTGCAACTATATTGTACCATAGCTTTAATGAGTTGTGCTTTTGCTGTGACTGGATGAAAATCATTTGACATGATTAATATTTTTTTTTAAGTAAAAGTGGCACATGAGTCCGTATGCTATATTGAATGTGCAATTAGTTTAAGTTTCGAGTTCTTATTTAAAATTTTGATATGAAATTCGAGCGAGAACATTGATGGAAATCAATTTAAAAGGCCCTTTTAACTTAATGGTAAAGTAACGCCATGATAAGGTTGTCGTGGCCTTGTTATCGAAGAGAACGGGTCATCAATAACATATTAAGATGAAGAAGTGACCTTAGTAGATGGTTCAGCCATGCTTGATGTCACGAAATGATTGAAAAGTACTACGAGATTGAAATGAACTCTTGTTTTTATACTCAATAAGATTAGAATCTCGATGCATTAATTTTGGCAGTTCAAGCTATTTTGTGCGCACATTTTTCTATTTTATGATCACTTAATTATTACCTTTCACCAAAACAGATACCAAAACATGCAAATTAAAGATTTAGATGAATAAAATGGAACTACCTAATATGTTTTGATCAATTAAATCTTAATATATTTTCTGGTATGGAAGAGGATTTGAGTTAATGACTTTAAAATCGCTTAGGGGTCATTTGATTGGTGATTAAGAGTTAATTTATATATGTATTAAATCTTGCATAATTTATATCATGTTAGGTAATATTATTTTTGCTACGTATAAAATTCAATACACTAAATACGGTATTTGAGTAACAATTAAGGGATCGTTTCGTAGCTAGTAATGAGGTAGCTTATACATGTATTAATTTATGTATAAGCTATATAACATTTGGTAGCTAGTTAGGAAGTAAGTTATTCATGTATAAAATTAATATGACGTTTGATTTGTAATTTAGAATCCGCATAACTATGCATGTATAAGCTATGAGGGAATCGACGTATTATCTCATGCGAAGTAGAAGATAGAATAGCTAATACCCATATAACTAATACCTCCATAATTCTAACCAGCTACCAAACGACCCCTAAGAATCCCGCATAACTAATACATATATAAGTTATAAGAGAATCTATGTATTAATTTTTGCAGGATAAAAAATAAAATAATTAATACACAAATAACTAATACCTGCGTAACTTATTCCTACATAATAATATTTGGATAACCCATCTTCACATTATTAAGACATGCATAACTCTAATCAACAACTAAATGACCCCTAAGTGAATTAAGAAAGTTTGGATTATTAAAGAAATTTCTTATTGATTATATTATCAATTTTTTCAACTTGTTCTAATAATATGTATTTCTTGGGAGGGGCGGTGCTAGGTGATCAATGACAATTATTTGTTGGCATGGCATGCATTGAACATGAGAATGCACATGATATTAATGATGTGAAAGGTAATATATAATCATAATTAGCATGATGATCAAATGAGTACTTAAGGTATTGTTTGTGGAACCCATTTGGATTTTGGAAGAAATATTTGGAGGGCCCAACCTAATTTATGGGTTGATGAGTACTTAATTTGGCTAGAAAGATTGTCCCAAGTAGTTATTATACTACTCTCTACCCCCTACACCCCCACCCCCCTCCCACCCCTCCAAAGTGCTCATATTCGTCAGAAAGAGCAAGTAGCACTGCTTAAAAGAATAAAATGCAAGAAGATCACTTAAGATGATTTGAACATGTCTAATATCGATCTACAAATGTGTCAGTCAGTAGGTATAAAACTATGCTACGTGAAAGTATTAAACGGGATGGAGTAGACCAAAAGTACATTAAAGGACTCGAAAGATCTACAAATCCTTTGTTGTAGAGTTGCAGACTTAGCTAAAAATAAGACATTTGGAGAGAAAAAAATTCATGCAGGTAATATCTACTCATTGAGAATAGATTTTAATTTAGACTGGTTAGAGAACTTCTAGTATGATGATATGAAGTGAACTTGAATAAAGAGCTGAAAGTTCATATAACTAATTACGACTGACTATCGTTATCATCCACCATTATCAACTGTTACCGCCCCCACCTTTAGTGAATACAACTCTCAAACATAAAACTAAACCATAAAATAACAAGATTTGAGCCCACAACATGATTAACATCAGATAGTCCTAAGACTTACAACATCACTTGAAGTAATCATCATTCATCATTGACAATATTTCTACTACTATACTTAGATAGTTTAAATAACATCATTTTTATGACTGTCACTCTCTATATATTTGTATGCAACAGCCACTGTTTAGTCGAGAAAAAAAAACATCTCAATCATCAATACACTAAAAGAGAATTTGTATCTCTATCTTAGTCTCTTGTCAGAAAATCTCTGTTTTCCTCAATCTGTCGTCAGCTGACAGAGGCGAACTCAAAATTTAAACGTTGGTACAAAAAGTTTTCCAAAATGGATTTCATCAAATCATCTACTTCTTCATCAACAAATAAGAGCACAAAACCAAGAAAGAACATTGGTGCTACTAGTACGCAAAGTGGCAAACAAAAGGCAGAGGAACAACAGAGCAATTTTCGATATTTGGGAGTGAGGAGAAGGCCATGGGGTCGATATGCTGCGGAGATAAGAGATCCTACTACGAAAGAAAGGCATTGGCTGGGAACATTTGACACTGCTGAAGAAGCCGCGTTGGCCTATGACAGAGCTGCACGTTCAATGCGTGTTAACAACAAATCTAACAAACCAACTCGGACTAACTTTGTCTACTCTGACATGCCACATGGCTATTCTGTCACTTGTATAGTCTCCCCAGACGAGGAATATCATCATCAACAACAACAACAACAACAACAACAACAGTTATTGGTCTTTGGTCAGGCCGAGAATGTTCCTCCTCCTACAGCAGATTACGGGGCACACTTCAATCATTTCTCCATCAGCAACATGAATAATGTTGGTGGCGACAGTGGTGGTGAAGAGTTTGTGTTACAACAATACTATAACTCCAACTACGACGTGCATATGGAAGACAGTTACAGGTATTGAATCGTGCCATAATTTCATCCAAAACATTGAACTTTTATAGGGAACATATATATATATATATATATTTTTGGTAATATGTGTGGAGAATGTCTTGAATCCGAGTTATCTTTCTTATTTGACATCATATTGAATCATATAAAAACTAATATATCACTTACATACTCAGTATGATTTTCTGACGAAGGGTGTTCAACTGACCATCCTTTGACAACAGGTACGATAGTAACAATACAACGTCAACAGAATTGCCACCATTGCCAGAGGATATAACAAGCAGTGGCAACAACTGCTACTACTTGAGTGATCAAAGTAGTCAATTTCCAACAACAACAATTTCAGAAATGGGATACAACAGCAGCAGCAGCAGCAATGTCCTTTTGAATGAAATGATAATGCCAATGGCTACTTTTGGTACAAACAAAAGTACAATCACTACAGCAAGTAGTACAACATCTGGTAGCTATAACAATTTTGGTTTTGATGATTGGTTGCAGCCACAACAATATTGCAGCAGTAACATTCAAGATGATTCCAACAACTGTCCTACTATGGGTTATTGGTTTTCATAAAATCATTGACAGTGGGGGAGGCAGGATTTTACTAAAGAGTGTTCAAAATATGAAGAAGTCGAAGGGGGTCCAATATCTACTATATAGAAATAAGAAAAACTTTAGTTATGTATAAACAATGTAATTTTCGCTGATGGAAGTTCAGATGAACCCCTCGGTCCTACTTGGCTCCACGCCCCTGAATCTTGATGGCTTCCCATTTTTTTCCTTTTTATCAGTTACGCGAATCAAAGTTAGTTGAATCAGTGAGTTTCGAATATCGAATGATTAAAAAAAAACCTAAATTTGTCTCATAAGTTGAATATGGAGGCGCTTTACACATACTACCTTCTTGTTGTTTTTTACTTTTGTATTGAAGTGAACTGATCATGTGTAACAAGTTCATCAATTATCTTTAACTTTAATGTCAATCTCAGCTTCTTTGTCAATTTTGATGATACCTGTTGACAATTATTATTGTAGTTTTGTCTATGTTTTTTTCTCTTTTTTCTTTTTGGTGTGTGTGTGTGTGAGACTAGTATAAGTTATTAAAGAGAGAGTAATCCTCATTAAAAAAAAAATTCTTTAATAAAAGAGGCAGTCTAGTCATGTTAGGTTCAGGAAAGAGCCGCACCCCAAGGAGGTGTGCTATCACCCGTCCAATGCAACCGCGGTTTTTAGGGGTCTTAGCTGATGATCCGGGCTCTTTTCCTCTCGACGATGAAGTTGGCTAGGTTTATCCTAATACAAGTATCAATATGTTCAAGATTATTGTGTTCTGGATAAATTACTTATACATATTACGTGCCGAACTCGTAAGTAGAATTGTAGCTTTACCTCAATTAAGGGTGGAGAGATTTGTTCAATCCGACCACACGCTTAATGATATCTCCTAGCTATGGTAATGGGAAAAGCACCTCAAGTGTATAGCCTTTAATGAAGAGAAAATGTGATATCAAAGAGAATAGCTAAGGCCTCATTTGTTTGCACTTAATGGAGGTTTGGATATGAATGGTTTAAGCATTAGGTCATTAAGTGCATTTGTTTAGATTAAGCTTCAAACACTTATTTGGTCTGAATAGGTCTTAATCATTAAGATCTTTAACAGAGTCTTAATATCATCATTAAGATGTATTTTGTGTGAATAATCTTGGGATACTTACGAATATATACAGTTCGGCTAATTAATTTACAAAACATGTACAAAAATGATTGAAGTATACACAGTATGTACATTGGCTATATATATAGTTATGTCTAGTATATGTATATTACTATAAATATACACGATTATACCTTGTGTATATATTTTATAAATTAGATCACTCAAAGGTATTAGGTTGTAATTCTCCCAGCCACCACTTCGTCCATAACCATCGGTCACCACCACTAACCGCCTCTGCCATCACAATCACTACCACCACCGTTGTGAAACACTAGCCATCACCACCAACCACCTCTGCCATCACAACCACTACCACTACCGTTGTGAAACACTAGCCATCACCACCAACCACCTTTGTCATCACAACCATCATTGACAATTACCACCATTGAAAACCACTATTGTCAGTCGC
Source organism: Jaltomata sinuosa (assembly GCA_003996215.1). Lineage (NCBI taxonomy): Eukaryota > Viridiplantae > Streptophyta > Magnoliopsida > Solanales > Solanaceae > Jaltomata > Jaltomata sinuosa. Next base: position 1,415,474 of record QJPP01007196.1, on the reverse strand, counting down.
TACCATACATACCATATTCATCATTATAAGTATATCCTCGGGCACCACCAGTGTTGCTACTTCTGCCATCACTATCATCGACTATCACCACTGCGGATAATTCTTATTGTCAACTACCTCCACCACCATCACGACTAGCACCACCCATCAATTACCACCAACACTATCGTCAACCACCACACATTCTTCAGCCACTATCACCATCAGCGCCGTCAACAACTAATATCAACCAACTTCACCATCACAATCACCACCATCACTACTAACCGCCACTATCCTGTCAGTTCATTACAACACCAATCGACAACCATCACCACCATTACTAGCCACTAACACCAACCATCACCATTATCACTAGCGAACATAAATATTTTTTTTAATCAAATAATAATTCTATTATATTAAGTTTATATTTTTTTCTAATATTTAATTACTTTTTGTTGAAATTGTATATTGATTATATTTAAAAATAAATAGATTATGCATATTCAGATGTTGAAAAACAACCGTCTTTATCATTCAATGTTCATACCAAGATACAATATCTTAATCATTTAATATTCATATCAAGATACAATAACTTAATCATTTAGATTATATGCATTAAGATTCAGATATCTTAATCTTAATGCAAATAAATGAGACCAAGAATTACTGTCTAGAACCTTTGAAAATTAATTGATATAATTAATTCTTATTTTTCTTTTGTATCTTTTTGGTATGGGAAGAAGGTTAGTGTTGATGAATTTAAGGCCACTTAGTAAATTGAAAAAAAATAATAGGATAATCAAAGAAGCTTCTCATTCATTGTTATTTTTTTTCTTTAAAATTGTTCTTCTACTAATTTATTTTTCTTGGGAGGGACGGTGCTAGGTGAATAAGCAATTATTTGTTGGCATGGCATGCAAAGAACATGAGAATGCACATGATACTAATGATGTGAAAGGTAATATATAATCATAATTAGCATGATGATCAAATGAGTACTTAAGGTATTGTTTGTGGAACCCATTTGGATTTTGGAAGAAATATTTGGAGGGCCAACCTAATTTATGGGCTGATGAATATTATTGTACTTAATTTGGGTAAAAAGATTGTCCCATGTAGTTATTATATTACTCTCTACCCCCTACACCACCCTCCCCACCCCAAAGTGATCATGTTCGTCGAAAGGAGTAAGTAGCACAAATTAAGAATAAAATGTGAGGAGATCACTTAAGATGATTTGGATAAGTCCAGTATTGATCTACAGATGTGTCAATCACTAGATATAAAACTATGCTAAGTGAAAATGTTAAAAGGGACGATGTAGATTTAAAATCACATAAAAGAAAATTGTTACGAAAGATTCACAAATTCTTTGTGTCAATGCAAATTTAGCTAAAAAAAGGATATTTTTTTTAAAAAAAGATCCATACTAGTGATATCTACTGTGGTGGAACTTCCACCTTAAAAAATTAAGTTAATATTGTGTGGCTCGACAACCCACGTAACATATATTCAATTAACTTGATTGAATAAGTATATCTTTTGAACCTTGGAGTCGTTTGATATCTGGTTTGAAAATGAATTATGCATGTATTAGATTTTGTATAAATAATATCATGTTTGATAGCTGGTTAGGAAGTAAGTTATTCATGTATATAATTAATAGGGTGTTTGATTTGCAATTTAGAAATCTGCATAACTAATACATGTATAAGTTACACGAGAGAATCTATGTATTATTTTATGCAAGATAGAACGTGGAATAAGTAATACATGAATAAGCTGTAAACATTGCATAAGTAATCTCTGCATAAAATAGTACATGAATTCTCCCATAACTGATCCATATATTACTAATACCTGCGTAACTCTAACCGGCTAACAAACGATCATTTAGTGCATCTAATTTAAAAGTTAAACTAAACCATAAAATAACTAGATTTGAGCCCACAACATTATTAACATCAGATAGTCCTAAGACTTGCAATATCACTTGATGTAATCATGATTCATGATTGACAGATTTCTAATACTAAACTTAGATAGTTTAAAATAATGAACTTACTCTATATATATTTGTATGGAACAGCAAATGTTTAGCAAGGAAAAAACATACTAATTACTGATCATCAGTACTCAGTACACTAAACAAAGAATTTGTATCTCTACCTCAGTTTCTTGTTAGAAAATCTCTGTTTTTCTCAATTTGTCGTCAGTTGACAGAGGTGAATCCAGAATTTAAACGTTCATACGGAAAATTTTGAGAATGGATTTCATCAAATCATCATCCACTTCTTCATCAACTAATAAGAGTACAAAACCAAGAAAGAACATTGGTGATGCTACTACTCAAAGTGGCAAACAAAAGGCAGAGGAACAACAGAGCAATTTTCGATATTTGGGAGTGAGGCGAAGGCCATGGGGTCGATATGCTGCGGAGATAAGAGATCCTACTACGAAAGAAAGGCATTGGCTGGGAACATTTGACACTGCTGAAGAAGCCGCGTTGGCCTATGACAGAGCTGCACGTTCAATGCGTGTTAACAACAAATCTAACAAACCAACTCGGACTAACTTTGTCTACTCTGACATGCCACATGGCTATTCCGTCACTTGTATAGTCTCCCCAGACGAGGAATATCATCATCAACAACAACAACAACAACAACAACAGTTATTGGTCTTTGGTCAGGCCGAGAATGCCCCTCCTCCTGCAGCAGATTACGGGGCCCACTTCAGTCATTTCTCCATCAGCAACATGAATAATGTTGGTGGTGACAGTGGTGGTGAAGAGTTTGTGTTACAACAATACTATAACTCCAACTACGACGTGCATATGGAAGACAGTTACAGGTATGTTGAGGTGACAAAATCAAGCAATTTTTTAGTAACTCATCTAATCTGTCAAGTTGAAACGAATTATGTAATAATCCGTTTGTTGACTTGATATAACGGATTGAACTCAAAACAACACATCAAACTATTGGGAAAAAATTGAGTTATGACCCATTATTCGACTCATCTATTTTGACATAAATGTGGTTATAAGGTCAAAACTTGATTATTATCTTGATTTCACTCAAATCTGATCAAACACGTCCATTTATCACCTCTATAGGTACGATAGTAGTAATACAACGTCAACAGAATTGCCACCATTGCCAGAGGATATAACAAGCAGTGGCAACAACTGCTACTACTTGAGTGATCAAAGAAGTCAATTTCCAACGACAACAACTTCAGAAATGGGATATAACAGCAGCAACAATGGCCTTTTGAATGAAATGATAATTGGTACAAACAATGAATATCAATATGGAGGAAGTACAATCACTACAACAAGCAGTACAACAACAACAGCTGGGAATTTTAACTATTTTGGTTTTGATGATTGTCTGCAGCCACTGCAAGATGAATCCAACAATAACAGTTTGAGTTATTGGTTCTCATGAAATCAACAAAAGTCTTCCCAGTTTTTTTTTCCTTCAGACGGCTTAAACACGTATGGTGTATTGTAAGTTGGCAGAGTGACCTTACTGTCACGATCCACTGAGATTCAGTCCTTTAAGGCTCCAGTTTGTAAAAAAAAAAAAGAAAAAAAATTACATCATCACTCTCTCTGGTAGCGAGCATGATCTCCCATGTAATGGATCTTATGCGGCATGAATCCAGATTAGTCGAATCAGTGACTTCCAAAATCCGAACAGTTGAAAAAAACAACCTGAATCCATCTCATAAAAACTCCTATTAATTTTTCCTTGGGCTTTTTAATTATCTTCTTAATTATTTGGTCTTACTAATTAATGCTGCAATTTCATCATCCTTATTGAAGTGAATGAATGTGTAACAAGTTCACCACTTATTTTTAATTACTATAATCTCACTCTCTTTTCTTGATAATTGTGGTGGTTGATTTGTCACATGTTTTTTCTTCTTCATAGTTCATAGTACTATATTCGACTTGCATATGTTAAGTGGTTATTTGTATTCAACAAAGTAAAAACTTTGATTTTGTCGACTTCGAAAAGTGATCCCAAAGTCAGTTGCGGAGCTACAGTTTTACTTACGAGTTCGATAGATGCCTTAAAGTTGAATATGGTTCGCGAAGCATCTGGCTTATCGGTAATCTTTCATTTTCACCGTCGAGAGACTTTAATAACTATAGCATGCCAGAAATAGAGGGTTGAGGTGGTTAGTCTTATACCTTGAAATGCTCCAAATATAGGAGCCTATAGTTTCCTTCTTTCGTAACCAGAGATCGAGAAGGAAGATATAAGTTGTGTCATGCCTGTATTTGTGCTAGAAACCCCACTTAATATTTAGAAATAATTTATTCCAAACCTAATAAACTGTCTTTTCTAGAATCCAGAACCTATCAACTCAAAATCCTATCTCCGGCTCTCCGTGAAGCTTAAAAATTGTCATTTTCAATCTCATATCCATAAACTCCAGTTTTAGAAATATTAACAAGCAGCAGTATCTTACAACTTCACCCGAAAAACATTCATTGAATGGTTATGTCATCAAAGAATAATAGAATGCAACTTCTATCCCTATGAGCTGCTAATCATTCACAAGAAAAAGAAAATATTGAGCACCCACCCCTCCAGCCACAACGATCCTACGATTTCAAATGCTGTGGCAATAACCATGTCATCCGTGCAGGAAGAACGAAAAACTTCAACGATCAATTTCAACGTATTAGACCACCTCTTCTCCCTGTCCTTCATATCGTGTTCCGCTCTAAACTCTTCAGCCAATATCTGAACACATGCTGATGTTATTGCCCAGTGGCCTTTATGGTCTCGGGTTTCATCTCTCACATCGGTCTACCCCACCACCTTCGCTTCTTATCCGACTGTCTGTTTCTTTATACTCATCAACATCAACAGTCTGTCTTCTGCCAACTTCCGCGTCAAAGTTCTTCATTTTGTACATATCTGAATTCGTAGTAGTCCCACCCAAGTAAGATGAGGTGTTGAAGCTCGAAGAGCGATCAACCTTCACGTGTGCACGGAAATCGATCCTGGAAGGCATGCCGGTGCAAAAGATCTCCTTGAAATTTCGAGCACATCCAAGATTAAAAGGATTCATCTTCCTCTCATAACGATACCGGTAATTTTCATATGTGGTCTGCATGAAATACAACATTCCGAAGGGTGAGAAGCGGAACTGAGTAATATTAACTAAAACGAAGAGAAGGGGGCAAATGGACCTGATTTGTGATTATCAAGTACAAGTGAAATGCTGTGAGACCTCCGAGAAACCAAGAAACTACGAACGTATACAATATAAGAATGCATGAAGCAGGTGATCTGAAAAATGCGCTCCAAATGTTACAGTGGTGTGCTTCCATAATCTTCTTTATATTTACCCAGCAGAACGCAAAGACATAGAGGCTCAGGAGGTTTGTAGTGGAAACAAACATGAAAAAGTAATGATAGTTCCTCTGCAAGAAATAACGCGAATATATCACAGATGAGACATTAAAGAAAGCATATACACAGATGAGATCGTTCAAGAACATTATTCATTATACTGACGCACATTCAGTTTAGGCAGAATACATAAACAGATACTCAAAATTGGCCAAGTAAACACTCCAACTTTGAGTATGCTCATCTAGACACCTCAACTCGTCTCCACTATGTCAGTTGAACACTCCAACTTACAAAATGATCATCTAAACACCTCCAAAATTTATGTGCCACGTCACTGTCGGGTGTCCACGAGACACAGTGGGGACGAGTTGGAGTGTCTAGTTGCCAATTGAGACCAAGTTGAGGTGTCTAGATGTGCACTCTTGGCCAATTTTGAGTGTTTGTTTATGTATTATGCCTCAGTTTAACATGACAAGTATGTATAAGCACGAGCTTTATGTGAAGTATCTTCAGTTTAAATCTTAGCAGTCTAAAATAGGCAAATTCCAAACTTCGGTAACAGATTTCACTATTTGTAGGTCAGATAAGTATGCACAGTATAAAGCAAAAAGAGCTCCCATAATGTCAATAAGGCTTAAGTCATCGAGGACCCCTTAAACTTGTCCGGAAAATTCACTTAGACACCTCAACTCAGCCTTATACCTATTGAACACCTATACTGCAAAAATTTGTACCTATTGAGCATTTTTTGCTGACATGGCAAAGTGTGTGTAATACACACAACACAGGCGCGTGAAAGGGTATCATTTAGCCAAAAAAAAAATCTCTCTTCTTCTTTGTGTCAACAACCGTTGCACCACCACGACACCGTCGCACCACCATCCACAACTCCTTCCCCTTCTTTCTCCTTCTCCGGCCATCGTCTCCTTCCCCTTCTTTCTCCAGCCATCACCCACCGCGCACACCACCTTGTTTTCTCTAGATCTGTTGCCACCACCTACACTTCTCCTTACCCTTCTTTCTCAAACCATCATCTCCTTCATTCATTAGCTTGTTTGCCGGAAATAATGGAATCGCCGCAACCACCATACATCTCTCTCTTCCTCATCCGTCTTTTATGAAAAATTAAATCTAAACCTAAGTCAATCTAAAACTAAGAACAAACCATATCCTAAAACAAGATAAAACGTAGAAAACAGGTGAAGATTTTGATTTTTTAAATTAAAAAAAAGTGGGGAAGAAGATAGAAATGGGGTCGGTGGCCAAGTTTAGTTAGATTTGAATTAGTTTTTTTTTTACTTATAATTATTGTGTAAGTAATTATTTTGGGCTCCAATATCACGTGTCATCTTTTAATTAGTCACTTTACCATGTCATCGCGAGTGCATCACACACACTTTACATTTTTTGCTGATTACAAAAAAATGTCAAATAGGCATAAATTTTAACTGGTAAAGGTGTTCAATAGGTATAAGGTTGGGTTGAAGTGTCCAAGTGAATTTTCTGGACAACTTTAAGGAGTTGTCGATGACTTAAGCCTGTCAATAATTTACCATGCAAGACTACATATGTTTTGTAGACAGGTCAATATTAAAAAGAAGCTAAAGGACAATATATCCAAATGACAAAACTTTTTGAAATGCAAGCATAGATCACACCTACCTTCCCGATGCACTGTCCCACCCATGGGCAATGATGGTCGAAGCGCTCAATGCAATTGTCGCATATGGAGCAATGAGAGCAGCGTGGTGGCCGATATAGCTTACATGTTTTGCAGTATTTTACTTTGACAACTATTCCATTGACTGTAACATTTTTCATAGGTGGTAACCTGAGAGGACCAGTCTGACTTCCTAAACAACTCGTCGAGATGCTAGAGGTCTCACATTCATCGTCAGCGTCTGGAGGATGGGCATTTCGTGGAACAATTCCAGGATTTGTTCCGGAAGTTAGCAAGAGAAGAACTACAATCTGCAAGAATTTAAATTAATACATTAGACATTACCTATTAAGATTCCCCATCGACCATGGACCAACTCTAAGCACACACCAACCCAAATAGAGAGAGAGAGAAGAAATATACAAAGATCACATCTTGGTGGATGCTCGTGCATCATCTTTGCATACTTATAGTTAATACATATTCACAAAACAAGGAACATGGTAACTGCTAAATAAGATAAGTAGTAATTCTTAGAGCAATATCCACCGGAAAAACAAAATGCATGAGTAGAAGAAAATGCCTTTCACTAAACATTTCCAATTTGATACTACATCTAAAGAGAAAAAGCAGCGCACATACTAAAAATGCTAATTATTGGTTGGCTTGCATGAACTATAACTGATTTTTGACCGATAAGGACAGAACAAAGAAAGTAGAAGTGGCATTTTTGCCGACTTCTTTATAGAATCAATCCAGTGATAAAGTAGCTGCCATACGTAGCATAATCATAATAACCTAGTTTGATCCAATTTATGTCTTTTATTGAATGGCATTTACACAAAAGTGGACAAGGGATGTATTCCTTTTTCACCTGATTTATTTCTTATCTTGCTTCCTAACGTTGATAGGACTAAAAGTAACAGCAGATAAAGATGGATTGAAAACAGATAAATCAGTAATAGTCAAGTAAAAGAAGAAGGAAAACTCACAATGGCTGAGAAGATAAGAGATATGGCCACAATAACATAGCCTAATCGGTGGGGAAATGCATTGACGAGTTCTCTTGAAACGAAACCACAAAATAAAGCTACTGGGAGTAGGATTAAGAACAACGTAAGAAACAGTGCTCTAATATCTGGACCAAATACAAGTCTGCCTCCAAGGTAGAATCTCTGCGACGATATAAAAGACAATAGTGAGACAGTCGGAATTTATCGTAAATGAAAGTCTAGAATGAATTAAAAAAATCCTTACATCAATCACTTTCACCAGCATCAGTTTACAAATAATAGAGTAAATTTCAGGAAAAAAAATCAAATAGTGACAGGCTATTTCCGAAGTCTTTACTTTTTACTGTTCTACTTTTCACTTCTCTTTGCTTATTTCTACACTATAGTTTAAGTTACATCATGATCTTCGCCTAAGCATAGCTAGCTCAAGTCGTGTTAAAGGGGAAGGGTTTGCTGTAGTTTAACAACCATGTAAAAATAGTCAAACCGTGAAGAATAGCTGGCCAAAATAAATTTGGGATTAAGAGGTAGTTGATTGATTGATATTTTTTCTAGATGACTTAGGTGGTTAACTTTCTTTTTTCCTTTTTTATGACGGTGGTGTTCCCTGACTATTCCTACCACCAATCACTAGTACCGGGTAACTCTGTCCACCAACGCTTAGGTAGATGGGAAGAAACCATGGTTAAATTGTATAATCTTTGGAGAAAAAACTTAAAGCTAAAGGATGATAATTAAACAACATGGTGCTTGCAAACCAATATATATATAAATTCAGGAGAAACACAAAGAAAAAGATCAGCATTACATTTCTTCCTTGCCAGATTTGATAAAGTCGCAATTGTGAGCCATTAGTGTTGTTGAATCTCTCTTTAGAATTGCATCGGTTGCTAGTAGAAGACGGGGGAGGCGAATACATTTTCCTTGGCAAGCTGAAGGAGGCCTCGTGGATCTCCAATAACTTACAAAATCAAGCATCTGTGTCTTTATCCAATCTTTATATTAGACATGGAAGCTTGAACCTCAATCAACAATCTTGTCATGGCACACATAAATAAAAAATATGACAAAAATGCATTTTCGTGAGCGATAGGAGAAATGTTTAGAACACCCAAAATCAAGAATTTGGGAAAACAAACACAATTCCCAACAATTTTACAATGCACAGAAATGTAAGTGCGAAACGGAACAAACCCAAAATATGCCCAATTTGGAAATTTAGAGACAAAACTTTACCCAAACTGAATACCCAAAGCAAGAATTTGGGAAATGAGCACAATTTTACAATGCACAGAACCAAAGATGCCCAATTTGGGAATTTAGAGACACACAAAAACTTTTTTTTTCTCTTGTAAAATGCTCTTTTTCGCGAATAATAGAGCAAAACTTAATCCAAACTGAATACCCAAATCAAGAATTTTGGGAAATAAACACAATTTCCAACAAATTTACAATGCACAGGACCAAATATTCTCAATTTGGGAATTTAAAGACACCCCAAATTATTATTTTTCTCTTGTAAAATGCTCTTTTTTTGTGATAAATATGACAAAACTAAACACCCAAATCAAGAATTTCGGGAAATGAACACAATTTCCAACAATTTTACAATGCACAGCAATGTAAGTATGAAACAAAACAAACCAAAATATGCCCAATTTGGAAATTTAGAAGAACAAAACTTTACCCAAATCAAGAATTTTGAGAAATGAAGACAACTTTCCAACAATTTAACAATGCACAGAACTAAAGATACCCCAATTTGGCTCAAATTTAGAACACACAAATAAATAAATTACTAGTAATAGATATGTAAATTGGGATTTTTGTTGAATGAAAATAATAGGTTAGGGCTCCCTCCTCCTCCTTGTGGGGATTTTGGGGTTGATTATATTTTGTAAAGAATTTGAAAGTGCGAAGGTGAAGGAGGAGAGAGAGAGAGAGAGAGGGAGAGAGAGAGAAAGGAAGAAAAAAAAAAGCAAAAAAATCCATTAGGAAGCTAATTTGTTGGGAATTATTATGCGAATAAAGCAACACCACTACTCAGAGCAATTCTCTGAATTTGCTCTCCACCATTCGCTATATTTACCTCTTTTTCCCCCCCTTTATTTGGTTATGCATATAGAGTTCTTATCTCATCTGAAACTTAGTTGGAGTGGTGTTTCTTCTCCGGCTGGCCGGCGTCTGTCTCCGGTGGTTCCGTCCAGCCACATTTGCACCTTTCTCCGGCGTCTGTCTCCGGTGGTTCCGTCCAGCCACATTTGCACCTTTCTCCGGCGTCCGGTGGTTCCATCCAGCTACGCTACACTGATAAAACCTAACAGTGATTTTGATTTAGCTTTTAGCTAATTGAGAAACACTTCCACCATAATTAATTTAGTTTGGTTTTATTATTATTTTTTCTTGCGAGTTCTCTAAACTATCATCAACTATTTATCAAAACATGTCTTAAAATTAATGAGTCCACTGCCATATGGACAAATTTTATGAGAAATTTAAGTTGTCACAATTATTTGTATTTGTAGCTATTTATATTTGTATATTGATGTTTTAATATATAAAAAATACAAATGGGAAATACAATTATTATAGTAAATATTGCTACAAATTATAATTAGACAAAATATCGCTATGAAAGCCTTGTTAAATTCCTACTAATTGTTATTTATGAAAGTTGCTCTTCTCTTTAAGAGATTGTTTGGTGTGAGGTATAATGTATAATAGTCCCGGGATAAAATACAGGATTATTTTATTTTACATTTGGTTGGAAGTATTAGTTAATTTCGGAATTATTTATCCTATCGTTTGTACCATAGTGATGGAATTAGTTATTTCACATACATGATGGATGACTAATCTCGAGATAGCTAATCCCAAAATTAATTATCCCAAAATAACTTGTTTCCAACCAAACGACCCCTAAGTATTTTTATTTCAAGGCCCAAAAAAAGCCACTGTAATACCAGAACCAACTCTCCTATTGGATCAGCTTCCGACTCCGGCCCACCAATCTAGGGCCCACTTCTGTTTTCTGGCGCCAAATTCTCCCGCCAAAACAACACCATATATAAACCAGCCGCTCAATCTCTCTTCCTCTCCAAAACCCTACACAAAGCTCAAAACCTAGTAGAGTGAGAAACACCGAGAGAGAAAATGGCCGGCGAAGATTCTAACGGCGATAGTGGTAGCCGCCGTCCGGCGGATTCTCCGTCATCCTCCGATCACAGAAACGGTAATCAGCCGTCTACTCCTGATTCTCCGACGTCGGTCGGATTCAACACCGATCAGCTTCCGTTCAACACTAGCCAAAACTACTCCGAAGAAGATGAAGCCTCTGTAGATCCCGATATCATCAGAGACGACCCTGAAGATGCTGATATTGAAGAGGAAGACGGAGAGGATCTTTTCAATGACAATTATCTCGAGTTCGTATTAGTTCTCTCTGACATTTTCACATTTATATTGTAAAAATATCGTTGATTTTGTATTTTTCTTTTACTGAAATTGCTGTGATTACAAAAATATCGTTGATTTTGTACTTTTTGTATTAGTTCTCTCTGACATTTTTGCAGTTAAATTACAAACATAACGTTGATTTTGTAATTTTTTTACTGAAATATCTGTGATTACAAAATATCGTTGATTTTGTACTTTTTGTATTAGTTCTCTCTGACATTTTCGCAGTTAAATTACAAAAATATCGTTGATTTGTATTGATTTTGTAATTTTTTTACTGAAATTGCTGTGATTACAAAAATATTGTTGATTTTGTAATTTTCGTACCAGTTCTCTCTGACATTTTCACAGTTAAATTACAAGAATTGTTGATTTTTTGTTGATTTTGTAGTTTTCTTACTGAAATTGCAGTGACTATCGGGTTATGGGTGAAGCTGACCAGTACGAGTCGTTGGGATTGGATGATTCGATGGTGGATGAAAGAGATCTGGATCAAATCATAGCAGATCGTCAGGCTGCTGAAGTGGAACTTGATACTAGAGATGTACATGTTACTAACCGAAAGCTTCCTCAACTTCTTCATGATCAAGGTATGATTTTTATTTGCCCTCGTTACCATCTTCTTTGTTCCAATTTTAGCATTCTCTTATGATTCTCCTTTCATTTGTTAAATGAGACTCATTTACATATATTTCAGGGTTTTGATTGTGCTTATTTACATGTAAAATGCAATTTCTTGATTTTTTTCAGTGCATTTATTTATTACTTGCTAAAAGTAGCTGCTTGTTCAATATAATGCTCACTAGTGGTGAAACTAGGAATTTCACTAAGGGTGTTCCAAGTTTTAATATACATATATATAAAGTAAGATTTTATCCATATACTTGGTATAATCTTTATATACACCAGATAAATTTTTCTGAAAATAATCAGCTCATCTAGTGGACATTTCTTCTTCCTTTATTTGTGTCTTCCTTCTAATATCCTTGTATGATTCTGCTCCCACCGTTCTCTGTAATTTGATGTCTCCTGCATCATCTCTAGTCTTCTATTCCTGTGGCTCTAGATTGAATCTGTCTGATGTGTTTAAATCTTGTCAGATAATTAAGGCCCCCTTCCCTCTCATGTAGTCCATAGATTGGATTAAGGGTTACAGCATTTTAAGTAAGTTATATTATGGCCAGTTCGTACAGATCCATTGCAAAAAGTTTTGGGGCATCTCTAACCTAGCCTTAACATTTGATGAACTTTTTGGTTCAGAAAGCCAAGGAGTTCTAAAACAAGGGACCAAGTAATATTTTCAAATTTGTATATCGGTGTTATGATATTCCCCCCTCAAATTATTTGGTGGCTGTGCCACTGGACACTTGTGTTTTCATGAACTCCCAACCGTTAAGGTTTGACTAACTTCTGGTAGGAGCTGATATATGTGAATTTAACTTGTTTAGAATATATGGGACTAATGTGTTATGTTAATTAGTTGGACTTCAGAGCAGACTGAAATCAAAACAGCTAACACTCGGGTATTTTGCTACAGATACTGATGATGACAACTATAGGCCATCAAAAAGGACTAGAGCTGATTTCAGAAGGAGTTTTGATGATACTGATGCAGTGCCCAGCTCTCCAGGTGCATCACAACGAGTAAATTCTAGTCAGGATGTGCCAATGACTGATCAAACTGATGATGATCCCTATGAGGTTTGTACTTTCACAATAACCTTTCTACTAAAGCTAGTCATAATTGAATTGCCTGAACATATCTCTTACATTCTTTGGATTTTCCATGTAGGATGATGAAAATGATGAAGGGGAGTTTGAGATGTACAGGGTTCAGGGAACACTTAGGGAATGGGTAACTAGAGATGAGGTCAGGCGTTTCATTGCAAAGAAGTTCAAGGAATTCTTAGTCACATATGTAAATCCAAAAAGTGAACACGGGGACTTTGAATATCTTCGACAGATTAATGAGATGGTATCAGGTATAAACACTTTCCGAACTCAGAATGAATTTAGTTTTACGAGTTCTAACAAAGATCTTTTATTAATTTAAATCTTCTCTAAATTGTTCATCATTCATCTGCAGTTAACAAATGTAGTCTTGAGATTGATTACAAACAATTCATATATGTCCATCCCAATATTGCCATCTGGCTGGCAGATGCACCACAATCTGTGCTTGAAGTGATGGAAGAAGTTGCTAACAAAGTTGTCTTTGATCTTCATCCCAACTATAAGCAAATTCATCAGAAAGTCTATGTCAGGATTACCAACTTACCAGTTTATGATCAGATTCGCAATATAAGGTAACATCAGTTACTTTCTTACTTTGGTTGACTACTTCTAGTGTAAACTAAACTTTACTTGAATTTGTCATGCTTTGCAGGCAGATCCATTTGAACACCATGATTCGTATTGGTGGAGTTGTCACCCGGCGTTCTGGTGTCTTTCCCCAATTGCAACAAGTGAAATATGATTGTAACAAATGTGGAGCAATATTGGGCCCTTTTTTCCAGAACTCATACTCAGAAGTCAGGGTTGGCTCTTGCCCAGAGTGTCAATCGAAAGGACCATTTAGTGTCAACGTTGAGCAGGTAAACATTGTTTTGTATATTTCCTGCGTAAAGAGAACTATGAAGCTGATAACCTAATTGCCTTTCTAAATTTTTGCAGACAATATACAGGAACTATCAGAAATTGACGCTACAAGAAAGCCCAGGAATTGTGCCAGCTGGTCGTCTTCCCAGATACAAGGAAGTGATACTGTTGAATGATCTTATCGACTGTGCCCGACCAGGAGAAGAGATAGTAAGACTCCAACTTTTCTGGCTTATTTATGATAACTTAATCCAAGTTAAAAGAAAATTTTGGCATGTGCATTACTGAGCGTCTCTTAAATTTGTATGCTTTAAAACTTGTCATTGACCTTTTGCTAAAGACAGGCAGTATCTCTTTCTAATGTCAGGAAGTAACAGGGGTCTACACAAACAACTTTGACTTGTCCTTGAACACCAAGAACGGGTTTCCTGTCTTTTCTACCGTGATTGAAGCAAATTATGTTACAAAAAAGCAAGACCTCTTTTCAGCTTACAAGCTAACTCAGGAGGACAAAGAAGAAATTGAAAAGCTGGCCAAAGACCCTCGGATTGGAGAACGAGTATGCCCATGTGCTTTATATCAATTTTATTTTGAAAATCCAGTGGGTCCTTTTGATCTGTAGATTATCTTATCTATCTCTTTTCTCATGTATTTTTATTACATAGATATTCAAGTCCATTGCCCCATCAATTTATGGTCATGAAGACATAAAGACTGCCATAGCTCTGGCAATGTTTGGGGGCCAAGAGAAAAATGTTGAAGGAAAACACAGACTGAGAGGAGACATAAATATTCTACTGCTAGGTGATCCAGGCACTGCAAAATCACAGTTCCTCAAGTAAGTATAAATCTAGAATGACCTGATTTTGAATCAATGAGTACTGTAATAACCATGCAAATCTATCAGGTACGTCGAGAAGACAGGACAACGAGCTGTCTATACAACTGGAAAAGGAGCTTCTGCTGTGGGGCTTACAGCAGCAGTACACAAGGACCCTGTCACTCGGGAATGGACCCTCGAAGGAGGAGCACTAGTTTTGGCTGATAGAGGAATATGTTTGATCGATGAGTTTGATAAGATGAATGATCAGGATAGGTATGCAAATCTGATAGCTGCACTTTTAGCTGGTCTTCCCTACATTGTTTGCTCGATTATAACATTCTACCATTTCTATTTTTTCCTTTATTTTTTTATGTTTTGTTTAGAGTGAGTATTCATGAAGCAATGGAACAGCAGAGTATTAGCATATCGAAGGCTGGCATTGTCACATCTCTCCAGGCCCGCTGTTCTGTTATTGCTGCTGCAAATCCTATTGGAGGAAGGTATACGAGAGCTAATTTTTTATGTTTTGAGAAATAGGATGATCATATGATCCTAACCATAGACATTTCCTTCGAAGTTGATGTTACTATTAGTTGGCTACCAGCTCTATCTTGGAAATTTAGCTTAATCCCCGAATATAGCCTGGGGTTTCAACATCTTTGATGGTCACCAGATCTTGGATTTCTTTACATTTTCTTAATGTCTGCGTTATGTTTAGGTTTCCATTTTCTTTTGCTGTATAGCCACAATATTTTCACTTTAGCTTGCTACCTCACATTCACAGAATCCAATACCAACCAGGCAACCCATGCTTCTATAGTTCTAATGTGCAAATACAATTTGGTAGAATCAAGTATTCTACTTTCTTGGAAGTCATTACTTATCCTCTGGGCAGCTTATGCTCTTAAAATTTTCTTTTCCTGACATTTCTTTCCTGTTTCAGTTTAGTGACTTTTCTCTTTAATCCTTCCTTGTAGATACGATTCCTCGAAGAATTTCACGCAAAATGTGGAATTAACAGATCCTATCATTTCTCGATTCGATGTGCTCTGTGTGGTCAAGGTTATGTCTCATTCTGTTAGAGCCCTGTCAATCTGGTTTAGCTTTTGCTTCAGTAACTTTTGAACTAAAGGGAACTGATTATGTGCAGGATGTGGTTGATCCTGTGACTGATGAGATGCTTGCAAAGTTTGTTGTTGATAGTCATTTCAGGTCACATGCAAAAGGTTCTACTATAGATGAGAAGTCCTTTACTGATTCACGGGATGATGCCCGTGCCACTATGACTGCAACTGATCCTGAGGTTGTCCTTGCAGCTTATTTTTTCACCATGTGTTTGAACATTATGGGTTTGTTTAAATCTATATAAGTTTCCTTTTCCCACAGATAATTCCTCAAGGGTTGCTAAAGAAGTACTTAACTTATGCAAAGTTGAATGTATTCCCGAAATTACATGATGCGGACTTGGACAAGCTCACACAGGTTTATGCTGAATTAAGGAGAGAATCTTCGGTGAGATTGCCATTCATTGGAGCTTCTTTCTTGAACGATTAAAGTATGTTAATTTAAACTTTTTAACAATGACACATTGTCTTGTGTATTCCTTGTGCATGTACAGCATGGACAAGGAATTCCCATAGCAGTGAGGCACATCGAATCCATGATAAGGATGTCTGAAGCTCATGCAAGAATGCATCTTAGACAACATGTTACTCAAGAAGATGTGGATATGGCAATTCGTGTCCTTCTGGATTCATTTATATCAACTCAGAAATTTGGGGTGCAAAAAGCATTGCAAAAGGTAATAATACCAGCACTCTACCTTTTTGTCTCTCATGTTAGACCCACATAAGATATGATCACTTGACCCCAGTACTACAAAATGTTCAATGCATGTTATTTTTTTCGCATTCCTTACTTTTGGTAATGCTTATATATCTGTTAATCATTTTAATTTGGAGGATGGGATAACAAAATCTCCTCCAGCAAAACCCCTCTCAAAACCAAATGTTTAAAGTGTCCTTTCTTTTTATAATAAGTTTCATCTCAGTGAAGTATTATCAGTGTTCTAAGCGTAGTGAATGCCTCTTTAACCAAAACAATTGAGAACAGATCTATGTTTTCTCGAGAAGTTTTTCATTATATCTCACAGAACTTATATAACACCTTTGGAATACATGGACTGTGGGTCTCAATTGTTTATTTTCCAAATGAAAGAAAATAAAAAAGAAGAAAAGCAATCAATTTCACAGTAAGGAAGAAATGAATAGTGTTACTCCCTAATGTTGGTATTCCAAACTAATTTTTGAATTTTTAAGCCTCCTTTAGGTCTTGTGTCAGTCTAAGTTAATCAGGTGCTTCTCTGAATTAGTTAGGTTCCCCTCTCTAAATTTAGTCAGGTTGTTCAATTACAGATGTGGTGACTTGGTGGTTTGCTTTGGGCATACGCCAAAGCCATATTTTGACATAGGATAGTTTTAAAGTTGTTAGGATATGCAGATAGGATAGTTTTAAAGTTATTAGGATATGCAGTCCTTTACGCAAGATGTTGCTACTATATTCATGTGTCCCAGTAATAGTTCTCGATATAGACATTTGAAATGGTTTTGAATTTTCATGCAGAGCTTCAAAAAGTACATGATATACAAAAAAGATTTTAATGCTATCATTCTTCACCTCCTACGTGGGCTTGTAAAAGACGCATTGCAGTTTGAGGAAATTGTTTCTGGTTCTGTTGCCAACCTAGACTACATTGATGTCAAGGTTGAAGAGCTACAGAGCAAGGTAATTTATACTCGAAATCCTTGGTGTTTTTCATATGATTTTGAAGCGCAAGATCTTTAATGTTGCTAATGAACATCCATCCCATTCTAAAATCTTTGCAGGCACTTGATTATGGCATGACTGATCTCAGAGCTTTTTTCACAAGCAATGAATTTACTAGAGCAAACTTTGAGTTGTACGAGGAACAGGGTATCATAAGGCATCGCCTTCCAGCTCGATGATGGTAGAGCATGATTTATCTATTGTTTCAGATTTAGTTATGGCTGATTAATCCAGTGTTCTTAAATTGTATACAATGACCTGAAATGAATGCAGAATTCTGATGTCTTGACATTATCCTTTATATTTTCTACTTGAGCACACGGGAAAATGTCATCTCAAACTTTGAAATGAACGCAATATAAAAGTTCTTTGTATGATGAAGCACACTCTAAAAAGTTTTAGTTTTGACATTGTGAGGTGTGATTGCTACGAGATCGTCTTTGATAGCAAACGCTTTCACAGTCGATTTTTTTATGCGAATTTAAATTAGTCAAATCTAAAAGTGGGTATCGAAACACAAGTTGTGATTGATAATGGTTGGTTGGTAAATGACTCCTGGTTGCAATTTATTTGTCTTGATATTTTGTTACATTTTATATATTTTTAGTTAAAGTTCACAAAATTGTGTAAGCTTCATGTTAAATTAAAATCAAATAAACAAATTTTAAAAAAGGATTAGTAGTTATAGAGGTGAATCTCAAACAAATAAATTAAAACAAGGGAGTAGAAATGAACCCCATTAACAAGCGGCAAGTTCCATATCTATTGTTGGATCATGAGATTATTTTGTTACTAGATGCTCAATATATATATATACTACTTTAAAAGTATGAACTCAAAAATATGAAAGTGAAATTACTAAAATACCCCTAACTAAAATAAACCAACTTTAAAAAAAAATAATTAACGGGCAATTTTCCAACATTACCATTACCATATCGCGCTTCTAAAAATATGAAAGTGAAATTACTAAAATACCCCTAACTAAAATAAACCAACTTAAAAAAAATAAAAAATTAACGGGCAATTTTCCAACATTACCATTACCATATCGCGCTTCTAAAGCTTAGCCAAGAGTCGTCACCACCAAACTATCACAATCCGAACAAACACAAATTTTAAAAACCTAACACCAACGCCAACGCTTCATAGACTGTTAAGCCAACAGTCACAACCAAACAAAGCGTTCCAAGTCCGACGCTTTGAACTTCATAACAAAAATCTTGATAGTTTGGAGTTTTTGCTTCTCTTTTCCATCAACTATTGCAACCACTTATAGAATATTCGTTCTTGGCAACAAAATCGAATCACCTTTTGCACTTAATCGATGGTATCAGAATACACTACAACAAATAATTTTGTTAGTTATCAAGATCTTCTCCTTTTTGTGCTTCGATCACTCTTTCATATTTTTCGCCCATTGTATCTTCTTCTTACCTACTTAAATAGTCATCTTCTTTTATTCACTTTTTTTTGTTGTTGCGTACTTGATAGAGTTTCAATGGTGTCTATTCAAGAGTTGTGGATTACAATTAATTTGCGGATTCTCAAAAGAGAATGCAGATTCACAAAAGGAATATGCTTTGGATTAAAAAAAAGGTTAGTTTTTAGTATCCTTATATTTATTTTCTGTCAGTTTGAAACTAATACCAGATTTGGTGTTTTAGACAACCTTGATTTAGAATACTTTTGTATGTTAACTTTTGTTCATTGAACTGTAAGCGAAAAAAATCTCAACGAACGCTATCGAGTAAGATACATCAATTTATTTACTAAACTGTAATGATTTCATTAAATAAGATTCATAAAAGGCATAAGAACTAGAGAATGTCCATAAAATGGTTAAGCATTCATCATAACAGTAAAATTTTGTTCCACAATAATTTTTGCACTAAAATAATTTTTTTCATGATGTGCATGATGTGCACAAAGAACATCATGAAGATTCAGACAAGATCCTTCTACAGGTGATGAAGAATCTTAAAATATAATCAAGAAGGTTAAGCAAGCATTGGCTGCTGGGGAAGAATACAATGTGTATGGTGTCGTAAATGTCCAGCGAGTTGCTGAGAATTTTCATATCTGTTCATGGGTTGAACATTTTTATTGCTCAAATAATTTTTGAAAAGTCTACACATGTCAATGTAACCCATATTATTTATGATTTATCATTTGGGCCCAAATATCCAGGTATTCACAACACGCAAGACGGAACATCACAAATTCTGCGGGGAGCAAGTGGCACATTCAAATATTACATTAAGGTTATTACAATTGAGTATAGATATATATCAAAAGAAGTTTTACCCAAGTTTCTGTAACAGAGTACCCATTTATGAGTTTGAACGGACATGACCAGCTATATATTTCTTGTATGATTTGTCACCAATTATTGTGACGATTAGAGAAGAACATAGCAGTTCTCTGCACTTTATCACTCGGCTCTGTGCAGTTTTGGGTGGGACATTTGCCTTAACAAGTTTGCCTTTAATACTTAGTTGTATGATTTAATTAAGGTGAAAATCACTGATAAGCCATAAGTCCCTGCTAATTTGTTGTATTCTTTTATTTGAAATGCTTCTCATTTAGTCAAATCGAAGGCTCTTGACTTGAATATCCGTGAAGAAGTGAAAAATCATTTTCGCGGGTGCACGAGAAGTTTTGAGCAATGTGTAATTTTGAGTCTTGGGCTTGTCTTTATTGTTCCTGATTATCCATAAATCAAGAGTTGAATACTAATTTCTAAGGAGAAATCTGTCTACAATAGTCTTAGGCAAGTGTTTCAATCTCTTTTTCCCTGTTCTCATGCAAGGAATTTATGCTTAAACTTTGAATCATTTTATGTTATCAACTACAATACATTTTTATTGTGATGTTATAGCAATTATGCATTTGGATTGCATCGTTTCTCTTTATATACATTTGCTAAAAAGTCTTACTATTTTATTGTAACTATTGTTCTTTTTTTCTTCAGAATATTATCATGCTTTTTTAATATCTGTTTTGATATGCTCTTCCTTAAGCCGAGAGTCTATTGAAAACAATCTCTCTATCTCTCAAGGTAGAGGTAAGGTCTGTGTACACTCTACCCTCCTCAGACCCCACTCATGAGATTACACTGATATATTATTGTTGTATTTTTTTAAAATACATCTAAAAGCCACCATAATAGTGATTTCTCCATACTTTGTTTTCTCTTTCTATTCATGGCCAACACACCCATGTTGGGTGTTGTTGCATAATAGCAAATGGGTATGTAGCTTTGTCATAGGAACAAAGAGAAACTTGAAATGAATAAGCAAAAACTTAATAGGAGTATGTAGAAGGTTCTAACATCTTTTTTATGTGAGGTTGTTTAAAGAGTAACCCTGCTCATTTTCTCGTGGGTCGACCCAATACTAAAAATGACATGTAAACTTTTACCAACATTATGTGACATTTATAGGCATGAGATGCATGTCATTTTTTATTGGAAAAACTACATAAATAATCAAATATCCTTACCCTAATTACTAAATATCCCAATACTTTAAAAAAATTACATTTATCCCATTAAATTGAAATTATATGGTTAAAAAACTGTATCCACCACAATCCCTAAAAAAGGGCCTAAAATCACTCAACTTGTATCTAAAGGCAACGGTTGTTCTCTCTCTATAATCATTTTCCCCAAATCACGCCTTCAACCCAGGCTCCATCTTCCACACGATCTTCCTCCACTTTTCAAAAAAATTTGGCGCTTGCTGGATCATAATCTTCCATTGTTGAGGTTGGTAAAATTCGTTTTTCAACTTTTACTATAGTTTAGTTCTAAGTTATCATAATCTATAAGAGCAATTACTTGATAACGAATCAACGATTGCCTTCATGGATAACGAATCAGATAACTTGATAATACCAAGTAACCAACAATGGCCTTCATATGATTTAGGTATATCTCAAATGGAGAACAATGAAGTGCCTTCTCCGACCTTTGTTCCGGCTGTTAGAGACTTTGAAGAAGAAGACTTTGCTGAAAATAGATCCAAATTTAGAAACGATCAAGTCAAAATGAATGAATTGCACAAAAATTTGAAATCAAGAACAAAGGACTCAAACCCAGATGTTATTTTCCAGTGTTACCAACTTGTTACCATGTATCCAGTGTTATTTTCCATGTATCCAAGTATACATATATCTATCTGAGTTGTAAATGTGTAACTTTTGTAAATTTAAAGTTTCAAATCAAAACAAAGCAATACGTATCCAGGGATAACATTGTAAGCAAATCTTGTGTTACATGTATCCAGGATTAATTCATGTTAACATGTATCCCAATACTACTGCAACCTGCTATTTGAGATGTTGGTAACATGTATCCTTAACACTGTTACAATGTATCCAAGCTTACAAACTTGTATCCAATATTAATATGTATCCAAGTATACCTATATCTATTTGTTGTTTAAATGGGTATTCTTAGATATTGGGAAGTATCCTTAACACTGTTATAATGTATCCAAGCTTATAATCTTGGATACAGTGTTAACAGTGTATCCAAGTATACCTATTGTTGTTTGCTGTTTAAATGTGTATCCTTAGATATTTGAGATCCATTATTACATGTATCCTGTATAATGGAGTTACTTGCTGGTTTGATGTGTATCCAAGTAATTTTAAATTGAAATTTGAATTCTCCAGTTGTTTGTGGAGATGAGGATACTGCAGATGCATTTCAAAGTGATTGACCCGTGATTTACTCCTCATTAATTGTAAATCTGTTATTTTCATTTAAAGGCCCTAATAATAATAGATTTACAATTAATGATTTACTCCTCATTAATTGTAAAGATTTTATTTCCTTTTAAAGCGTCATAATAGAAACAGATTTACCATTAATGAAGAGGTTATATGTATCCAGGATACACGAAAATACAAAGGATACACGCCTTTTCTTTTTTAAACTACCGGGGAAAATGTAATATTTTAAAATAGTGGGATAAAACGTAATTAGGGGCCAAACTACTGTGTTTTATGTTGTTTACACTTTTTTATTTCCTTCAAGAAGCTTGGCTCCTAAACACATGATTCAACATTAATCAAAAAAATTTACTTCATGCTTTCATATATATTATTTACTAAAATATTATTTTACAGAATCGTATATTACATGATTTGGCACGTGTCGAGAAACTAGTAATTTTTTCAATATAAATCCAAAATCTACACGAAAATTATTGAATCCTAGGAACTCGCTCACACCATCGTAAATCCGCCCCTAATACTCGGTTTGGATGGTTGTTATGTATTGTTTCATAATGTATCATATTATATTGTGTTATATTGTATCATATTGTATTGTTCTAATGAATACGACGTTTGGATAAATTGTATCGTTTTTCATCGTTACACAATCTCACATATCAATAATTTGAAGGATAGACCTATAAAAAAAAGTAGGATATCGGATAGAACTACTATAAAAAACTATAGTATAAAAGATAAAATACAATTATTAAATAATACTAAGTAAAGATAAAATTAGAAAAAATAATTGCACAAGGTACCAACGCGATTACACTAAATCCGTGTTAAATAAAATGAAACATTTTGTTAGGGAAATATGAATTTAAACATACTATGCAATAAAATAAAGAAAAAGAAGAGGAAGAAAGAACAAAAAAGACTACTACTAATCGCCGATCGACTGTTAAGGAGCTAGAAGAAAGAATTGAAGAAAAAGAAATCAGCAAATCAGCTGATTTCACTTGTCAAATTCCTCAACTTTTCATACTATTAAACCTCAAAAAAATTGTTCAAAGGAGAGAAGGCAAAATTATGGGTATGACAAAATGGGTAACAATAGCAGTAGTAGTAGCAATAATCGCAGCAATAAAAGGATTAAGCACCCAATTGGGTTTCGAAAAAGAAGCAGCAATCGAATTTATGAAGCAAATGTCAGATCGGTTAGGCAATTGGGCGATGCCTGCTTATGTGGGTCTTCATACAGTCACATTAGCTCTTTGCCTTCCTTATGCTGTGTTCTTTGAAGCTGGTGCTTCTCTTCTTTTTGGGTTCTTCCCTGCTGTGTTGTGTGTCTTTTGTGCTAAAATCCTTGGAGCTTCTCTCTCTTTCTGGATCGGCAGGTATCCTCCTCCTCTCTGTACATCATTGAGCCTATGTATCTTTTTCTGGGTATGTTGTTGTTGTTGTTGTTGTTGTATTTTTTCAAATTTGGAGCAAATATTATCTGGGTCTGGGAGTAAACTAGTTATTTGTGTAGAAATATATGTGGGGTTTAGATAATCTTTAATTTTCCTTCAAAAAAATTGTAACTTTTTTAGATTGAGCTTATGTTGGATTGCTTTGGACAATTTTTCCTTGAGCCGATGGTCTATCGGAAACAACCTCTCTATCTCTGAGTTATAGGTAAGGTCTGTGTGCGCTCTAGCTTCCCGGACCCCACTTTGTGGGATTTATACTGGGTATGCTGTTGTTGTTGCATCATTGAGCTTATGTGTTTTTTCCAAATTTGGAGCTAATATTATCTGGGGACTGGGTGTAGGAGTAAACTAGTTATTTGTGTAGGAATATTATGTGGGGATTAGATAATCTTTAATTTTCCTTAAAAAGATTGTAACTTTTTTAGATTGGGAATGAAAAAATCAGCTGAGTTCACTGTCAATGTGATTGTGAAAGGGAGAAGGTGAATTTATGGGGATTGGGAAATGGGTGATGATAGCAGTGGTAGTAGCAATAATCGCAGCAATAAAAGGATTAAGCACCCAATTGGGTTTCGAAAAAGAAGCAGCAATTGAATTTATGAAGCAAATGTCAGATCGGTTAGGAAATTGGGCGATCCCTGCTTATGTGGGTCTTCATACAGTCACATTAGCTCTTTGCCTTCCATATGCTGTGTTCTTTGAAGCTGGTGCTTCTCTCCTTTTTGGGTTCTTCCCTGCTGTGTTGTGTGTCTTTTGTGCTAAAATCCTTGGAGCTTCTCTCTCTTTCTGGATCGGCAGGTATCCTCCTCCTCTCTGTACATCATTGAGCCTATGTGTCTTTTTCTGGGTATGCTGTTGTTGTTGGGTTATACTAGGTATGTTGTTGTATTTTTTCAAATTTGGAGCAAATATTATCTGGGTCTGGGAGTAAACTAGTTATTTGTGTAGAAATATATGTGGGGTTTAGATAATCTTTAATTTTCCTTCAAAAAAATTGTAACTTTTTTAGATTGAGCTTATGTTGGATTGCTTTGGACAATTTTTCCTTGAGCCGATGGTCTATCGGAAACAACCTCTCTATCTCTGAGTTATAGGTAAGGTCTGTGTGCGCTCTAGCTTCCCGGACCCCACTTTGTGGGATTTATACTGGGTATGTTGTTGTTGTTGCATCATTGAGCTTATGTGTTTTTTCCAAATTTGGAGCTAATATTATCTGGGGACTGGGTGTAGGAGTAAACTAGTTATTTGTGTAGGAATATTATGTGGGGATTAGATAATCTTTAATTTTCCTTAAAAAGATTGTAACTTTTTTAGATTGGGAATGAAAAAATCAGCTGAGTTCACTGTCAATGTGATTGTGAAAGGGAGAAGGTGAATTTATGGGGATTGGGAAATGGGTGATGATAGCAGTGGTAGTAGCAATAATCGCAGCAATAAAAGGATTAAGCACCCAATTGGGTTTCGAAAAAGAAGCAGCAATTGAATTTATGAAGCAAATGTCAGATCGGTTAGGAAATTGGGCGATCCCTGCTTATGTGGGTCTTCATACAGTCACATTAGCTCTTTGCCTTCCATATGCTGTGTTCTTTGAAGCTGGTGCTTCTCTCCTTTTTGGGTTCTTCCCTGCTGTGTTGTGTGTCTTTTGTGCTAAAATCCTTGGAGCTTCTCTCTCTTTCTGGATCGGCAGGTACACACTTTTTTTTTTTTTTTTTTTTGGGGGGGGGGGGGGGAGTATGTTGTTGTTGTATTTTTTCAAATTTGGAGCAAATATTATCTGGGTCTGGGAGTAAACTAATGAATGATGTAGGAATATATGTGGGGTTTAGATAATCTTTAATTTTCCCTAAAAAGATTGCAACTTTTTTTAGATTAAACTTATGTTGGACTGCTTTGGACTATTTTTCCTTGAGTAGGTTCTATCGGAAATAGTCTCTCTACCTTTGAGGTAGGAGTAAGGTTTGCGTACACTCTATCCTTCTCAGACCCCAGTTTGTGGGATTATACTGGGTATGTTGTTGTTGTTGTTGTATCATTGAGCTTATGTGTTTTTTTTCAAATTTGGAACAAATGTTATCTGGGTGTGGGAGTAAACTAGTTAATCATGTAGGAATATATGTGGGGTTTAGGTAATCTTTAATTTTCCTTAAAAAAGATTGTAACTTTTTTAGTTTGGGAATGAAATATCAGCTGAGTTCACTGTCAACTTTTATGGGTATGGGGAAATGGGTGATGATAGCAGTGGTAGTAGCGATAATCGCAGCAATAAAAGGATTAAGAAGCCAATTGGGTTTCGAAAAAGAAGCAGCAATTGAATTTATGAAGCAAATGTCAGATCGGTTAGGAAATTGGGTGATTCCTGCATATGTGGGTCTTCATACAATCACACTAGCTCTTTGCCTTCCTTATGCTGTGTTCTTTGAAGCTGGTGCTTCTCTCCTTTTTGGGTTCTTCCCTGCTGTGTTGTCTGTCTTTTGAGCTAAAATTCTTGGGGCTTCTCTCTCTTTCTGGATCGGCAGGTACCCCCCACCCCCTCTCTATGTATCATTGAGCCTATGTGGTTTTTTTTGGGTATGCTGTTGTTGTATTTTTTTCAAATTTGGAGCAAATATTATCTGGGTCTGGGAGTAAACTAGTTATTTGTGTAGGAATATATGTGGGGTTTAGATAATCTTTAATTTTCCTTAAAAAAGATTGTAACTTTTTTAGTTTGGGAATGAAAAATCAGCTGAATTCACTGTCAACTTTTATGGGTATGGGGAAATGGGTGATGATAGCAGTGGTGGTAGTGATTATCGCAACAATGAAGGGATTAAGCACCCAATTGGGTTTCGAAAAAGAGGCTGCAATCGAATTTATGAAGCAAATGTCAGATCGGTTAGGCAATTGGGCGATCCCTGCTTATGTGGGTCTTCATACAGTTACATTAGCTCTTTGCCTTCCTTATGCTGTGTTTCTGAGGCTGGTGCTTCTCTCCTTTTTGGGTTCTTCCCTGCTGTGTTGTGTCTTTTGTGCTAAAATTCTTGGGGCCTCACTCTCTTTCTGGATCGGCAGGTAACCCCCCACGGCCCCACCTCCCCTGTATCATTGAGCTTATGTTTTTTTTTTTTTTCAAATTTGGAGCAAATATTATCTGGGTCTAGGAGTAAATTAGTTATTCGTGTAGGAATATATGTGGGGTTTAGATAATCTTGAGCCGGAGGGTCTATCGAAAAAGTCTCTCTACCTTTCTACCTCTGAGCCGGAGGGGTTTACTGTCAACTTTTCATGTTATTAAGAAAAAAGGATTGTGATGAAAGATTAAGCAGCCATTTGGGTTTCGAAAAAGAGGCAGCAGTCGAATGGTTGAAGCAAATGTCGGATCGGTTAGGAAATTGGGCGATATCTGCGTATGTGGGTCTTCATACAGTCACACTATCCTTTTGCCTTCCTTACGCCTTTTTCTTTGAAGCTGGTGCTTCTCTCCTCTTTGGGTTCTTCCCTGCTGTATTGTGCATTTTCTGTGCTAAAATTCTTGGCGCCTCTCTCTCTTTCCGGACCCCCCCACCCCCCACCCCCGCGGCTCTCTTATTGCGCCTATGTGGGTTATTCAGCTTGAAACAAATACTATTATATTGAAGTGGACTAGTTATCAGTGTAGGCATGGACAGAAGGGGGTTCATCACTTTATAGACAAGGTCAATTTTTTTTAATGTATATATAGTAGATGATGAACCCCTTGGTGAAAATTTTGCCTCCGTGTGTAGGGATAGGTGTGAGATTTAGATAATCCGTAAGTTTCCTTAAGAAGATAATATTTTTAGCTTGCAAATGAAATGATATAGAGGATTAATATGGCTGACCGAACTGATTTGGGATTGAGGTGTAGTTGCTGATTGATTTAAGAGAGTATGTACTCCTGGATTTGTTTGCTTAAATTCTTAAAAACTGTCTGGTTTTCGAATTTCATTAGACAGCTGAATTGTATGTTTTGTCTGCTGGAAATCATAGGTAATTTGTGATTAGGGATGGTTTTCAGATTTAAGAGACCAGGTAGGCGCTTGGACATGAATTTAGTGATACTTGAAACAAAGTAGTGTTTGAAGTTGTGTTTAAACATGTAATTCACTCGAAAAAATATCCTTGGCGCCTCTCCCTCTTTCTGGATCGGCAGCTACCCCCCCCCCCCCCCCCCCCCCCCAAAAAAAAAAAACACTTGTTCATTCAATCTGTGTGTTTTTTCCAGCTTGATACAAATATGGAGTGAAGTAGTTATCTTTGTAGGGATAGGAGTGAGGTTTAGATAATCCTTAATTTACCCTTAAAAGATTACTTCTTTTTAGCTTGCAATGAAATAGACTTGAATAGAGCAGAAGGGGGAAATAGAGGATTAGTATAGAGAACTTGGGGTTAATTTGCCTTGAAAAGATAATTGTTTTAGTTTTGCGAATGAAATGGACTCGAACAGAGCAAAATGGGTATAGAGGATTAATATAGGGAACGGGATTGAGGTATAGTTGACTGATTGATTTAACTTGAATTTGTTGGCTGAATTCATAACTGTCTGGGTTTTAGAATTTTATTTTACAGCTGAATTTGTATATTTTGTCTGCTAGAAATGCTAGGTAATTTGTGATTAGGGGTGGTTGTATGATTTAAGAAACTAGGTGTACCCATATGCTTGTTTCTTTAAATTCATCAAGCCTGTCTAGGTTTCCGAATTCCGTTTGACTGCTGAATTGTATGTTTTGTGTACAAGATATTATATCATCTTCTTCTCGTGATTCAAAATGAGGAGATTACTAACACGCCCCTTGATTTATTTGGAGGGTAAGTTTTTTTCAGAATTCAGAGTACTTTTTACCCTCATTATGTTTCAGTGGACGCGCAAATGTTGCTTACATTGATCCCAATATGGTTTAAGTAGCTGTTACTAGGATGCCTTTAATGTTGTAATAGC
The DNA here is from genome assembly GCA_003996215.1 of Jaltomata sinuosa. Lineage (NCBI taxonomy): Eukaryota > Viridiplantae > Streptophyta > Magnoliopsida > Solanales > Solanaceae > Jaltomata > Jaltomata sinuosa. The sequence continues at coordinate 1,386,590 of QJPP01007196.1, read as the reverse complement.
CAAAGGAAGAACTTGATTTTGTTGGGTCCTCTAATTTTCCAAATCCAATTGAACTCAAAATGGTGATCTATTTCCCTAGTCTCTTGCAAGTCATCTAGGATGTGAGCTGATTTGAACCCTCTCCGGTACTGGTTTTTTTCTACGAAAACAAAGCAAATAAAAGTGGGGCACGGGTACAGAAAGTGGGGAGGGGTGTTCTTAATGTGATCAGCTTCTAAACAACACAATTTGTTCTTTTAAGCAGATAAAAAACCTGATTTGGAGGAGTTGGAGGTGGTATTGGCATGAGAAGAGGTTATTGCCGATTTGACTACTTTGTTTCCATTAATTAAAAACCATAACATACAATTAAGCTGCAAAGCGCAGCCTTTTCTTGCATCTTTCACTCCTATGGACATAGGAAAGTATATTATTGTTGTTGGATTTCGGAATAACAGGTGACGAGATTGTCTATCTGTTCCCCCTTCCCCTCTTTTAAGCATATCGTTCTGCTTAAGCGGAATAAGTTTATAGTATCTTGCACCCAAGGTTGTGGCCTAGTGGTCATTGAAGTGGGATAAAGAGCCATGAGGTCGGAGGTCTCAGGTTCAAATCCCCAGCGGAGACAAAAAGCACTAGGTGATTCTTCCCATTTGTTCTAGCCTTGGTGGACAGAGTTACGTGGTACTTGTTGGTGGGAGGTGGCAGGTATCCCGTGGATTTAGTTGAGGTGCGCGAAAGCTGGCCCGTACACCATGGTCATCAAAAAAAAAGTTTATAGGATGTCATGATGTGTACTTTTAAACATCTCATCCTGAACAGCCTTGGTTTTGGTTCGTGAAGTTAATTAGTTAAATGTTGTATGTAGATATTTTTCTCCCTCTCCGGTTGCCATGGCAATTCTAATATTGTACTTCCGCAGGTTTGTGTTCCGTAGTTCCAGCTCTGCTATAGGGTGGGCGCAAAATAACAAATACTTTCATGTGCTTTCAAGGGGTGTTGAACGAGATGGATGGAAATTTGTTCTTCTTGCCCGTTTCTCACCTATACCTTCTTATGTCATCAACTATGCCTTGGCAGCCACCAATGTTAGGTTCATCCTGGATTTCCTGCTTCCAACAGCAATTGGCTGCCTGCCCATGATCCTACAGAACACATCTATTGGCAGTCTAGCCGGTGCTGCTGTATCATCCGGCTCTGGATCTAAGACATCCAATTTATGGTCATACATCTTTCCTCTACTTGGGATCTTAGCGAGTATCCTCATATCTTTGCGGGTGAAAAAGTACTCCAAGGATATCTCAGTCGCTGAAACAGTTCCTACAGAGGATAACAACAACAACAGATTGTCCGATAGCAAAAAAGGAAAAGGCTCAAAGAAACGGTAATATCATCTTATAGGTTTTGCATTCCTTCTTTCTCTGTCTAATTTCCCCCTGGTGGTGGCCGAAAGGAAGTGATGTATCGAGCCGGCTGACAAAGCTCGTGCTCCCCTCGCAGCTAATGTAGAAGAAAGAAAAAATGAATTGGGATGAAAGCCTGATGTTTTTTTCCAAAAGAAGTTGACAATATCTTTACCTTGCTTCTAGAGGGCAAAACTTTCTGTTTTATGATGGCTAATGTTTGAGCCAATTCATAAATCTTATAAACACCTTCCTATGTTCTGGTGAAAAAAATTACTGTTTTTGTGGGCAAAATCAATTCTTGAAAGGCAAAGAGACACAGTGACTGAAAAGAGAATTACTAATTAAGCTTAGTGGATAAATGGTTTATGTTCTCCCCTTCACTATGCTCTATCGGAAACAACCTCTCTACCTCTGAGGTAGGGGTAAGGTCTGCGTCCACTTTACCCTTAAACTCCACTTTGTGGGAGTATACCGGGTATGTTGTTGTTGTTGTTGATTCTCCCCTTCAATATGCATTTTGGTTCACCATGTAGAAAGCAGCTTGAATGATTTAAGTGTGGCCTAGTGGTCAATGAAGTGGATTAAGAACCATGAGGTCTTAGGTTCAAATGCCAGCAGAGACAAAAAATATTAGGTGTTTCTTTCCATCTGTTCTAGCCTTGGTGGACAGAGTTAGCTGGTACATGTTGCTAGTGGGAGGTAGCAGGTATCCCGTGGAATTAGTCGAGGTGCGGGAAAGCTGGCCCGAACACCACAGCCATAAAAAAAAAAAAAAATTAAAAAAAAAATGATGCATTATCATTTTCTTTTTTCTCAAGGTTGGAGACTTGGAGTCTCTGCTGAAGATATTCCATTAAGATCTCCAATATTTGGAGTTTATTTATGTATATTATATGGATGATTTGATCCACAACAGATCCTATGGATGAGGACATGGTCTCTCTGGATTCCAACGAGTTTCATAGATGGAATAACTTCGACCTAGTCAACTTCTTTCTACCACATCGTTTCAAATGAAGTTTTATGATAGGACCCAATTACTAAAACAACAACATACCCAGGGTAGCCCTACATGTACGGTTTGGGGAGGGTAAGATAAACGCAGACCTTATCCCTACCTTTGTGGGGTAAAGAGGTTGTTTCCGGTAGACCGTTGACTCAATTGTCCTTTATATATTTTTCTACTAGTAATTATAGGTACTACTGCATGTGGCTAACCCAATAATGGAAGTTTTTTTAAGAGGATTGAATAGAGATAGCAGACTCTTGAGATACCAAGCTTGAATGATTTTAATAATTCTAGAGAAATTGTGCACTCAAGGTTGTGGTTTAGTGGTCAATGACGTGAGTTTGAGAACCATGAGGTCTCAGGTTCAAATTTCAACCGAGACAAAAATATTAGGTTATTTCTTTTCATCTGTCCTAGCTTGGTGGACATAGTTACCTAGTACCTGTTGATGGTGGGAGGTGACATGTATTTCGTGGAATTAGTCGAGTTGTGCGCAAGCTGGTTCAGACACCACAGTTATTAAAAAATTCTTGAGGAATTGTGTGTTCTTGATTTGTTTTTTCCCCCCTCTTCAGTCTGTACCTCATTTTAAGTAATTTCTGGCAAAACAAGATTATGCTGCAGATAGTTAGACAACTTACAGACATGGTATACAGTCTTCTTTAAGTTAGCACTTTGGAATTATGAACCTTCTAATTGCAGAAAAAGATAAAATAATGTATTAATTAATTGATGTCATTTTAATGTTTAATTGGTTGAAGCAAATGTCACACTGGCACATGAAGATGTCAGTGGTTAATTAACCACAACTTAATCCATCTTTAGTTAGACACATATTGATGGACTAAAATACTTCTTTTTGTGTTAAGATAATAATTAATGGCATTTTATTATATGTTAATCATATATTCATATGTGACCGTTGCTAAGAGCAACTGGTTAATTACAAGTTAGGTTAAAGGAGGAACAACACAAACATGTACGATATTCTCGTCAATCTCTCCTATTATCTTTGAATAATAAACTCAAGATACTTGAAACTTTCTTTCTTATGGATATCGAGCCTTACTTTCACTCCAGTCTCATGTGTTACGTCACTGAAATTGCACTTCAAGTATTTTATTTTCTAGACTCTAGAGTTTGTCTCTAAATTTCTAATTTACGTTAACTCCATTATGAATCTCATTAATCAAAATTACCATGGTACCTCTCACCTTGAATTCGCTGCGTCAATATATACAAATTGAATATAAATATTTGTGTGTTCATGTGATATCTGTTTGCATCCATGATGCTGCATTAAATGACAAACTGAATATATGGATATTCCCAAATTAATTATGAACTGGGAGAAAGTTACTCCCTCCGAACCACTTTACTTGTCGCCTTATTAAATATAGATGGTCCAAAATAATTATTATTTTAAAAAATTAAGGTATAATTAATTATTTGTTTTCACTTTTATCCTTAGTCACAAAAATGGAGATATTAATATAGTGCAAAAAAGAGAAATATTAAATATCGAGGAGTAATAAATAAGGAGTTTATTCAAATTACACTCTAGTTAATATTTTTCTTAAAAGACGTGTAAATAAAAAGAGATTTTTACGAAAATGTACCAATGTCAAAAAAAAAAATAGCCACATGTATACCCCATATATATACAATATATATATATGCATGTATACTGCCAAAAAAAATTTAAAAAAATAGCCGCGTGTATACAAAATGGTCATTTCGGATAAGAATTTTTGGTCGAATGTCCATTTTAGGTAGTAAATGAGATAAGTGGGTTGTTTTTTTGTGTAAGAAATTTAACACAATGATTATTTTATCTAATTTTTTCAATAAAAAAATATGACAAGTAAAATAATTCGGAGAAAGTATCTGATATATTATGCACTTAATTAATGTAATTATTATTAATTGTGTTCAGTTGTAATAATTGGTGTATAATATATAGTTGCATGATATATATATCATGTGCCTTGGTTACAACTGTTGCCAGACTTGGCACATGTCATGATGTGCTATAATAATCTTATTATTGCACGTCTGCCCTTGTGCTTTTGCTTTTTGGTAGATGAAGCAAGAATTATTTTTGGCAAATATGTGAGTACGAGTCGAATTCCAGATTTAAAGTTTAATCGGTTCAATCGATACGTTGTTATACTAAATGCATTTTTTTTTTGGTACTTATGTGTTTAGAATCTAATATGCACATATATACATATCTTCCATAAGAATATTAGGTTAATCGAACTCGTTGATTATATATTACATTCGCCGTTGAAGCCAGCATGAAAATAAATAGTTTCATACATATTTTCGGTTGAATATAGTTCTTTTATAATTTGAATAGAAAAAAAAATGATCCTATAAAGATATTTTGTATGTTACTCCGTAGTTATTATAATTTTTTATATATGAAAATAAAAAAATATATATATATAAAAATTTAAAAATAAATTTGTTAAGGATTACGAAACCAATTAACCGACAATTCGCAATATTAGCAATATTTGACAATAAAGGTAAGCAACCAGATTAAGCCTCGACCAGAAAATGATTAAGGATATTGTTTTTTTTATACTATCTAACGTATGTAGGATGAGTTACGAAGAGTTTAATTATTCATATACTAGCGTACATATCCGCGCTTCGATCAGTTTTTGTAAATTTGATTAAGACAGAAGAGGTATTTTTTTCATATATATATTAATGTAATATGCACACGGAATTTAATTTTTATAACTTGACTCACAATTTTTTAATTAGAATTACAATTTAGAATCAGTCTGGTAGTTGTGTTGATGTAGTTGTTTATTTTCGTGACAAATAAACGAACTTCTAATAAATATATATCACCTAAACATGAATTAATTTTTATGATGTAGTTATTTATTCACGTGACAAATAAACAGTGTACATCACCTAAAACCAATTAACTAATTAGCTTAATATTGTCATTTTTTCCATACAGCCGATCATCAATTTCACATAAATGGAGATCTATTTATGAAGAAAAAAAAGATTATATTAAAACTACCAAAATGTATAATTTCCATATAAATATATTTAGCAAAATATTTTAATAGTCAAAAAGTATATCTGATAAAACACTAATGTCGTCTATTTTTGGCTTAACTAATTGAGATCTATTGATTAGAATCTTAACAATATTTTTATAGTCTTTTATAATTTAATTGCACCTAAATAAATTAATATGTTCTCAACATAAAATGATTTTTTAAATATAATAGATCATAAAATATTAATTCCATTTTCTAGAAATAATATTAATTGAAGTCTACCGGTATAATTTCTTTTTCAAATTTCACTTTGATCCATAAATGAACACATATGGTTATGAATCACCAATGAGACCAATGTTTAGAATAATTAATCGATCAAGAATAATTTACCCCATTTTTATCGATTCGGTTTATCGGTTAAACCAATTCTTACACACCCGTACATTATTTGGGTTAATAGAATGTAATCCATGATAAGAAGAGCAAAAAAAATAAAAGGAAAAATAGCAAAATTTGATCTTTATTTCAATTAAGAGAGTTACTTTTTGGCATTTTAATTTAATATATACACAACACATTAATTTATTATATCTAATAAAAAAGATATATTATACTGGGAGGTGAAAAGTTATTGTTATAACAATATTATAAAAATAGGATAAAAGAAGATATCTAATAAAACTATTTCACTAATTAGTATGCGGACATTATGAATAAGAAGAATATTAATTATAGAGTCATTTATTGTTATTACAATATTAAAAAAATAGAATTAAAAAAAGAGAGAAAAAAGCCCCAAAAAAGGAGAAAAAAGATAAATATGAATGGAGATCATAGAGAGGTGCCACATCAGCTTGTCTATGACCCTCCTTTATATATATATATATATATATATATATAAATAGATTAGTTATTACCAGTCTATTCATTTTCAAGTTTAAATTTGAAAACTCTAATTAAGAGCGTAGAAATGTTATCTGATCAAACCTTTTAGTGGTAGCATTGGCGGAATGTAAGAGTTTCGATTACTATGGTATAAACCCTGTATATATATCTTACGAATTTCATTATTATGTACAAAATATTACTCCTTTCATCTCATTTTATGTGACACCCTTTTTTTTAGTCTGTCTCAAAAAAAAAATATTCTCACTATAATTAGTAGCAATTTTACTTTAAAATTTCTCTTTTTACCTTTAATGAAATAATTTATAATTACGCAAGTATCTAAAGATTATTATTTTAGATCACAATTTTTTTTAAAAAAAAATATAATCACCGCATCAAATCAAAGAATATCATATAAAATAAAACAAAAAAATAGCTTAAAATCTAATAACTCAAAAATAATTAAAGTTTGAATTTATATACTTTAAATTTTGAATTCACCTCGAATTAATTACATTTGTGCACGTGCACGTGCACGTGTGTGTGATGCTCATTGACCCTTGGACACTTTCGAGATACAATTAATTACATTTATCAATTGCTCATTAAATTTTCTTCTTGAATCCTGTGACTCTTAACTAATTTTTATAATTGTTGTGGGGGTCAGTTTACTTACGCATATCTCAATTAATTTTACAAACTATTTGCTAATCTTTTTTTAAAAATTATTGTGTGCTTGTGTGAGTCAGTTTATGCGCATATCAACTAATTTTATAAAGCACATAATAACTCTGTTCATTGAGGTTTAGACGAACAAAATAGAAAATTACCATGTCTTTTTATCTCTTACTTTCTTCGGATCACTTTACTTGTCACATTTTTTGTTTACTCATCTCTTAAGAAAAAAAATATTAATTAAAGTGTAATTTGACTACACTATCCTTATTTATTACTCCTCAATATTTAATGTACTTTTCTCTTTTGCATTATATTAATATATCTCCATATTTATAACTAAGGATAAAGATGGAAACAAACAACTAATTTATACCTTGATTTTTGAGAATGACAACTACTCCCTCCGTCCATCTTTACTTGTCCACTATTGACTTTGCACACTTCTTAAGAAACTATAAATAGAGGGGTAATTTTACCATATCACCCTTTGAATATAATAAATACAATGTCTTGAAAAATGTAATAGGGAAATTACTATAATTAATGATAAAGGTAAATTAGGAACTAAGTGTAAAATTATCTCTTGATTTTATAAATTGAACAAGTATTGTTGGACATCTATTTTTAGTATAGTGAACAAGTAAAGATGGACGGAGGGAGTATTCTGGACCATTTTCTTTTTTAGTAAGAACGAAACGACAAGTAAAGTGGTGCGAAGAGAGTATAAAAAATCGAATAAATAGTCGGGTAAAATAGATATAAAATGATAAATTATCTCTTCGTTTTTTCAAATTAAACAAGTAAATTTGAACAACTATTTTTAGTATACTAGACAAGTAAAAATGGTCGAAAAAATTGGCCAGCCAGATTGGGGACTGTCAAAGTTGCAGTAACTTTCATGTTAGGGTATCTATATATAATGACCTAGAACTAGTACATTTTTCTCATATCCCAAAATCCCAAAAAAAAGGTCCAAACAAGTCTTCTATTCATTACTACTCCTTTTGCTCTTGTAAGAGCAAAATTAGAATAGAAACATGATGGGCTACAAATGGTTGATGATGTTGTTGTTAGTGTTGTTGATAGGAGGAGCAATGGGAGCTAAGCCTAATAACCCAGTTGATGTCCCATTTGGAAGAAACTATGAGCCTACTTGGGCTTTTGATCATATCAAATATCTCAATGGTGGCTCTGAGATCCAGCTCTCCCTCGATAACCGCACCGGTAAAAATGTTATTTTTCACGTTTCGGTCTAGATGTGTATGGTACGATAGAAGTCATTTTTCACGAGAAAGTCATTTAATTGTCTAGTGTCTTCGTAATATTTTTCATCAAAATGGAAAAATGACTCTAGTCACTTATGTATGAAAATCGGTTTTCGTAGAACTATCTAGATTTTTAACTAGGGGCAAACCTAGCCTATAAGGTATGAGTCTGGATTCTTAACCAGGGGCGAACCTAGCCTATAAGGTATGAGTCTTGATTTTTAACCAGGGGCGAACCTAGCCTATAAGGTATATATGAGTCTGGATTTTTAACGAGAGGCGAACCTAGCCTATAAGGTATGACTCTTAATTTTTAAGGGGCGAACCTAGCCTATAAGGTATGAGTTTGGATTTTTAACCAGGGGAGAACCTAGCATATAAGATGTGAGTTTGCGTGAACCTAGCGACTTTTGTTCAGATCTCATATTTGTATTAAGAGATTCAAAAAAAGATTATAAATATTCGACTGTGTAACAAATTATTATTGTATTAACGTGAGGTTGTTCTGGAAACTCATGAACTTCCAATCTTGAATCCACTTATGCTTCTAATAAGGGGAGGAGCTAAAATCTTATTTGCGAGTTCAAAAAAATTCAGTAACTTTATTCAAAACTCTATATTTGTATTAAAAGATCCATTTAATATTATTATTAGATATTTGATATATATCTTTTCTATATAATACCTTCATGCTGTTGTTGTATTCTATGTTTCTTTCTTAACTTTTGGTATTGATGATAAAGTTTCTGAATTTTTTTGGATTTATTTTGGGACATAATATATAATAGGTACTGGATTCCAATCAAAAGGATCTTACTTATTTGGACACTTTGCCATGCACATAAAGATGGTTGCTGGTGATTCTGCTGGCACTGTCACTGCTTTCTATGTAAGTCAATAACATATATTATAGTAATATATCAATCAGTTAATTGCATCTCGATCTTAAATTAGTTGAGATCGACTATATAAATTATACTGTATACATTTTGTTATAATGTAACATAGGTCATGATGAATTCAATATTCAAAGGATTCATCATAACAATTCGAGTTTGGCACACACTATACTTTGTCATCCGACACTGCTTCACTGAATTCTTTTTTAAAAAATAACGATATGCCATAAATATAATCGATATATCAACATCGCTTGCAAATAATAAGAGTAAATATCTGTTTTGGGACAAAAATTAGCCATAAAACTTCTACCGAACTATTTTCTGTAACCAAAAAGTCACTCAGAGTCACTAAACTATTTTCTGTAATCAAAAAGTCATTCAATTTTGTCTAAGTACTACAGAAAGTCGTTAGAAGGAAACAAAAGAAACACTACTTCATATGATACTTAGACAAAATTGAATGACTTTTTATTATACAAAAACTCATTTAGTGACTTTCTTTGATACTAAGTCAAAGTTCAACAAAAAAATTTTGTTTACAAGAAATAGTTTAGTAACTTTCTATGATGCTAAGCCAAAGTTTAACGATTTTTTTTCTTTGTTTTACGAAAAATAGTTTATTGATTTTCTGTGATACTCATGTAAAATCATTTGTGTGTATGCAGCTATCTTCTCAAAATTCAGAACATGATGAAATAGATTTTGAGTTTTTGGGGAACAAAACAGGAGAACCATACATTTTACAAACAAATGTATACACTGGTGGGAAAGGTGACAAAGAGCAAAGGATTTACTTATGGTTTGATCCAACAAAAGAGTATCACACTTATTCTGTCTTGTGGAATCTTCACCAGATTGTGTAAGCAACTCTTTCTTTATTTTTTTATAATCATTTGATATTCAAAAATTAATGACTCGATTAATTCATATTCGTGTCATATAGAGTTCATTTAAGAAGGAAGTGCACCCTATAAAAGGTTTCTCCATAAAGGCAAAAGCATTAGTTTCACTCTTTTTTTGTTTTCTCAAAAAAGACATTATAAAAGAGAAGGCGAGATTACGCCAAAGCGGGTTAAGTTATAACCCGTTATTTGATCCATTTCGATTCAATTCATTTTGACACCTCATGACAGTTATTACTTCGACATGTTTGACGTAGAAATAGCGATCATTGACCACTTTTCGATCATATTTTTTGAAAAATAATCATTGTCCTCAAGTTTCAAATTCCACAAGTAAAACTTTGTCACTATCCTGGTCTTTCTCTTGTGGATTATATTTTGAAACTGCAGGACAATGACTATACAAGGCCAAAGAGTGGCTATGTGTAATTTTTTTAATATTTTGATTTGTTCACAATATAAGTCACGGGTTCAAGTCATGGAAGCAATCACTAATACTACATTAAGGTAGGCTATCTACATCACACTCCTTGAAATCAATGGCGGATTTAGGGGGTTGCCAGGATGTTCACCCGAACCTCCTCGGTAAAAAATTACATTGAATATATAAGTTAATTTTTTTCTTAATTTTTTATGTATATATAGATTTTGAATCCCCTAAACACAAGATTAGAGGTTGGCTCAGTGATTTAGGGGGAATTCAAAATTCACCTTAAAGTTTCAAGTTCAAACTTCATGCACTATATTTTTATTTTTGAGCCCCTTTAGTGAAAATCCTGAATTCGCTACTACTTGAAATGTGGCCTTGCCCCTGACTCTGCGTGAAAGCGAAATGTTTTGTGCTCTAAGTTACCTTTTTGATATGTTCAAATTTGATCCAACCCGTCCATTTAACATCTCTAAATATGCAGGTTTTTTGTGGATGAGTACCCCATAAGAGTATTCAAGAACAACAAAGACTTAGGTGTCAAATTCCCATTTGACCAACCAATGAAGCTATACTCAAGTCTATGGGAAGCAGATGATTGGGCAACAAGAGGTGGACTTGAAAAAATTGATTGGTCCAATGCACCCTTTGTTGCCTCATATAGAGGCTTTCACATTGATGGTTGTGAATCCTCTGTCAATGCAAAATTATGTGCCAATCAAGGCAAAAGTTGGTGGGATCAAAAGGAATATCAAGATTTGGACAAAACTCAATGGAGACTTTTGAGAAGAGTTAGGGACAAGTACACTATTTATAACTATTGTACTGATAAAAAGAGGTTCTCTACAATGCCAATTGAATGTAGGAGGAATAGAGATGTTCCAAGATAATCATCAAAGAAAAATTAAGTCCACTATAAAATTTGTAATAATGTTTAATTTATGAGTTTATGATGCATGAAGGTTATAATATTGTATGTGTAGTAGGTCTACTACCATATCTTAATAATAATAATTGATAATTATTCTTATTTATTCATGAAAGTAAATCACACCTGATCCCTTTTTTTTGTCCTGCATCTGGTATTCGTATTAGTGTCTCGACTAATCAAATTTGTGCGTCATAAAGCACATTAGTGGGAAAGCACTCTTTACCAGAATTGGCTCGAAATCAAGACCTCTAATTAAGGATGAAAAGATTCCTATCCATCCTACCATAATCTTTTATGGTACATCATTTGTATAAGGAACTTCAAGTTCTATTTTAAATACAATAAATAATTTTGTCCAAATTTAATGAGGCTCTAAACAAATAGTTTAGAAAGTTAAACTACCTACAAGAAAGACTAACCTTTTTTTAGACTTAGGTTTTTGCAAATGAATAAACTTTTACTTGCCTACTATTTCATCACTATAGCTTTTGAGATTTCGATTGTTGAACTAATTTTGCCTTTACATAAATTGGTTGTGGTTGATATTGATATGCACCTACTTTTTCAACTTGAATTGTATATATAAAATGAACAAGACTTAATAATATTTATACATTAGTGTAGTTTCGTGTTGGGTTACTATTTGTTACAAAAATTAGTGGTGGTTGGTACTGATGCACATGTAGTTTCGTGTTCTTCGATTTTTATTCCTATCTATTGTTTCTTGTACCTCGTATTATTTTGTTATAGTTTCTATTTTGTTACTATTTATTATTTTGTTGTTATGTGTTATTTCTTGTACTTCGATTACTTCTTTTACTGGATTGCTTTGAATTGTTTTTCATTGAAATGAGAATTTATCGAAAATAGTCTATCTACGTCTAAGATAGAGGTAGATATGCGCACGCTCTACCCTTCCTGTTGTTGTAATATTTATACATAAAGTAGTGTCCAAATTGACATAGCATTGGACTTTAAGTCAGACATTTATTTAATTATATATAAATAGATAATCTAAAGTTGAATTATTTCTGAAGTATTGACATCTTTTTTTCTTTTCAAGACAGACGAAATATGCCACATAAATTGGGACAAAATGTTAACGACTATCGCGAAACTAGTATACCTAAGAACGAATCTCCTGAATACTGAACTCATTGGAACATGTCCACCTAAATACAGGCTATATATCGAACATGAAACGAGGAAATTAGATAACAGAGGATTCATATAACCGACCCCAACTAGTCCGGGACTAATACAGCAAGTAGTGTGATGAGAGCCAATGTCACTGGACCTAAAACTAACTACTCAGACAGCAAATACTGCAGTTTTCTAACTCTCATTGTCCAGAGGTAATACCTCTGCTGCTTCTATGAGCATTTTCGAGACAGACGAAATATGCCACATAAATTGGGACAAAATGTCAACGACTATCGCGAAACTAGCATACCTACGATGAATCTCCTGAATACTGAACTCATTGGAACATGTCCACCTAAATACAGGCAATATATCGAACATGAAACGAGGAAATTAGATAACGGATTCATATAACCGACTCCAACTAGTCCGGGACTAATACAACAAGTAGTGTGATGAGAGCCAATGTCACTGGACCTAAAACTAACTACTCAGACAGCAAATACTGCAGTTTTCCATAGAGAATAACTCTCATTGTCCAGAGGTAATACCTCTGCTGCTTCTATGAGCAGATTTCTCATTCATAAAAACCGCGTTTTCTGTCAATTGATCGAGCTAACAAAATATAACGTGTGTGTGTGTTTTGTGCACTCGTAAGTCAATTATACATATACATAAATTTACATATAGGAGAGTGTCACGCGTTAAGATGGGGAAAGATTTGCCTCGTACTAGCTTTGAAGTTTCACTTCACTTCCGCGGAAAAATTATCAAGCATTGGTGATCAATGCTCAAACGCCTCAGCATACCGGGAATTGATCTGCTGCTACTTCTTAGGTCCGACACCAATCATCGTAAGCTGCAAAAAATGGAATGTTTAGTCGGAGGAAACTATTGAAAGATCGGAAAATTTATCGAATGGAGTCTAAGCATGTATTTACAATGTTATTTTCAGGCTGCCTCCAATAGAATCCCTGCAAAACAACCGGCAGGATGTTGCACGATACAAGAATGTATATCAGCAACGCGTTCGTTCCCATCCATTTCAGTACTGTGGTCCAGTGTCTATAGCCCCACACATCAACCTAGAGAAAGAACAAAACTTTTAGCTATGTAACAAAAGAATGACATATTTATCAGCCCTAGCATGGCTGCAGTTTTTGACAGCAACTAGCCTTAAAAAGGAGAACTACGACGAAGAAAAGATCAAAAGTGCCTCAAAATCACATAGCCGGGGCGGAATTAGGGTAGCGGAACCCCCTTCGTCGAAAAATAACACTATATATACAGGGTCAATTATATTTTATATATCTATCGTAGATATTGAACCCCATTGACTTCTTCGTATGTTTACTTCTTTATATTTTGAATCCCCTTGGTGGAAATCCTAATTCCGCCACTACATATAGCTGATTGTATATCTGAAGTTTTTGGACAAAGGAACTTCATTTATTAAATCTCGACTCATAAACAATACTCCCTCCTCCCAAATTTATGCGAAGTACCAAACTTATCCTTTAAATTATCATTCCCACCGAGTTTCAAACATTGCCCCGTTGAACCAAAAAACCCCGAGGGTCAATGGCGCAAGGTCTGAAACTAAGTTCTAGGAGAAGCAAGTCATTTTTAAAGATAAAATCAGATACCAAAATGGAACTCTGAAGCTTTGCCTTATTAGACAAATAGCATGTTCAAATAATGCTCGAGGAAAGACTAGAAGAGATAATTAGTCACTGACCATCATATAGACTGCAGTGAAGAGAAAGCCAGCAGCACCAGCAGTAATACACATATAACTGAAGGAGTACAAAACCTTGTTTACGTGCATCCCTAAATGAAAGTAAATAAAAAAAGAGAAGTTAATACTGTGTATATTTGTTCTCTTTGGAGAAACAAAGCTCTAAGACGTATAACAATATGATGAAAAGGAACAGAAATTTAAAATAAAAGCTTACCGAGGCAGTCACATGTTACACCCAACAGTACGAGACAAGAGGATGGTACCAACCACTGCTGAATTCTAACTTTATGATCCTGGAACACGTTAGGATGGGGAGCAAAAAAATAAGTGAGCTTCTCATCCAAAAGGATAAAAGAATATTCAGACAAAAAGAGAAGCAGAAAATGTTTACCTTGAAATGGACGATGATGTGTCCGTAATGCAAACCAATGAAACAAGTAACAATAGCCATCAATGAGCTACAACAAAGTCAAATGAGCTTAATTGGCAAAATGCAACCAAAAGACCGGGAAACAACAAAAGATTTTGAGCGTTGAGGTAATCAATAACAAACCTCAAAAGTCCTTCTGGGTCGAAAGGGGCTTGACACCATGATGGAGCATCTAGAGGAAGGGGACCGTAGTTAGGGGAGTTGACACTACATTCCTGTCAAGAAAACAATGAAACATTTGAGTTATCAAGGAATGCCGAAAACGGAAAGAATCATCAAACATTGGAGAAGGAAAAAAATGAATTCAAGTGGAAGAATACTTTTGATCGTCCATAAATGGCTCTTGTATATAAGTGTTGAATACCCAATATTTTCCGATCAATCATTCCAACAGCATTACATGCTGGTCCACTGTCTCCACGTACACCACATTTCACCTTCAAAGGGAACATAATCATGTTAAAAAATTCCATCACTTTCATTCGTAAAACGGGATGTGATCCCAGACCTTTAAGGAAAACTAAAATAGACAGCTAAGTGCAGTAAACAACTTACTGTGAATATCTTTGCTTCCGAAGAAGATACGTCCATTGGCATCTGATACTCCCAGTCAGGAACATATAAACCGTAGAACAAAGAAAGGTACAAAGCAGTAACCATTATAGCCATGGCCCTTGAAAACACAAAAATGGAAGGAGAAAAAGGAAATGATTAAACAGGATAGTGGAGATTAAGCATTTTTTTTTAGAATAATGGAAATTAAGCATTCTAACACTAAAAAAATTGACGGAAGCTCAATGTAGTAAAAATCTGTCTGAAAATCCCTACGAAAGAAACATGAGAGAGCTTTGAAGAACATTAGCTCTTGGCCGCTCTTAACAAACTATTTTTCATATATTATAGAAGAAACTTTTATGTTGCACATAGAGCGTTGTGCTTTTATTCATAGATCTTTAGAAAAAGTTACATTTTCATGTTAAGACTAGGAGTTGCCTTCTGAAGTAGAGAATTGGCACCTACTGCTGCTATCAGCAGTCAGCACAGACCATTTGAAGGAATTTCAGGATAGCACTGTTTGCACACATTGTCCAAGAAACCTAGTCTCACACACACACATCGAGCAGATCAATCTTTATATAGACTTAGCTTTTGGCATCCTTAACCCTTTACTTACTCTTACAGACTCACTCCACTTATCACTTCAATAAGCTAAAAGGTGTCATTGTCCACATTTATGTATCATCTCCAATTCTGATGGTACACCATGAGGACTAGGTATTCACCGTCTTATGCCATTTTGTTTAAAAGACCATATTGTAGAAATTTCTACACCTTATTTAAACAGAATAAACACGTATTAGTTTTTTTATCGTTGAAAATAACCACATATTAGTATTGTCTAGCCATTGGGAATCAAGCCTTCTCCATATGAAGCCAGCAGTTTGCAATATAGTTACTTTAGTACTAGACTTCAAAACATTTCAGATTGAAGACCATCTTTTGAAGACCATCTTTTGAACACAACAAAAGTTTCAACTTCAAATCAAGCTGATCTTGTACTAATTTTTATTTTTGTCAATAATATGTTTATGTTCAAGCGAAGCAAGACATATTGATGAAAAAAGTTAGTAACGTTTACCGCTATGTGACAAATAGTTTAGATAATCATTATCGGAAAGAGTGGTCAAACAACTCGGAACTCACCATTGTTGATGGTATCTCTTCAACAAAGATTGTCCTGAATTGACTTTATTATCACCCTTAAGCCAGATTTCACACATAGCTGCCAACAAAAATGCTATTGCAATTCTCTGGGGAAGACAAAGAAAAAAAGTTAATAAGAAATTATCCACTTGAACACCAAGAGAAATACACAACATAATATAAAACATAACTCAATTATTATAATTATCCTTCATTTTACCACTGCCAAGGCTAACGATACCAAAAAGAATATGGTGGCTTCATACCTGCAATATACCCATCCATCTGATTCTCTCAACGTCCACTCCATAAGTTAGATTTTTGATACCATGAAAATAGCCTCCTGTTTAGAGAGGGAGAAAGCATGTAAGTGTCATACTTGCAAGCCATGAATCCAATAGATCAAACTAATACTTTTCCACTGCATGGCAAACTAATAAACAGCTGTTGAAAGATATTAAGTTAGACAGATGACTAAAAGAAGAGCACCTTGAAGAAAGAGTCCAAGGATGAGAAGCTTAAGCGCGCGGTGCACTGCTTTTCCAGACGCAGTCAGTCTGCAGGGCAAGTTCTGTATAACCCAAAAGAATTCTATAAGCATAAGAAGCAAAAAGATCTAAAACTTCAATATAATGGATTACAAAAACGGCTCAACCAATATAAAATCATAAAACTTGTTCTTCATATCTTGATTCACGGCTTGTCCATATACAAAATGTATAGATACTAGAGATAAAATTTGCTATAAAACCAATATCTACATTTTTGTTGTGGCTCAAACAGAGAAAGCTCGCTGCCCCCAAGACAACTGCAAGCGAATAAATCCAGCAACAAAACATAGTTTAATATACCGAAATTTGTCTGAAACATATTTACCTTGTACGCAAGTGCAAGTGACACTCCAACAATGAAGAGGAAAAATGGCATGACAAAATCTGCGAGGGTTATACCATCCCATGGTGAATGATTGATAGCAGGATAAATTCCACCAGCATATTCCACGAATATCATTAACTGCAGAAAGTGTACCAGAAGCAAGAGAGAATAAGATGATAACCTTTAAAAGAAATGAATCAAATTGCTCATTCAGGGTCTATCAGAAACAACCTCTCTACCCCACAAAGGTAGGGGTAAGATTTGCGTACATCCTACCCGCCCCAGACCCGACTTGTGGGATATCACACTGGGTATGTTATTGTTGTTAACCAAAATGCTCATACTTTTAGGAATTAGTTTCACATAAACAACAAACAAGCAATCTTACTCCCTCTTTCACACACACGCACAAAGAAGAACTATTGTCATATTTCCCATTTTGTAATTAAAAGAAACTACATGATAAGACACTTCTAAACCTACATAAGATTAGCATTCTTGTCTGGTAAGCCGTGTTCAGTTCCATCTACTTTAATCCAATTTTCTCATCCCTATCCTGTATCCCTGAAATGGTAAATTGTCCTCGTTTACCCACAACTATTTGGCACCAAAACAGGATGATTCGATTGAAACATAAGGCGTTTTCTTGAAGCCATTTAGGCTTGAACCATCACAATATCCTCAGCTTTTAATACGATTTTTGCACATACTTTACAAGTTGAAATAAGGTATATGGAGTGTGTTTCTCAGATTAAAATTCTGCTTAAAAGTCAAAACACCCTTATCTTCTTACCAATCATGTTAAGTCTTAAGAACCATCTAATCCCTATCTTTTCTTTTTTTTCTATTTCTATGACAGTGGTGTCCGGGCCAACTTGCGCGCACCTTGACTAGTTCGACGGGATACCTGTCACCTCCCACCAACAACAGGTACTAGGTAACTTAATCCACCAAGGCTAGGACAGATGGAGTCCCTATCTTTTCTTCCAACTCAAGTTCATATTTTTACAAGTCAAAACAACTTAGACCACCCTTAATACCCAAGTCAAAGAATAATGACCCAGTTGTAATGCGTATCTATGTGGTAGGCATACTCCTGGAACAATCAGCATAAGCAAATGAAAATTTTGGTGGAACCAAACAAACAATAAAGCTGTAAACTTTAATCAAATGCAAACAATTCCACCACAAGAAAACGCCAAAAAGAAAGAAACCAAAAATAGAGAAGAGTCAACAACACCCAAACAACAAAATTGCCAGAATACCCACAGCTATTTGGCACCAAAAGAGGATGATATGATTGAAACATAAGGCTTTTCGCGAAGCCATTCAGGTTTGAACCATCACAATATCTTCAGCTTTTAATACAATTTTTGCACATACTTTACAAGTTAAAATAAGGTATGTTGAGTGTGTTTCTAAATTCTGCTTAAAAGTCAAAAACACCCTTATCTTCTTACCAATCATATTAAGTTTTGAGCACCACCCAAGTTCCTATCTTTTCTTCCAACACAAGTTCATATTTTTTTTTCAAGTTAAAACAACTTAGACCACCCTCAATACCCAAGTCAAAGAATAATGACTCAGTTGTAACGCGTATCTATGTAAACAATCAGCATAGACAAACTACAAAATTTGGGGAACCAAGCAATAAAGCTGTGAACTTTACTCAAATGCAAATGCCAAAAGAGAAAGAAACCAAAAATAGATAAGAGTCAACTAACACTCAAACAACAAAATTGCCAGAATTCCCGCAACTATTTGGCACCAAAACAGGATGATTTGGTTGAAACGTAAGGCGTTTTCTTGAAGCCATTTAGGCTTGAACCACCACAATATCTTCAGCTTTTAATACAATTTTTGCACATACTTTACAAGTTGAAATAAGGTATGTTGAGTGTGTCCCTATCTTTTCTTCCAACACAAGTTCGTATTTTTTTTTCAAGTCGAAACAACTTAGACCACCCTCAATACCCAAGTCAAAGAATAATGACCCAGTTGTAAAAGCGTAAACAATCAACATAAACAAACAACAAAATTGGGGGAACCAACCAATAAAGCTGTGAACTTTACTCATATGCAAAGCATTCCACCACAAGAAAATGCCAAAAAGAAAGAAACCAAAAATAGAGAAGAGTCAACAACACCCAAACAACAAAATTGCCAGAGAATCTGGAAATCAACAGAAAGATAGAAAAAGACAACACTATGTTCATTGAATCAACAATCCCAAACTAGTTCTCATATGCAACTATAACAAAAACTACAAAAAGAATACAACTTTAAATTTCTTTAAAAGATAGAGTAAATGAGAAATTACCCAAAAGAAAGACTAGACAAGAGTCAACAACACCAACAAAACAAAAGGGAAAAAAAACAACCCCCAACAAAAAAATTCCAGAATCAGCAAATCCTCTGAGAGAGAGACAACAATATGCA
The DNA here is from genome assembly GCA_003996215.1 of Jaltomata sinuosa. Taxonomy (NCBI): domain Eukaryota; kingdom Viridiplantae; phylum Streptophyta; class Magnoliopsida; order Solanales; family Solanaceae; genus Jaltomata; species Jaltomata sinuosa. The sequence goes on along the minus strand of QJPP01007196.1, from coordinate 1,366,835 downwards.
CATTAAATCATTCAACTAAAACTCAATCCCAAACTAGCTATATGAATCTGGAAATCTACCTAGTAGTATGCACAATAACAACAACAACAAATCCAGTGTAATCCCACAAGTCGGGTATGGGGAGGGTAGTAGAGTGTACCAAGCCTTACCCCTACCTCGTAACAAACTAAACAACAACAACAATTACGCCTCAGTTCCAAACAAGTTAGGGATCGACAGAAAGAACCAAAAAATAAAGGGTAAATGAGAAATTACCGCAACAGTGATCCCGCGAAAAATGTCAAGAGAAAGAAGACGACCACTGCCACCAGCAGTGGAGGAACCAGTCTTAGACCTGCGAAAATGGTGTCCACCATTTCCAACATGATCCGCACTAGATTTAGGCAATGTGGTGGACAAAGGTGAAGATGTGGGCGATGTAGCAAATTTCTGAAAAGACAACTCTAAATTATTATTATTATTATCATTTGCTGAATCGCTCGTAATAACCTCAATCCTAGGAGAAGAACACAAATTCTTCACTTCTCCTTGAACTCCAACATCCCCTTGTTGCGGATCCCATCTTAATCTTGCATCTTTTTTCTCTCTAATTAGTTGATAAGATCCCATTTTCAAGGCCAAACAAATCAAGAAATCAACAAAATGTAGCTTATATACCCTTTATCTCTTTTATACCCAAAATTCCTAATTTTTACACCATTTTTTCCCCAAATCTTGCCTGAAACTTGCAAAGATTCTATCTTTTAATAGTGCTGATTCTTGCACAACAAAATCTTCACTCCTTTATGGCACTGCAAAAAAATGGCAAAGATGGAATTTTTGGTGTTATTTTGTTTCCAAAAATAAGTTTAACAACAGAAATGCATAATGGGGTATCTGAAAAAATAAGCAAAACAAGAAAAGTAGTAATAAATTCAAGAACCCACCAACAACAACAAAAAAAGATTTGCAAGAACCAGCACCAAAAACAGCACCAGAGGACAATAAATGTGTGTTTAATAGAGAGAAAAAATCCCCTTTATTTTTCTAGACCTTTTGTTAACAAAAATGTTTATGTGTGTAATAAGTAGACACATAAGAGAGAGATAGAGAGATATAGAGAGAGAGAGGAGATGAGAGGATGATATGCAGAGGTCTCTGTGCTTATATACAACTCTTCCACTGATAAGAACATTTGTTTTTACTACTAGTAATAGTTCAGTTTCGAGTTTAAGTTATATATATCGGCAAAATATGAACGGATATACAGGATAAGATTTGCGAAAACTCAGTAATCTTTATCCAGATTATATAAATATGAAAATGATTTATAAAATATTTATAATCGTGCTTAAGTTATATATGAACTGATTTAGATTTTGAGTGTAAGTTATATATTGTTAGAATATGAACGGATTTAGAGGATCAAATTTGCGTAAACTCAGTAAACTTTATCCACATTTAATACTAGTTATTATTGTGATATTAATGTGTACGTGTAGAAATACATAAATTTTAAATCTTGGTTACTAATTCAGTATAGAGTTAAATCAGACGTTTGGATTTAAAAAATGTGATATTTTTAAAAAAAAAAAAGTTGGAAAGAATATTTGAAATTAAAATTATGTTTGAATATGTATTTAATTTGGAAAAAAAATGTGAGTGCAAAAAATCCTTCACCATTCAAATTTTAAAAACTTATCTTTAAAAATTATTCAGAAATTCAATCTGATATGTAACCAAAATATTATTGACAAATGGCTCCTGAGAGATATACATATCAACTTTTAGGAAAAACGTTTAAATCAAAAATATAACAAGTAAAATATTCCGAAAGGAGTACTAGTTTTACACTATAGCTTTGTCCACTAAATATGAACAAAATATGAAGCATCTATTTATGGTATCCAAGGTAAAGCATTGATATTTGATACTAATATGCTCATGCTGTCTCCATACCATTGGAAGATAAAAGATTTTCACTGTGGTTGGAATTTGGAACAAATTTTTTGAAATCCTCATGAAAAGAATGTGATCATATTCTATGTATTGGTAACTCATATAAAATTGTAGTATAAATATATCAATGTTTTTTATCTTAGCAGTTTGGTTGACGTGAAATTGCTCATATTATCGATTTCAAATTTCAAAAGAAAAAAAAATGCCATAAATTAATAAATAATGTAAATTTAGTTAATTTATACTAATAATTTTCATAATACAAACATGACGGAGTCAATAGCAAGACTGGATTCAAATCCTCCATAACCTATTCAACACGAGGAAGAATTGGCGGAGTATCATAATTTCATTACTCATTCTCAAGATCTCAAGACCTTCTCCTAACTATCTCCTCGTGACATTAGGCAATACTACCTTATTTGGATGTATTGATCCTATCTTATTTAAAATTAGCGAGTATTTTTATCAGTGGCTAAATAGTATTTTTCATTAAAAAAGTTTAACATTTGTTATATACATGGGCAGAAACACAATGATAATTACGAGTTTGGTTAAATTTTAGGTCAAATCTTATATTCGTATTAAAAAAATCATTTGTCAGAACGAAAAAAACATGTGATCCAGAATCTATAAACTAAAACACCTCTTCCTTTGACTATTCAGACTTCACTTTGTGAGATTGTACTGAATATGTCGTTGTCTATATGATTTTCTGATAAATAAAGGTTTGATGAACCCTTTTCGACCCTCCGTGTTAGCTGAACCTAGAAGTATGAATACAAGTTCGACCGAACTCATTAACTTTTCCTCAAAACTGTATATTTGTGTTAAGAAAATCATTAACATGTACAAATACTTAGATCTGAAACTCGATCACTATCACTTAAAATCTTCATTCTAAAATTCAGAACTCATAAAATTAAAATCCTAACTCATTCAACCACTCCAGTTCCTTCCCTACTTGTTACAATAATGTTTTTATCTATCTTTCTTGTTACAATAATTTTATGTTATTATCACTTGAAATTTTCATTCTAAAATTCAGAACTCATAAATTTGAAATTCTAGCTCCGCTTTTGTAACGATCCTAGTTCCATCCCTAGTTGTTACAATATAATGTTTTTATCTTTCTTTTTTTGGTAATTTTTATGTGTTTTGTTAATAAAAAAAAAAAGTTGTTTGGTTGGTGTTAATTTGGTGAATGTGGGGAGGAATTGGGTGGGCGGTGGAGTGGGTAGGGAATAAACTTGTGCCTACAAAAAGCGTTTGCTTCAATTGGGAGAATTAATCAAACAAACGCGTCCTTATGTTATGCCTATTTTTCTATCTAATCTTTACGCAAAGTGTGTACGATGAAATAATTTACGATGATCGGTTACAAATTGAATAGAATAAAATGATATTAACAATAACATATTCAATATAATTTTATGAATGGAGTTTGGGAAGAGCAGAAAATACGTAGACTTTATCTCTATCTTTTACGGGATAAAAAGGTTATTTCCGGCAGACCTCGGCTTAAAGTAGTGGTAGATCCAAGATTTTTACTAAGGGGTTCAAACACACGGAAAAACTAAAAAAATTCAACATTTATTATATATACATAAAAAATAATAATATATTTGGTATAATTTTATCAGTGGAGTTTGAGGAGGATAGGATGTATATAAATCGAGAATCTTAGTAGTTCGGTTGGTTGGCTACCTAAACTTTCACTTTGTTATGTAACTGAGGGTTCGATTTATCAATTCCCTACCTTGTATTTCGCTCCCCGTTTACCCTTTTCATACCTCCAATTTTTGGAAAAAAAGAAAAAGAAAAAAAGAAGAACGTAAATGTACGCAAACCTTGTTTCTATCTTTGTAGGATAGAGAGGTTATTTTCGGGAGACTCTCGATTTAAAGAAAATGTAATTGAAATGAAATTAACAACAGCAAAATATTAATACTAACAAAACAAATGAAATAATATGTTGTAGTAAAAAGTTAAAAGAATAAGATATTGTATGAATATTGACTATAATACTAAATAAAGAAAAAGTTGGAAGAGAAGAAGAATAAAATGATACCATAAAAATCAACTGTGCTTTAAATGGTCATATATGTAAAATAATATTTACATTGAAACCGCAAATCGAAAAAAAAACTATGTATTGTATGGAGCATAAAATAATATAAAGAAATAGTCTTTTATAGCCATTTACTATTTAAATAAAAAAAATAACCTATAAGCATTTCCTTGTACTCTTTTTAATATTAACATATAGGCAAAATTAAATTTAAATTTTATAAATTACTATAACAAACTCAAGGTAATATATAATAACTAAAATCACAATTAAATTTTTATAGATATTTAATGAACCTCTTAATATAATTACATAATTTGTAAATTAGAAATAAATATAGAAAAGACTACAAAATCATCTTGGGTCATTTATCTTGTGTTTGGTAGATATTTATATTGTCTATCAAATACAGAATAAATTTTATTCCAAATTTAATCTTGAAATATTACCCTTTATTCCGCGTATCAATCGATCAAATTCCTAGTATAATAAGTTGTAGATCTATTGAATTACTACAAAATCATCTTGGGTCGTTTATCTTGTGTTTGATAGATATGTATATTGTCTATATATCAAATGCAGAATAAATTTTATTTTAAATTTAATTTTAAAATATTATACTTTATTCCGCGTATCAAACGATCGAGTTACTAGAAAAATAAGTTGTTGATCTATTGAATTATTTTATTAGGCCGGCAAAGGCATATGCATCACCAGTAGTGGAGTGGCAGTAGTGTTTTTATTAGCCATGGATCATGACTCTTTTTTATATGTGTTGCATGCATGACTTTGCCTTTGCCTAAATATTATATTGATAGGTATCACCGGACGGGATCGTGGTGAAGGGGTAAGTACTGTTTCAACTTTAGTTAAAGATTTTGGATTCAAATCTTGAATCTGAAAGCGTTTATATTAGCGAATATTTTACCCTAAATGTGAGGTTTTACATCAAAAGAGTTATTGATAGGTATCACCCGACGGGATCGTAATGAAGTGGTAAGTACTGTTTCAACTCTGATTAAATATTTTAGATTTGGATCTGAAAGCATTTTTATTAGGAGATGTTTTACTTTAGATGTGAAACTTTTCAGCGCGATTTCAAAATTAATCAGGAATTGATGCAGGAAACATAAAAAGATTTATCGATAGGTATCACCTGACTAATCGTGGTGAAGTGGAAAGTACTCTTTCAACTTTAATTAAAAACTTTAGGTTTGAACTTTGAATCTGAAAGTGTTTTTATTAGGGAATGTTTTACTTTCAATGGGAGGTTTTTCAGCGCCAGGGGCGGAGCTACACCCACCCAAGGGTGGTCAGATGAACACCCTTCGTCGGAATTTTTTTCCGAGTATATAGGTTAAATATAGATATTTTAGAATATATAGAGACTGTTGAACACCCTTGACACAGAAGAGAGATATAGCCTAGTGGCTAAGAGCGTGCAAACTTTCCTTTAAGACCCAGTTTCAAGCCTAGTCTCTTACATTTTACTTGTTTTTTAAACTAATGGAAGTTCTCTTTTGTTGTTTACAAAAAAAAATTCTGGTGTTTGACTCTGTGCTTTTAAGTTAAAAAATAATTACTAATTTATTTCTTTTTTTTTTCCACCCAACTCCTGTCCTAAAAATATGAACACCCTTGAAGAAAATTCTGGCTCCGCCACTGTTCAGCGCGCGACTCCAAAACTAATCAGGAATCGACAAAAAATAGTAAAAGAGTTATTGATAGGTATCATTCGGTGAAGTGACAAGTATTGTTTCAACTTTAATTAAAGATTCTAGATTTGAACGTTGAATCTAGAAGTGTTTTTATTAGAGAATGTTTTACTTTCGATGTGAGATTTTTTATCGCGACTCCAAATTTAATCAGGAACTGATGCAGGTTACATAAAAAGATTTATTGATAGGTATCACCGATAAGGATCATGATGAAGTGATAAGTATCTCGTCATTCTTAGGACCCGTTTATCTAAATATTATATACTTCAAGGGACGATTTATATCAAATGAATTATTGATAGGTATCACGCGATGAGATTGTGGTGGAGTGGTAAGTATTGTTTCAAATTTAATTAAAGTTTTTGGATTCAAATTTCGAATTTGAAAGCATCTTTATTAGGGAATATTTTATCCTTAATGTGAGATTTTACATCGAAAGAGTTATTGATAGGTATCACCTGACTGGATCATGTGAAATGATAAGTATTTTTTCAATTTTAATTGAAGATTTTGGATTTAAATCTTGAATTTGAAAGCATCTCTATTAGCGAATATTTTTTTCTCGATGTGAAATTTTTTATTGATAGGTATCACTGACACTATTAAAAAATTACTATTTTCCTTTTAAAAATTTTCACTGAAAAATATCTCGTGGTTGTTTTTACAGATATTTTAATTGAATTGGGGGGGGGGGGGAGGGGTCATATGCAAAAATTAAAAAGTTTCTCACTATTTCAGCGAAAATCTGTTTTCCACCATCCATTTTTCTAGTGAGCTTGTTTGATGTAAAATGAATGCAAAAAATTATGTTTTATAGCATATATTTTTCATTGATTTGCAGTGACAAAAACCATTCATTTTTAGTAGTGCGATAAAAATTATGATAAAGTGATAAATATTCCGTAATTCTTAATCAGAGATTTCGAATTCAAATATTTGATACAAAGCAGCCTTTAATTTAAAATACTTTACCCTGATATGAAATTTTGCAGTGCAAATCTTAATACGATCCAATATCAAATACCGAATGAAAAAAATTTAAAAATAAAGTTATTGATAAATATATTCTCTAATATGCTATTTGGCCAGATATATTTGATTAGGTCAGACTAGTGGTTGTGAATCATATTCCACATAAAGCCTATAGCTACTAACTAAGAGAGCATGCCTATTTTCCATTCACTTTAGGAGTTTAAATTCTTTTTGCCTCAACTTTTATTTTATTACATTAAAATCACCAAATGATCATCAATAACAAAACAATCACATTATATATATAAAATTAAAAAATTATAGGCATCGTATATATAATAGATATTGAATTTCTTGATAAATGTTTTGTCTCACCACTACTCAAGCCTAAATATTCAATAAGACATTGTTTGGTATAGCGGGCAAATATAAATAGTTTTGAAATAATAATTTAGTACTGTCTTATTTCTTGTTTGGTTAGTAATTATGGAGTAAGTTATATCAAAATTATTAATTAGTATCATGGTAAGTTATGTTTGACAGAGGTTCCAAGATAAAATAATGAAAATAATAAAAAATACTCCTAATAAGGTCGCTCAAACTCTTTTTCTACTAAATAAGATGGAGATTATTTTTATAAACAAATAATGTTTTCTTAAAAGTTATACAATGCGTGTTAATTTTTAGTAGTAAAAAAATAATAAGATAATTAATTTCAATATACCTTGTCTTCAAACCAAACGACCCCTAATCAGGGAAATCTCGTCCATTAGGCCACTTAGGTAACACATAATTATTGAGGGGGCCGACTTACATATATAAATAGTTATATATACTAAAAAAAATTACTGAAATCTTTTAAGAAAAATAACTTTTTGAAAAAAAAAGAGAAAAATAAAAAAAACTAAGTAGAGTTTTACATGATATCTTCCTTAGCATTAAATTAAGAGGACAACTCATTTATTAAGCTAGCGTTTGGCCATAGATTCTCAAAGATTTTTGGCAAATATTATTTGAGTGAAGATTTGGGTGAAATTTTACCATGTGTTTGGCCATAGTATTTGGGAAACATATTTCACTTTTTTAAGAAATATGATTTATACCCATAAGTTTTAAAAAACTATCAAAACTAACCATAAGTTTGTATTACATAACAAGATAGAAACGTCGACGTAACAAGATTCATGATTTCCACAACAAGTCAGTTGAATTTTCGTTGCAGCAAATAACAAGTAGTGAAGCACGACTATTGTTCCTTTTAAAGATAAAAGTTTGTGTAGAATTTGAATAAATAGACGGTGTTTTTGTAAAAGATAAAAGTTTGGTGTAGAATTTGAATTTCTAAAACCTCTCAAATAATGAGATTTGACCCAAATACTAATTTTTTCTAGTATTTAAAAATTTGGGTTATTTGCCAAAAATATTTGCCAAATAATGGCAAATTATATGGACAAACACTGTTTGTCAAGTTTTTTCCCAAATATTACTTGGGAAATCTATGGCCAAACGGGTTCTAAGTTAAGGCCCTTAGTTAGAATTTGACTTTAGGCCCCCGATATGATTGATACGTCACTGCTCCTAATAGTAAGGTATTCATTCGAACTCTATCGTTGGAAAAATACACTATATATATGATCAATTTTTTTTTATGTATATAATAAATATTAAACTTTTTTAATTAATGTGCTTTCGACACGTGTGTGTATGAGTAGTAGTGTACCATGACTCATAATTTATATATTATATGACTTAGGCTTTGCCTAAAATATTAAATACATGAAAGGGTCATCAAGAACTAGTACTATATGTTAGGTTAAGATATTGATGACCTATTCCTATATATCAATTAATATTTGCTTTGACAATTTCATTGGTTAAAAAGGGGTGATTACGTTGACTAATTAAATTTTAATTTTTGACGGTTTAAATATGGTCTCATTTCAAATAGGTCATAAATATATTTATAAATTATTTATACTCCATTATTCTTTTTGATTCACTTTCTATGTAATTTTTGAATATTTATATATATCCCCGCATGGATAGAGAACTCGTCGTTGTTTCGATTGTGCACTAACGGAAGCTCTGGGGAAGTCAGAATAGGAGAGCACTCGTCTTGGGGTGGGCTTACTACTTAGATGCTTTCAGCAGTTATCCGCTTGCACTTGGCAACCCAACATTTACCGTGAGCAAGATAACTGGTACACCAGAGGCGCGTCCTTCCCGGTCCTCTCGTACCAGGGAAAGGGTCCTCTCAATGCTCTAACGCCTACACCGAGTATGGACCGAATTGTCTCACGATCGATGTCTGAATCCAGCTCAGGTACCGCTTTAATGGACGAACAGTCTGACCCTTGAAACATACTACAATCACAAGTGGCGAAGAACCGACATCAAGGTACCAAACCTTTTCGTCGATGTAAGCTCTTGAGGAAGATCAGCTTGTTATCCCTAGACTAACTTTTATCTATTGTGCGACGGCCCTTTCACTCGACACCGTCCCTACCTAAGTCCCTGCTCGATGAGTGAGTCTTGCAGGCAAGCTCCTTTTTGTCTTTGCACTCTACGGCCAATCTTCATCCGGCCCGAGAAAATATCTCTCTTTCTCTCTCTCTCTCTCTCTCTCTCTCTCTATATATATATATATATATATATATATATATATATATATATATATATATATATATATATATTCTTACTATATATAAGAGGTTGGCAGGTGATTTCAAGCAGACAGCTCTTGGACAACGTGTCTGCTTGAGCTGCTTGCTTGAAGAGTTCCGCTTAATTTTTTTTAATATTTTCTCTATTTTAATTTATTTGTCTTACTTTTTATTTTAATATGTTATATATTTGATCAAAATATTATGTTATATATTTGATAATTACATAAAAGATATTATAAATCACAATATAAAATTTTTGTTGACTTTCAAAATTGTATTAGTGCCACATAAAGGGATAAAAATGATATAAAAAATATTATAAATCACAATAACTAAAGAAAAGTATAATAAATTTAGTGAATTTAAAAATTCTGTAACATATATTGGGCTCGTGCTGGCACGAGAATTTGTGTATATTCTTATATGAATTTCATTGATCTAAATAAAATAATGTATGCATATCTAAAAAAATTAATTGATCTAAATTAAATAATAATGTATGTATATCTAAATTAGCCATATCTTATAATTTTTGAGTATTAATACGGGATTTGGTATATCTCTCTCTATATATATTAGACAGAAAAATAATAGTATAAACTATTATTGTAGCAGCTTTTCAACATTCTTTTTGATTTCTTTTTACCTACGTTTAGTACTTCTTTTACATCATATTATTATATTTATGAGACACGATGAAATGTGCTTCTTTTTCTGGCAGAAATACCTATTCTTTTTGGCATGTACTAGAGAACTTATCTTATTTGTTACTCTTCGTTTTATTCTATTCGGGAATCTCTGAGTCTATGCTGATTTTCAATTCTCCTAAGTATTTTATTGATTACTACGCCTTTCCTCCTATTTGAGAGCCAAGATAACCATCGTATATTTCTTGTCGTTTGAATCTCACTTTTAACTGTAAGGTTATATCATCCTAAGCGTGAAATGAACCTGTTGTGATTTTACTTTTAGTGAGAAAAGATCGGCCTTACTCAACAAGCACCTTTCTTAGCAAGGTTGTCCGGCATGAAAGACCTTCTTTAAGAGAGAAAGTTCCTTGGCGAGAGCAATTCATGACGACTCTCTCAATCCAAGACAAGAGGTCAAACTGTTGGGAAAGGCAAGGCACTAACAAAGAATGCACAACAGGGTAGCAGCGGAAGAATACCCAAGTCTAAACTTTTCCCTTTCAATTTGAACCAAGAGAAGACAAACAAACCAAGCACAATGGTAATAAGGCAGCAAGTATATCAACCAAAAGAAATACGACAAGCCAAAATAAACCAATCACACGAGACACCAAGATTTACGTGGAAAACCCCTTCGGTGTGAAGAGTAAAAACCACGGGACCAAAACCTCCACTATAATCACCAAGAGTTACAATAATGTTCTCCAAAATGGCCACCAAAGAAGTGCCAACAAACGAGCAACACTACATAAATCACAACACCAAAAAACAAGAGAATAAAAGGAGCAAAAGCACCGAAAAATGCAGCTACTGTTCACGGATGCAAAACTGGAGCTACGGGATACCAAATCCAACTCTGTCAGTTTCTAATCAAAGATTGAGATGAGAGGAACAAGCTGTCCAAAAATCAGATCAATCGGATAAGAAACGAAACGGGAATCGCAATTTGAAGTTGGCAATTTAGGGCTGAAATTGGGTGCGAAAATCTGCTCTTTCTCTCTATGTGTGGCTGCTGAAAAATATTATGTGGATTATGAAATAAGACCTAAAAAAGGTCTATATATATGCCCCATAGAATTGGGCCTATGGGCAAAAGTGGGTTGGTCCAAATTGAGCTTTATTTATCCACATAGGAAGGGAAAAAGACCCATAACCCCAACAATTCTCCCCCTCACGACTATGTGGAGGAGACCGCCATCCCGGCGATCATGCAACAATCTTCAAATTTCCATCTTGGCAAAGCTTTAGTCATCATATCGGAACCATTATCATCCGTATGAATCTTCTCAAGTTCAAGCAACTTAGAATCCAACACATCTCGAATCCAATGGTATCTCACATCAATGTGTTTAGACCGACCATGGAATGTAGAATTCTTGCCAAGATGTATAGCACTTTGACTGTCGCAATAAAGCACATACCTCTCTTGAGCACAACCAAGTTCCCCCAAGAATCTCTTCATCCAGAGCAACTCTTTACAAGCTTCAACGGCAGCAATAAGCTCAGCTTCTGTAGTAGATAGAGCAACACATTTTTGCAACCTAGATTGCCAAGACACAGCTCCCCCTGCAAAAGTAACCAAGTACCCTGAAGTAGACTTGCGAGTATCAACATCACCAGCCATGTCTGAATCAGTATAACCATAAAGAATAGGCTTCCCTGTACCAAAACACAAACTCAGACTAGAAGTGCCACAAAGATATCTCATGATCCACTTCACAGCATTCCAATGTTCTCTTCCCGGATTAGAAAGAAAACGGCTAACAATACCAACAGCATGAGCAATATCTGGTCTTGTACAAATCATTGCATACATTAAACTACCAACAGCTGAAGCATAAGGAACTTTCTTCATATCTTCCTTCTCATCATCACTGGAAGGACACTCTTTCGTGCTCAACTTGAAGTGCATAGCTAAAGGTGTACTGACAACCTTAACATTATTCATGTTGAACCTTCGAAGTACTTTCTGAATGTACTTCTCCTGTGATAACCACAACTTCTTGGCCTTTCTGTCACGGACAATCTGCATGCCAAGAATCTGCCTTGCTGGTCCTAAGTCTTTCATAGCAAAAGACTTACTCAACTCTTGCTTCAACTTTTGAATCCTGCAAGCATTATAACCAACAAAAAGCATGTCATCAACATAAAGCAACACAATAATAAAGTCACCATCAGAGAATTTTTGCACAAAAACACAATGATCTGAAGAAGTCTTCTTGAAGCCCTGCTGACTCATAAAAGAACCAAACTTCATGTACCACTGTCTAGGAGCTTGTTTCAAGCCATACAAGCTCTTCTTCAATTTGCAAACATAATTCTCTTTTCCCTTGACTTCAAAACCTTCCGGCTGCTCCATATAAATTTCTTCATCTAAGTCACCATGGAGAAAAGCAGTTTTAACATCCATTTGTTCAATCTCTAAATCTAGACTTGCGGCTAAGCCTAGAACAACACGAATGGATGACATCTTCACAACTGGAGAGAATATCTCATCAAAATCAACTCCCTTTTTCTGGTTAAAACCCTTCACAACTAATCTAGCTTTGTACCGTGGAACTGGATTGCCATCTTCATGTTTCACCCTGAAAACCCACCTGTTTTTTAAAGCTTTTCTGTCTTTAGGTAACTTAACCAAATCAAAAGTATGATTATCATGTAAGGATTTAATCTCATCTTCCATAGCATCAAACCATCTTTCTTTTTCTTCACTATCCATGGCTTCATCAAGACTCTCAGGTTCTCCCCCATCAGTCAAGAGTACATACTCATTGGGAGAATAACGAGATGAAGGTAGTTTCTCTCTAGTAGATCTTCTGAGAGAACTCTCTGGAGCATCAATAGCAGCTGGTTGCTGGCCAACCACATCCTCTTGCACTGGAGCATCAACAACATCCTGGTCATTCTGAACATGATCATCATCTTCATTATCAACTTGATTTTCATTATTATGAAGATTTTCTTCAGGTGCAGTAGTCAAAGGAACTGGATCAATATCAACTAGGCTCTCACTACTCTGAGAATCAACCTTCTCAGTTTTGTCAAAATCTTCAATTGTTTGGTCTTCAAAAAACACAACATCACGGCTTCTAACAAGTTTCTTCTCAACTGGATCATAGAAACGATAGCCAAATTCATCTTGACCATAACCAATGAAGATACACTGTCTAGTTTTAACATCCAGCTTTGACCTTTCATCCTTAGGAACATGAACAAAAGCTTTACACCCAAAGACTCTAAGATGATCATAAGAAACATTCTTACCAGACCAAACTCTGTCAGGGACATCACTATTCAAAGCAACAGCAGGAGATAAATTGATAACATAAGCAGCAGTATTAAGTGCTTCTGCCCAAAAGGAATCTGGCAGCTTAGCATCTGAAAGCATACATCTAACTCTCTCAACTAGAGTTCTGTTCATCCTCTCTGCTAAACCATTTAACTGAGGAGTCTTTGGAGGAGTTTTCTGATGCCGAATACCCTTCTCTCTACAATATTTATCAAAAGGACCAATATACTCACCACCATTATCTGAGCGGATGCATTTCAATTTCTTCCCTGTCTGTCTCTCAACCAAGGCCTGAAAACCCTTGAACACATCAAGTACCTGATCCTTGGACTTCAAAGGAAATACCCAGAGTTTGCGAGAATGATCATCAATAAAAGTCACAAAGTAAAGTGCATCGCCATGAGACCTTACCTTAAAAGGACCACACAAATCAGAATGTACCAACTCCAGCAAATCAAGCTTTCTTGAAGGCGGATGACTCTGAAAGGAAACTCTTTTCTGTTTACCGGCTAAGCAATGAACACATTTCTTCAACTTTGCTTGTTTCACTCCAGAAAGTAAATTTTTCTTAGCCAAATTGTCAATCCCCTTCTCACTCATATGACTTAGCCTTCTATGCCATAATTCTGATGAAGTATCATTCTCCACCAAGTTTACTAAGCCTCTAGAGATGGAGCCCTGAAATACGTACAAGTTAGACAACTTGTCACCACGAGCCACAACCATTGAACCTCTAGTAAGCTTCCACTGGCCAGCACCAAGGGTGTTAACATAACCCTCATCATCAAGGTTCCCCACAGAGATCAAATTCAGGCGAACATCTGGAGCATGCTTGACATTGTTGAGAACTAATCTCGAACCATTGTTACTTTCTAAGCAAACTGTTCCAATGCCAAGAACTTCAACTTCATCATTATTACCCATCTTCAACATCCCAAAATTACCTGGAGTATAAGAAGAAAATAATTCTTTCTTGGGCGTGACATGAGAAGTAGCACCAGAATCCACAAACCAGCTAGACTCATCACGAACAAGATTAATGGCATTCTCACCACAAGCAACAAGAAGATCATCATTAGCAACAACAGCAACACGATTCTCATTATCGCCTTCTTTCTTTTGTCGTCTCATATCTCTCTTGTGCTTGTGACAATATTTCATGATATGTCCATTCTTGTGGCAATAGTCACATGTAACATTCTTGTATCTGGACTTTGACTTGCTTCTACTTGTACCTCTATCATTCTGACCTCTGAACTTATTTCTCCCCCTATCTTCAGTAACCAAAACATCGGAGTGTGAAGCTGAAGAAGATGAGGCCTGTGATCTTCTTCTCATCTCTTCATTCAAGACACCACTCTTAGCATATTCCATAGTTACAACACCACTGGGAGCAGAATTAGTCAAAGAAACTCGAAGAGTCTCCCAAGAGTCTGGCAGAGTATTGAGAAGCCAAAGTCCCTGAATTTCTTCATCAAACTTTACACCCATTCCGGACAGCTGGTCAAGGACACCCTGAAAATCATTTATATGATCAGAAATAGGACTACCCTCTTTGTACCTGATATTTATCAATTGTTTCAGCAGGAACAACTTGTTGTTGCCAGTCTTCGAAGCATAAAGTGTCTCAAGCTTATCCCACAAACTTCTGGCATGTGTCTCATTCACAATATGATTTCTAACATTATCTTCAACCCATTGTCTGATATAGCCACAAACCTGCAGATGCTCAAATTCCCAATCCTCATCATTCATAGATTCAGGTTTGTTAGAAGCAAACACAGGTAAGTGCATCTTCTTGACAAATAGAAGATCTTTCATCTTGCCTTTCCAAGTATGATAATTACTACCATTCAAACACACCATCTTGCTCATATTTGCCTCCATCATTCAAATTGACTATCAACAACAACCAATGCTCTGATACCACTTTGTTGGGAAAGGCAAGGCACTAACAAAGAATGCACAACAGGGTAGCAGCGGAAGAATACCCAAGTCTAAACTTTTCCCTTTCAATTTGAACCAAGAGAAGACAAACAAACCAAGCACAATGGTAATAAGGCAGCAAGTATATCAACCAAAAGAAATACGACAAGACAAAATAAACCAATCACACGAGACACCAAGATTTACGTGGAAAACCCCTTCGGTGTGAAGAGTAAAAACCACGGGACCAAAACCTCCACTATAATCACCAAGAGTTACAATAATGTTCTCCAAAATGGCCACCAAAGAAGTGCCAACAAACGAGCAACACTACATAAATCACAACACCAAAAACAAGAGAATAAAAGGAGCAAAAGCACCGAAAAACGCAGCTACTGTTCACGGATGCAAAACTGGAGCTACGGGATACCAAATCCAACTCTGTCAGTTTCTAATCAAAGATTGAGATGAGAGGAACAAGCTGTCCAAAAATCAGATCAATCGGATAAGAAACGAAGCGGGAATCGCAATTTGAAGTTGGCAATTTAGGGCTGAAATTGGGTGCGAAAATCTGCTCTTTCTCTCTATGTGTGGCTGCTGAAAAATATTATGTGGATTATGAAATAAGACCTAAAAAAGGTCTATATATATGCCCCATAGAATTGGGCCTATGGGCAAAAGTGGGTTGGTCCAAATTGAGCTTTATTTATCCACATAGGAAGGGAAAAAGACCCATAACCCCAACACAAACAACCAGAGTCCATAATATTTTCTAAATCAAAAGGGGATTTATCTTAATTATTACAATTACATAAATGCAAGGAATATTTTAAATCAAATTTTTTTATAAGTCTTCAATTTTTTAAAAGAATTTCATGTCTATTTCAATTCTTTAACATAAATTATTATAAGATTAGTTTTTATTATTCAAATGATTATATTATCGTAAGTTTTTATTCTATTAATATGTTTTAACTTATAATAATAATAATAGGTAAATTATTAATTATATTGATGTATAAATTTATAATTATCTCATAAGTAATTTGATTGTGTCACTTTTTACATGAAACAACAACATTAAAACGCAAACGGCTTTGTTACGGAATCGTCTTTGTTAGGGAGCGCCAGAGCGCTTTACTCTTTCAATGTGAAATTTTTGGTACGAATTCGAATCTAATCGAGCCTCAATACAATTCCTTTAAAAATAAGAGAAAGAATTAAAGTTAATACGTACTTCCTGCTTTTAATATTGTCTCATCTTTAGCCGTCTAATGACATATACCATAGTATTCTACGATTCTTTCCTCAATTTTATTTAGTTATTTTTAAAAAATAAATATTTCTTTTTCTTGTCATTTTCTCTTCTTTTTTTATAGTTACTTTTATACCACGTTCAGAAGATGAAGGTGGCTGAGATGAGGATGTTGCGCTGGATGTGTGGGTTTACTAGGAGGGATAGGCTTAGGAATGCGGATATTCGAGAGAAGGTGGGAGTGTCTTCCGTGGAAGATAAGATGCGGGAAGTGAGGTTGCGATGGTTTGGGCATGTGATGAGGAGAGGCGCAGAGGCCCCTGTTCGGCGGTGTGAGAGGCTGGCTATGGATGGATTTACGAGAGGTCGTGGTAGACCGAAGAAATATTGGAGAGAGGTGATTAGGCGGGATTTGGTGCAGTTGCAGCTTACCGAAGACATGACCTTAGATAGGGAGGTGTGGAGGGCTCAGATTAGCGTTGTAGGTTAGTAGGTTGGTTGGTTTCTTTGTAGGGAGGAGGGCGGGGTTTTGTTGTCTTTTTAGTAGTTGAAAGGCTACACTTGAAGCTTTTGCGCCGGCTACTTGCTAGTGCCTTGTGTAGTAGATTTTTATTTTATTTTGTTGTAGTATAGTTTTGTGTTTATCTGCTGTTTTGTTTATTTGTTTTATCTCCTGGATTGCTTTGAGCCGAGGGTCTATCGGAAACAGCCTCTTTACTTCATTCTGGGGTAAAGGTATGGTCTGCGTACATCTTACCCTCCCCAGACCCCACTTTGTGGGAATATACTGGGTATGTTGTTGTTGTTGTTGTTGACTTTTTGCCTATTTATCCCTTTGATTTAATACCTTTTTTAGTTATATATTCTCCAACTTCTTTCATTTCCTCTTCCTTTTCTTTTTCTTACTTAAGTTTTATTTTTATAATTTTGGGTAAATTGTTCAATGGTTGGACGGTTAGTTATGGATAGAGAAATTGAATAAAATAGCACTATTAAAAAATTACTATTTTTTCACCAAAAAATATTCAGTGGCTATTACCACAAATATTTTAATTGAATCGGTGGAAAAAAAAACAATAATGTTTTCATATGGAAAACTTAGGAAGTTTCTCGCTATTTCAATGAAAATTTATTTTTCATCGTGCATTTTTCAGTGAACTGGTTTGATGAAAAAATGAGTGTGAAAATTATTTTCAATAGCACAAATTTCTCGTTAATTCATGGTGGAGAAAACCTTTATTTCTGATAGCGCAGTAATTAGGCAGATTTGTACTTAATGTTTAATTTAATGATTTTACTTTATTGGTGTGGATTAAAAGTTCATTGTATCTCTTTAATTTTATTAGCAACGTACAATAAATAGCTTCATTAATACTTCTAATTATTCACTAATTAAGTTTCTTAAGTAGCCATTTATTTCCAAATGACCCTTGAGTTGCTTGTAAGGTTACCGTCATTGCCATTTTTAGGTAATTAACTTTTATTTTATTATATCAAAAATATTCAACGATTTTTGAAATTAATACGATATATATGAGTAATTTAAAAAAAGAATATAAATATTTGATATACGATTCAATTCATTTAAGTAATAAACAGAAAACAAATAGGATTGATAATGTGTCACAATTTCATCGCTACATCGAATACTTTTTTTTAAAATATATTAATAAGATAGCTTGATATATACATAATTATGATCCTTATTATGTACATAAATAATTATGTAGGTATAGGACATATAACAAAAAGGTTTTCTCGATCACAGGGCAATAAAATAATCACCCAATAATTACCTAAATATTAGAGAAAATTAGTAATTAATATTTTTTTTTTACAAATAAAAAGTCTCTCAGACTCGAGGGCAAAGCTAAAGGGGCGAAAGAGAATTCATCCTAAAAAGTCGCATTGTATGAACATATCTTGTCCCGACTAGACATTTGGGGACGAAACTAGGTTGACAAAGGGTATTCCTCTGAACTTTTTCGCTGAAAAATTACTTTATATATATAAGATTAAATTATTATTTATATATACATATAATAAAAATTGAACCCACTTAATTATTCTGCTTCCGCAACATGTGGTCATAGTAATAGTGGACCATGACTCATGGTTTATATTGCATGACTTAGGCTTTAGGGGTGATTTGGTTGGTGGAATGAATATAATAATTTTCAGATAAAATATGAAATTATTTTATCTTATAATTTAGTTTATAAATATTAATTAGTTTTGAGATTATTTTATGTTTATTATTTATACTAAGATAATAAAATTAACTATATGTTAAAAAATGAGATAATTAATTTTAATAAATAAAATATTTTTATCTATCTCGTCTCGCATATTAAATCATCTTAAATACATGAAGGGGTCATTAAGAACTAGTATTATATGGTAGGTTAAATTAGTGATGACCTATTCCATATAACATTAATACTTTGGCAATTTCATTGGTGAGTATGTTGACTAAGTTTAATTTTTTTGAGGGTTTAAATTTCCTCATCATTTCATATAGGTCATAAATATATCATAAAGTACTTATATTGTTGTATCTAGTTCACTTTACGTGACATAATTTAATTGAACATGAAATATATGAAATAACAAAAATAATAACCAAAAGTTGTAAATTTAAATATGTCGAGATTTCTATATATACATAGGGGAAAGCAAAATTTGAAATTTATAGATTTTTATATGAATCTTAAGTTAGTACTATAATAATATTAGGTTTAGAATTAAATATTTATAAATATTTAATAAAAAAATTAATTATATATAAGTACACATAAATTCGTAACTATATAAACCTTATCAACCGTCCTTGTTTCTTCAATAGTTATATTAGTGGGATGTTGTTCGTGCTATGCACATGTCCAATGTCTTAGTTTGTACGTTTTATTATGCTACTATAATGGAGTCTTTATTGTTTTGTTTGGTTAACCATCAATTTATGTTACATCGCTATTTCTTGTTTCAGTTTATTTGATCCAATTTTTTTAATTTGTTTGAGAAAATTATCTCTTACAAATTTAGTTTTACTTTTAAAAATGCGATTTTATTATCAAACAAATGTTATGACATATTTAATATTATAATTTAATTAAATTTAATTCTAGTATTAATTACTAATCATGGTATAACTTATCCTATAATTAATAACCAAACAAGAAATAATACAATTTGTTTATTTGATCTAATTTGCTTGAGAAAATTATCTCTTGCACTATTTTTCGGTTAATTTTTCACCTCCGCTCTTCTTCATCATGCCGCGTTTGCACATGATTTGAAATTATGTTTTGAAATCAAATTAATTTTAAAAAGTTGAAGTTTTATTTGGATATACAATTTTAATTTTTAAGTTGTATTTTTTTCTCAAAAACACGAGAATTCGACAAGTGTGAAAACTATTAAAAATTTCTCAATTCTAATATGATTTTACCAAACGAGCACACTATAGTTCATAAACAAGAAATCAAAATATCCTATGGCCCTGTATTGATAAATTGCATATCTCTATGTTCCTTTTATAAATAATTATGTGCGATTAGATATTTTTAAATACACGTAATTTTGTAAAGCCTCACTAGTCAATAATAGTAGTAACTAGTTATTTTTTAATATAATCTATTCACATGGACAATTTCTTCCGTCGAGCATGAGTCTTTTTTTATTTTTTTACAAAATTTAAAATGATGAGTCTTTTTTTTTACAAAATATAAACTTATGGATCAGGTTTACATTTTAAAAAAATTAAAATCTAAAATTTTGCCTTTTGAAATCATGATCCCAACACATATATCCAAACACGAATTTGAAATCATGATTTCAAATTGTTTGTCCAAACGTTTGGTTCAAAAATAAGTTATGTTGAGATTAGTTATGCTAGAATTAGTTATCTTGGTATTATTTATTATTGACGGTTTGATTTGTTATTTTAAAAATAACACACATTGCATAATTTCTAAGAAAAAATTATTTATTTATAAAAATACCCTCCACCTTATTTAGTAGAAAAAGGATTTGAGGGACCTCGGGGTTATTGAGACGTCATGGTTATTTTGTCATTTTTATTATTTTATCCCGAGATAACTAATCTCGATGCTATTATTCTACTCCCTGACAGAAATAACTTATTCCGATACTAATTATAATCTATATATAATTTATACTATAATTACTAACCAATTAAGAAATAAGGCAATACTAATTTTTTATTTCAGGACTATCTGTGCTTGTCCAGCATACAGAACGAATAATGTTGAAGCCAAAATTTTCATCAACGGGGTTCAAAATAAAAAAGTAAACATACAAAAACTTCAAACGGAGTCAACATCTATTATATAAATAGAATAATTTTTTATCGAAAGAGGTTCAACTAAACTTTCTCGGCCCTATCTAGCTTTGTCCTTACAAACGACCCCTAAATATTTTATTATAAAGAAAAGAAAATAGTACTACCTATTATTATTATTATTATTATTATCAACTTTAACATTCTTTTTGGTTTCTTTTCACTTACGTTTAGTACTTCTATTACATCATATGATTTTTATATTTTATGAGGCAAAAGTGAAATGAGCTTCTATTTATTTTATTTTATTTTTTGGTCTCTACTTTCTACTAATTTATCTTCTTTTTTCCTAGTATTACTTTTTGGCCTCTACGAATTATCTTATTTTTTACTCTTTCGTTTCGGTTTATGTAATAGTATTTTTTAAAAAAAATATTTAAAAAAGAATGATAATTTTCTAAAGTTATAATTAATTTAACTTGAACTATCATTTCATCCTTATAAATGCGTTTTTTTTATAATCAGAGAAATGCTATCAAACATTTACTTCAACATTGTATTTCCTTTTCAAATCTGCTTTGAAATGTTTACTTGAGCCGAGGATCTATCAGAAACATCCTCTCGACCTTCATGAATCACAAGGAGGGATAAGTTATGCGTATACCCCACTTATAAAATTACACTTAATATATTATTTATCTATAATGTTATTTTAATAAACTAATTATACTATAATGTTTTTTTACATCATGTTTAAACAACACTAGAGCACAACCGCCCTTTTTCTTTCCTTAAAAATAATAACAAAAAGAAATAAAGTTATATGTACTTTTTTTTAAAAATATTGTCTCTTTTTTAGCCATCTAGTGAATAATGACATAAGAATTAACATAGTACTTCCATTATTCTCTGATTCTTTCCTTTATATTTCTTTTTAATTACTTTTGTGTTTTTTTCTTGTCATTTTCTCTTTTTCTATACTAATTTTTGTCTTTCTATCTGGCGTCCGATACTTATATTGAAATTTCAATTAATTTCAAGAAATATGTCAAGATCTCTGGTTTAAGGTGAAGGGACCTTATCCATTCCTACCACAACCCTTGTTGGTGACGCTTTTATTTGATTCATTTCTCTTTTTTCCTTGTTGAAGTTTTTAGTTTTTCAAAAAATTAACTCATATAGTCGTCCATGTAAGTTTTAAATTCAAAATAATCGTACTTTATTTTGACAACCTCACTATAACAAACTTTTACATGTTTATTTTTATTAGTCAATCGACATAGTTTGAATAATTCAAAAAGGGAGAAAACACAAATAGCCGCCCACATATTTATGTTACTTGTGAAGATTATACATAGATATATAGTGTATAATTGATGAATAATCACTATATAATCGATATCTATACCTTATACATTAATTATATACTAAATATATGTATATAACCATTTAATTTATCATGTTTAAAGGGATATAAATATAAAAATAAGATTTGTACCTATTCTTATTCTTACAAATACGTGATTAGAATTATAATTCTACAATTATTCAAATTATGTAGACTGACTAATTAAAATAAATAACATGTAGAAGTTGATTATAATGGGTGATTATTTTGAGTTTAAAACTTATATGAACAACTATTTGTATTTTTCTCTCAAGTTTTTTAAAGTTTTTTTTTTGTTAAATTATCAAAAAAGATTATAAAGTTATATATATGTGATAGGAATTTGAATAAAAATCATGACTAGGTAGATTTGTTCTAAATGTTTAATTTAATGATTTTATTGGAGTGGATGAATAGTTCGATCTAGCCAATCATTTCATTGTAATCTCTTTGATTTTATTATTAAGGTACATTTTAACAGATCCATTAATACTTCTAATTATTCACTAATTAAGTGGATTAATTAAGTAGCCATCTATATATTGGCTTTACCAAAAAGGACCCTTGGGTTGCTTGTAAGGTTACAATCAATTGAAACTTTAGGTGGAGTTAAATTTTATAAAAATTCTTAGAAAATATTTAATAGTATATGTGATTGATTCACTTAATTAATAAGGATATCCATAAAATGAACCCTTTAATTATACATGTACTTATTTAATGTTCACTTAAAAATTGTAACTTTCATTTATACCTTCTTTAAAAGGCCGTTTGATATGCTGGACAAGTATAAATGGATAAACATAGATAATTTCAGACTTTCGAGACAAAAATATAACATCGTCTTATTTGTTGTTTGATTGTAAATCCTAAGATAAGTTATATCAGGATTAATAATTAGTAACAAGATAAGTTATCCTTGTCAGATGGTGAAAAAATAGTATTGAGATTTGTTATCTCGGGATAAAACAATAAAAATGACAAAAATATCCTCGAGGCTCCTCAAACCCATTTTTATTAAATAAGGTGGAGGGTATTTTTGTAAACAAACAACTTCCTCTTAGAAATTATGTAATATATGTTATTTTTATTACAACAAACCAAACAATCATTAAGAAATAATACCAGAATAATTAATTTCAGCATAACTATGCTCAAATCTCAATATAATTAATCTTAGCTTAACTAATCCAGCACAACTTGTTTCAAGCCAAACAACCCATTAAAGATGATAAAATATCTTATTTCTTTACACTTAATGAAAATCTTAATTAATTTAATTATTTAGATCTCAATCATTAAATACATATATTTATTTTTTAAGTTTGAATACTAATTATTCATATCTCAATTATTAAGTGTATTTTTTTTTAAAGTTACAGTCATTTAATTGTTGAATAAATCAAAATGATGAAGATGTATTCGCAATAAAATTTTAATATCATTAAGATATTTATTGAAGAATTTCCACAATCACTTTCTCCCGAGCTCCTTCATTGCTAGTAATCAATTTGTTTTGTTATTTAAGATTAATTATTCTAAAACCAAACACAAAATAAAAATTCAAATGTGAAATTAAATTTGACAGTATCCTCTGAATTTTTATGCTCCTTTCATGTTTTTTTTTACGTGAAAGTGCTCGATAGCGAAAAGAGGTTCAATAGCTATTATATATACATAAAAAATAATTTTAATCATATATAAATAATATAATTTTTCGTCGAAGGAGGTTCTGATGAAACCCCTAGCCAAAGGCTGGCTCTGTCCGTGCTTGATAGGTGCGAAATTTAAGAAAGAAAGATTGATTTTTCAAACTTTGTGCCCATGAAATTTATATGTCTATTAAATTATGTCATTAAATGTAAAATAAAAAATTTAAAATTAAATTATTTATATATTAAATATTGATAAATTGTATCATTAATTAGATGAGATTTTGGTATATTGTTGTGGGATTCTTTGACATGTGGTTTAATGAGCTTTAAAGATGAGAAGAGAACTTCCTACGGTGCAAGTAAATAAAAGATATACCTTACATATAAATTTTGTACACGTAAATATTTACTTTTTAAAAAGTTCATGCATGATGAGATTTGTCTTTTTATCTTAAAATTGTTTCACTTTTTGTAGTTAGGCACATTCATTACACTTTTTTTTATCGGTGGATGTTCGATATTCATATTAAAGTTGATTAAATTTAGATTTAAACGTAGTATGATTCATTTTTTGGGGCATCGCTCTAAATTCAAATTCGCATTGGAGCCTTTCAGGACTCATTTTTAAGAACGACACTCGCTCAGTTGATTTTTATTTTTATTTTGGAGGCTCGAACTCGAGATTTTTAATTGACAAATTGTTCTTTTTCATGCAAATGCCGTGTCATTTTCATGTTGTAACCTTTTTAAACCTTTGGTGCTATTTGTCTAATTTGGTTTGGTTTTGAAAAGAATTAGATTGAGAAATGCTATGGAAAATATTAGTATTAGAGAACTATTTTGAAACTTTGGATTGTGTTTTTTAGTATTAAATAAATGTCTGAATTATACTATTTTAAAAAATAATTAGTTGTTTTGGGAACTAGATTTTAAGTTGGATGCTTCCTTTTAAAAACAAAAATTAATTTGGCTTCTAAAATAAATAATAAGTACTGATCTTGTACGTTTTGCTTCTAGAAAGTTGGTTTTATTCTTAACCAAAAAATAATTAGATGATGTCTCTACTAAACATGCTTGCACTATATATTATATATATATATATATATCATCTAATCGTGCATTCATAATTCTACAATTAAAAAATAGTTTCGATAGTATAGCTCTACGAGTATTTATATCGAGATTATTTTTACTGTCAATACGTTGAAAAAACACAATCGGAAAGAAAAAGTCGAAGAAGAGAAGATATTCTATTCATTTGACGATTACTAATAAGCTAATAATATTGTTATTTATACATAAAAATATAAATTTAGCTAATTTCTTACCCAAATCTAAAAGAGATTTTTAAGAAAATCATTATCCTTCAACGTGCTATACACCCCTAGCTATTATAGGGTTCTTCTTCTATTCCAAATAGAAATTCAAATATATTTTTTTCTTCCACTTTCACTAAAAAATATTCAAATTTCACAATTTTATAAAATTAAAGAATACAACTCTATCTAGACACACTTTGAAGAAACTTTGTTCCAACTCCGATTTCAAATATAGGAAAAATTACCTAACGTATCACATATTCATGTCTAATTATGCTTCAGACCAACAGTTTAATTCAATTACATTTCACAATAGAGGGATTAAAACTACTGGTACACTCAACTATTGTATTTGTATGCCGAGATTCCACAACATATACAATACAAATTGTATTTTGTATGCCGAGATTTTACTGATTTATATTTGTATGCCGAGATTTACGGATTTGTATTTATATACCGAGATTACTCTATTTGTATCTGTACACATGTATTTGTATTTGTATGCCGAGATTATACAATTAGTATAGAAAGCGTTGATACGGATTGTAATTAGGCAAAGTGTTAGTATAAAGGCCTCATTAAGTTCCTATTAGTTGGTGTTTATAAAAGTTACTCTCAATTATATGTCCAAAGTTCAGAGAGAAGGCCTTAAGTTACGAGTTCGACAAAATTCGATAGCGTTGACTCAATTCATGTATATGTGTTAAGAAGTCACTTAAATATATATAAAAAATTAAATTTAAAACTCAATTACTAGCATTTAAGATCACTTTCTTACAATTTATAATAGATAAAATTCAAATTTCGAATCCGCCTATACCCAAATTGGTGGACTATTTTCTTAACTCAAGTAACTTTTGAGGCAAACTTGTCAACATTTCAACCTTGGATCTTTGCTGTTTGGGCCTAGGCCCATACCCTTTGACTTAACGATAATGTTCAAGTTGGGCCCCCACAACACTAAAGTGAGATGGATAAGATTATGGGCTGACGACTTGGGCCTCAATACTTATTTCGGGTAGAATTTGCGTTCGATAAAAGTGTTCGATCTTAAATTTTGTTCTCGCTTAATAAAAGCTCTAGAAAATGACCATAATTTGAAAAAAATTAATCTGAAATGAAGTCATAAAAATCAAGCAAAACAAACTTGAAGCAATAGATAAGGGTTTACTACAAAATATAAAAGTTAAAGCAAGTTTTAAAGTATAAAAATAAACCAGTAATTATATCTTGACTCCAAAACAAGTTTAAACTAGAGTTTGAGATTTGAATATTAGTCTCACAAAAATTAGATAATTTTCATGACCAAACAAATATATAATAAAAATAAATTCAAAATCTATGACCAATCGAGTTCATAAAGCGTAAAACTTCAAATCAGAAATATTTTATACATAAACGTGCTTTTTAAGTTGGCTCCAGTTGATATTTATGCCCTCCAACTTCGTGTTTGCACAAGTATATACTTAAACTTGTATAAAGTTGAACAAGTAAACACACACGTCCTACTTGACAATCCGCGTAAAATGCACTCAAACCGATTTGTATTATACCACGTAGGATGCGTGTGTGTACTTGTTCAACTTTATTCAAATTTAAATACCTACTTATATACACAAAAAATTGAAGAACATAAATAATAATTGAGGCTGAATTAAAACGCACGTTTACGTATTATGGCATCATAAATTTTTAATTTCAATCTCATATGTGCGGCTAAATATTAAATATTCGGCTATATGTTGAATAGTAGCGTCCTTAAAGAAAAACAGTGACGACAATATACCACGTGGATGCTTCCAATTGGTCAAAATTGTTGGATTGATGTAATATGTTAATTACCACCTTAATATCTCAGAGCTTATATAAGATTCCACTAATTAAAAAACATAATCAAGAATTACAATTACTATATATACAGTATAGAAATCATATAAATTTATCAAAATAAGTAATCTAGAAGAGTATAGAGAGAATTCAGTAATTAGCAGCAATGGGGCGATTGATTTTGTTAGCAGTTTTCATGGTGATGGTAATTGCAAATTTTGCAAGTAGTGAAGTAGCTGCTGCTGTTGTTGTGGGGTCCACTAGCCCTAAGGAAGAAGGAGATAAATCAGCTACGGTTCAAGAAGTGGAGGAGGATATTGATGGTGGTTTCTCCTCCTTAGATGGAATGTTACAATGGGCTATAGGTACTCCTTCCCCCCCCCCCCCCCCCAAACCCCAATATTGTCATTTAGCTTTTTGATTTTAAGTTGTAGTAATTGTGAAGCTCAAATCATATATTTTGTTGTTCTTGGTAATTTGTTCCTATGTATCGTTGAGTCTTGGTTGACAGAGTTACCCGATATCTGTGTTGGTGGAAGTAGAAAAGGAGCTAGGATTTGAAGTTTATGGGGTTGTTTGGTTTGTGGACTAAGTTATCTTGGGATACCAAGATTTGAACTTTATGGGGTTGTTTGAACTTTACTTCCTCCCATTCTCCTTTTTTTTTAACTTTTGATTTTAAGTTGTAAATTGTGAAAGCTCAAATCAAATTTTTGTTGTTCTTGGTAATTTCTTCTTATGTGTGTTCCTGGTGGATAGAGTTACTCGATATCTGTGTTGGTGGAAGTTAGAAGAGGAGCTAGGATTTGAACTTTATGGGGTTGTTTGGTTCGCAGACTAAGTTATCTTGGGATACCATGATTTGAAGTTTATAGGGTTGTTTGGTTCGCGGACTAAGTTATCTTCGGATACCAAGATTTGAACTTTATGGGGTTGTTTGGTTCCTGGACTAAGTTATCCCTTTAATTATTAAGAATTAAGGGATTTATCATTCAAAGGGAAGTAGACTACTCAAGAATTTTCTATTTTATTTGTTGGAATTGAATTTGAATAAAGAAAACCCAAGCTGGCGAATAAGCAAGTGATTGTTTTTAGTCTTTATTAGCTTGATCGTGGGACACAAAGGAAGGAGCTTTTAGAATTCAATTGGCACACACAACCCCTAGCCAAAAGCAAGGGATTCCCGGGGCCCGAACGAGAGCAGAGGCAGCAGGGCAGGTATTCTCAAAAAAGAAAGAAAGGAAAACAGTCGGATACCATGAGTTGAAGTTTATAGGGTTGTTTGGTTCGCGGACTAAGTTATCTTGGGATACCAAGATTTGAACTTTATGGGGCTGTTTGGTTTGCGGACTAAGTTATCCCGGGATACCAGGATTTGAACTTTATGGGGTCATTTGTTTCGCGGACTTAGTTATTTCGGGATACCAAGTTGGATGGGATAAGGTGTGATATCCAGGATTATGTTTGAAATTAAATTTGTACTTTGTTTGATTGAAGGTATAAATTTATAATTTCGACCAAATAAAGTATAAATTTAATCCCAAACTTAATGGTGAGATATCCCGCCTTATCCCATGAACTAAATTCTAGAGTAGTGATATTAGGTGTTAGTAACAGGGTTATGAATCTAATTTTTGTATGTGTTTCGTGAACTTAATACAAATACAGGATTTGAACTAAAACTACTGGGTTCGGCAGAACCCATATGGTACCTTTTTTGGCTCCAGCCTTGGTGGGAGGTAGGAGGCAGCAGGTACCTGTGGAATTAGCTGGCCTAGATGTGTTGTTGTTGTTGGTTTTGGAATAAAGAGTTAATTGATGAACTACTGATCAAGTAGAATTGAAAGATAAATTTACTTATACACTTGGTTTTATGTTTACCTATGTGTAATGATTTGGTTTCGTGCTAAATTGATATACACAGGGCATTCGGATCCTGGAGTACTAAAACAAAGATCAGAAGATGTTCAACGCATGTCTCCAGAGGAGTTACAAAATCGCCAGACTGAACTAAAGGTGCGGTTCACGAGATCATGATTCTTCTTTTGTGCCTTAATGTTTCTGATACCCTTCTCGGTTAACGACTTAACAAGTAAATGAATATTATAAATAATATGGCAAACTTGAGAAATTGAAGTATTGAAGGTAGAATGTGTTATTGCAAACAGCTGGAGTGTAGGATTTGGCAAAATCACAGAGTACTTGATAGGGAAATGATTGAATTAAGCTTGCTGTTTGGAGCTTCGGAAGCTCAATATGCCTCAACTTGGCCAAACAACATAGTGTCCAAATACTTGTGGCTTAATATTTGAGTTCAGTTATACCTTAATGGTCGTAAAAGGGAAAAAGATTTACTGTTTAGATTTACTCTTGCTTGGACTTTTCAAATATGTAGATGGGTGCATGTTGGATCCTCCAAAAATAGTACATTTTGGAGGATCTGACACAGGTGTGGCAACGTTTTTGGAGAGTCCGAGCAAAATATTGAGCATAGTGGCATTTGGACGAATGTGCAACTCTTGAAAGGTTGCATGTCAATCTTCTACTAGACTCATGAGATTACTGTTAGCCCTCTCTCCTAGTGTAGAGGAAAAGTATAATAGATGTTAGAAAATAAAATAGAACCTTTATTATGACTACATGTCTTTAAGCTTGGCCTTTTACTAGGTTGATCTCATGAAATGCTTGCTTATGAGTACGTGGTTGTAAAATAGGAAATAGGGAGGCTTTGGATTATACTTAAGGTTCTAGATAAATTGTAAAGAATTTGAAGAAAATAAATTCAAAATTGCATAGATGCTAGTGAGGTGTGGTTATATTTTGGTTAATCTCTTTAATTTGCGTATTCAAAGTAAAAATGTTTATTGTATTATTCATGATCTATGTGAGTCTACGATGACTCAATTTAATTTGTCGTTGATACATCACATAATTGAAGCCACTCAATGCTGACCTCTTTCTATTTTAATGTTGAAACAAAGCCATCTCGATGTAAGAAAATGCTTGTAACTGTCGGAAAAATCTGAACTCATAGTGTTCTATTTAGAACCCAATTTAGGGACTCTAGCATCTAATTTTACGC
Organism: Jaltomata sinuosa; assembly: GCA_003996215.1. NCBI lineage: Eukaryota > Viridiplantae > Streptophyta > Magnoliopsida > Solanales > Solanaceae > Jaltomata > Jaltomata sinuosa. The sequence continues at coordinate 1,336,738 of QJPP01007196.1, read as the reverse complement.
ACAGTTTCTCCTACTATTTGTTTGAAATCATTACCATTTCTTCTTGCATTGCCATTTTGCATTGGGGTGAAGGAGGAGATTTTATAAAGTAGTATGGGAAATTATCTTGTTTCTTCCCTGATTCTATCAGTTCAGCTAATTACAACCAGGTTTTTTTCTTTAGAATAGAAACGAAAGTAAAATGTAGTTCGTGCTACTTGTTTGGCTTTTAATTCTACTATGGTGAATATAGTTGACGAACACAGCAACAACAACCCAGTGTAATCCCACAAGTGGGGTTTGGGGAGGGTAGTATGTACGCAGACCTTACCCCTACAGGGTAGAAAGATTGTTTCCGATAGACCCTCGGCTCAAGTAAAAACATTACAAAGCAGTTTGAAAAAAGGAACAACGAGACGAAGAATCCAAGAATTTTTCCAGACCGATATTTCTGTCTATTTTCTTTGCTTCTTTGTAGCTTAGTCGTAGTTTTGGGAGTGAGCACTGATAGTACACAGGTGAGGAAATCTCGTCTTTACCTGTGTATCCTTCTTGTTTCATCTTTTAATTTGATATTTAATCTACAAAAAAATAAATCCACCCTACTTAACACCCCCGTCCCCCCCCCCCCCCTCCCCCCAAAAATAAAAAATAAAAAATAAAAAATAAAATAAACTTTAGTAATAATAAAAAAATAAAGAATTATTTTGCCACCTCTTGCAATTGTATTAAATGCCAAAGGGTCCTTCTTGTTAATATGATTTTGTTCTTCAGTTGGGTTTTTACACATTTATATGTTGTTTCTTCTCCAGGAACTGATGGAGAGGATAAAAATGCCCTCAGATGCGCAGTTGATGCAGATTGCTGTTAATGATTTAGATAATTCATCCCTACCTCTGGAGCATCATCTTCGTGCCTTAGAGGAGCTGTTGATACTCGTTGAGCATATTGATAATGCAATTGGTATGTATAGTTCTCAGCACCTCTTTTGTTACAGATGTTCGTTTTTGCCTCTTTTGGTTTTGGTTTTATGACTTCTGACTTACTATCAACAACAACAACATACCCGGTATAGTCCCACAAGTGGGGTTTGGGGAGGGTACACAGACCTTACCCCTACCTTTGTGAGGTTGAGAGACATCACTTCTGACTTAATATCAACTGCAGTAATTCATTAGCATCTATACTCCGAATAGACACGCTTCCGAGACCTAATAAGACTATAATCAAGTCTTTTGCTCTTTAGGGAATGAACTAGAACTGCCTTTCTTTATCTTGGTTTTATGCAGCTTCTTAATGATGCTTATGTGTAATGTGTGTACTTGTTAATGTTTTGAGGATTCATCAATAGTGTTCCTTTATACAGGCATCAACCGATTCCTCCCATTTAAAGAAACTATTGAATGCACATGTATACTTTTTTTAATGCTTACATGGTTTTTGTTTCCAGATCTGCAGAAACTTGGTGGCTTCAACGTACTTATAAGAATACTTAATCATTCTGAACCAGAAATAAGGACTGCTGCTGCATGGGTTCTTGGCAAAGCCAGTCAAAATAACCTCATTGTTCAGAAGCAGGTATTGTGGTAGTCATGCTTTTATACAAGTTCACATTGTAGAATTCGATTTGTAATTTCTTTGCGGCTTTCATCTGTGCATTTTCTGTGTATATTCTAATTTACCGGCTATTGGATTAATTCTATGCAATGACTTTTGCATTCAGGTCCTGGAACTTGGAGCATTGACAATGCTCTTGAAGATGATGAAATCTAACACCACTGAAGAAGCAGTAAAAGCTTTATTTGCTATTTCTGCACTAATCAGAAATAATTTGAATGGCCAAGATTTGTTTTATCGGGAAGGTGGAGATACGATGCTTCAGGTGATCCAAGTGAAGATTGAGTCGAAGTCATCATGCAGAACTAGTTTAGTGCTGGCAGTGCATAACTTCTTTCCTCTATCTTTGTATGCAGGAGGTTCTTAGCAATTCAAATCTGGATATCAGGTTACATAAGAAATCACTGTTTCTTATTGCTGATTTAGCTGAGAGTCAGCTGGAAAATGAGAACACAGCTGAGGTTTCCATTTTTAGCAATCGATTGTTACTGAAGGCCATCGTTGATTCATTGGCATCAAGTGATCTTGATCTGGAGGAAAAGGTTTGTGTAGTCTTTGATGTGAATGAGCATTAATTTCAAAAGTACCTTATTTGTCTAAACTTCAGATGCACCCCTTAGGTTTTCAAATATTACATATGATCCTCAACTCAGCAATTTTGAACTGTTCATTGTCTTTTACATAAAATCTGCAGTTGCATCCATCATCAGTACATCCCTATACCTCCAAAAACCGTCGGTCTGTAGGACCTTATGCTTTATCTTAACACCTACATTCAATTTCTGAAGTGGCTATATCAGCCTGTTGTACTGCGGTTTGATGATGGAGTGTTGGTTTGATGGGAGAAGTAATCAGTAGAGCGATGTCTATTTCCGCAATTGTTTTCATTGACACTAATTCTTTTGGGTTAAATTCTTTCGATCTGTTTGGGTTTGTGTATGAGTCAAAGTCCATTGGAATGATAGTGGGGTCACTTCAGAACAAGAAATTCAACCGTAATTTTCTTCATAGGAAATGTTTTGGTGGTTTATGCAGAAACTTATCAGATGTGAACTTTTGAAGAAAGCTGTTAGCTGTGTGAGGAGGATATTGGTCGGGATGGGGTTCATTTTCATCTTTAACGGTGGAAAATACACTCGTTTTTGGTTTAGGGTCAGGAATGGAACAGAGGGAAATTATCTTTTCGTGTTTGACTTGGTTAGGCTGGTCTTTCGAACAACATATATTTATGTAGATGTACAACTTAATTAGGTACATGTGCACGTAAAACTTGTTTTATTTGAACTATCCCTCATATCTTCCATGTCATTTCCGTACTCAATACATTGGACAAGGCCCCTCTGTAATACAAAATAATGTCGTGCGTGTTGGTGACATCTTTAAAAAATCTGTTATGGGCTTGACTTGTGGTATTGCTTTAACTTCAGGCTCTTTACGCAATTAAAAGCATACTATCACTTAGATCGATGGCGGAAGTTCAACTCTTCAGGGAAAAATGTGAATTGAGCGGGGCACTTGATAGGATGAGGGAACACTTGCAGCAGTTAAATGATCTTAGAGAATACGCAATGGACGTGGAGAGTCTTCGCAAAGAAGTGGAACTGACCTTCCGTCAAAGGCTGGATAAGGTGAGGGAAAAATTGATATAGATTTCTTTTCAGTTGAAGTTGAACTTGGACCTTTGCTAAAACGCGAAATGGCAGGTTACACAAGCTGCAATATGATGATGGCTTGATCCGGTTTTTGAACTTTACGCTGCTTGTATGCTGCTATTTGGGGTAGGCGCGAATGTAGCCAAGTGGATCGATGTCTTCATGACACGCGACCGGTACATCATCTGCTTAGGACTATATAGGACTAACTGTTAGGTACATAGGTTTGATTTCTTTAATGGCATAGTATTTAATTTTTAGTGTTACAGAAGCAGTTTTTGGGTAAAACTTTTACAGTGGATGTCAAACATTTGGCTATGCGATGTAATTAACAAGAGTTTCTGATTGATATGAGCAAATATTGCTGTTGATCAGTTTGGTGTTTGACAATGTGTTTAGTAAAGGGAAGCCCGGTGCACTGAAGCTCCCGCTATGTGCGGAGTTCGGGGAAGGGTCGAATCAAAATGTATTTAGTATTGGAATGAAATGGATCCTAGTAGAGGAGAATGAATATAAATGATTCATATAATCGATTTCAACTTGAGGCGATTGTCATTTTCTATCGTGGGATTTTTGCCAGTTTTCCTTGTAGTTTGGTGCATCTAATCAAAATGAAGTCAGAGAAATATTCATACGAATAAACATAAAGGAAAAAATAGTGTTTCGATTCCTATATATGGTAATGTGTTACATTTTAAAATTATTTTTAGGACGATGTTACCCTCCTATATGGAGTAATAATACAAACTTAAAGTTAGAATTTAGATGATGTAATAGTAGTATAACTTGTAAAATTTCTGAAGATTCACAAGTAGATGGATCAGAAATGCACATTTAGATTAATTGAAGAGTGAATATGTTTAGCGAAATATTAAAGGACTAAAACTAAAATTTGTCAATATCCGAGGGACTAAAAGTGAAATTTTCTCTATTTATTAATGGTTACACGTGATTTTTTTTTTTAAATCTAAAAATACTCTTGCCGTTACTCAAATGGTTCAAATTACCCTTCCTCCGTAGGGGCTGTTTAAGGTAGACACCTAATTTTATATAACACTGATATTTTGATGGGATGAACGCCACGCGACATACCACTTTAGCGCTCCAAATTGAAGTGACATGCCACATAATGTCCTCATCAAAATGTCAACGTAAAATTAAGTATCCAATTTGAATAACCCTAACAAAAAAAGATATATATTTAAATAATTTAATTAATAACATAATTATTTTTAGACCGATAGCATAACAAAAAAAAATCAAAATTTTCACCTATTAACAAATTTGACCATTTTCTCTATCATAAAAGGAGCCCTTCCATAGTACAAACTATTAAAGGCTTGATGTGGTGGTAGGTAGGAATAATAGTCCATGGTTGGACTTGGACCACCATTACAAAAAAAAAATGGCCATATATCTAATCTTCTACAATTCACAAAGTGGAAGGTTTGAATTTTGAACTCTGCATTGTCATAGTTGAAATTTATTTCTATTCAATATTTATATCGTTGAATTACGTGCGATATAAAATCATGATATTAAAAAGTCATATACAGTCCCTTATAGTCAAACTTCAACTTCATATATGACTTTAAGGAACTGTGTCATGCATTCTATTTCTATTCATCTCATGATTTTAAATTATAATCTCAAATGACATGTTTAAACATTAATTTGAAATCATGAGATGAAATCACACGTCTAAATGCTAGTTAAGTGCCAACTTACATGCTGAAGATCGAAGGAAAGAATACTATGAACTATTTCATCCTCACAACTTGAGATCTATTGTGTATATATATCGCATATTGAACCTCTTAATAAACTTGAGAATCAATTTCAAACTCTTTTGGTGAAAATTCTGCCTCGGCCATTGATTTCAGCATTACGATACATTTTATTGAATACTATTCTTATACACTATACGAAATGATCATTTTCTTTTAACAAAACTTGAAAATCAATTTCAAACCTTTTTGGTGAAATTTTTGATCTCAACATTACTAATACATCTTATTCTATATCATTCTTATACATTTTACGAAATGAGCGAAAGTCTCACACAAAATACCAAATGCCAGCCTCTATTTCATCTATCCCATTTCAATATAATGTGTAAGTGTCAATCTCTTTATTTTCTTAAATTATTGACCCAAAATACATCCAACATCTCGTGAATTACTACACTCATTCAACTTCGCCTCGTGAGTTACGTCACTGGAATTTTGTAAGATCCAAACATAACCTTAAATAGAAGTAGGTGTGCGAAAGCTCGTCGACTCACAACATTGAAGCCACGTTTACTTTCTTTTTTCGCGAAAAAAAAAATGCTTGCTCATTGCACAAAGTCATCGTTGCCGCCGGCGGACGCCTACCTACCACCGCCGCGTTTCCTAAATCCAAGGCGGAGACCGGCGGCGGTACTTCATTTCGGCTTCAATAGTTTTTCTACTAGATCACTAAAACTACAAGTCAAAGCTTTGGACCGGAACAGTAACAACAACAACATCACCGGTGACGGCGCCGGCGCCGGAGGCGGCGTTAGTAAGAACGTCGGTTCATCGCCGTCGTCATCGTCGTCGGTTCCGAACACGAACTATGTTGTGCCGCTAGACAAGGCTTCGTCCTGCATTACTCGTCCTTTGGCTGAGATCCTACGTGACCTGAACAAGAGAATTCCTGATAATATCATCAAAGCGAATAACGGTGATGATCACTCCACCTTTATGCCCTGGTAATTTCATTTCTCTCTTTTTATTTATAATTTTTGTATACTTAATATACTCTCTGAATATGTAACAAAATATAAGTATTAAAATTGATAATTTACATGAATTCTATCAGTCTCAAGGAGTATTTAGTTATAATCTGTTGTTGATCTGATAATGATGACATTGTTATTGGTTTAGGTACCACGCTAACCGGATGTTGAGCTTCTATGCTCCAGGTGCGGTAGTATTTTCGTTTAATTCTTCTATCATTATGTTGTTGTTGTATAAGTATAACTTAATGAGTGTTTTCTATTAGTTGTATCATCACCATTAGTGAAATAGGATTGAGAAATTGTGTAATTTGGTCATAAGTGTGTAACTCATGAGTGTGTTCTATTAGTTGTATCATCAATAGTGAAATAGGATCGAAAAAGTGTGTAATTTGGTCACAAAGTGTATGACTTATGAGTGTGTTCTATTAGTTGTATCATCGGTACTGAAATAGGATCGAAAACGTGTGTAATTTGGTCATGCAGATGAGATTGCATTATTTTCTTTTGCCAAAATTAATGGAAATGTTTTGACATGAAATTTGGTGGAAAAGGCCCAGTTTTTATGTGTTTGTGATTTGCAAATAAATGGTTTCCTTCGTAAAGGAAGTGAGTTATTCTGAGGATGGCGGTCAAGGACCAGAAGTAGCAATTCCTTGAGCCTAGAACAGATAAGACATTTTAGAAGAGAATCACTGTAGAGAAAGGATTGGCTTTTCTGTGCATTTGTTCATGGTGACTTTTCTTCTGGATTGGCAGCAATTAAAACTTGAATTGGAACAAGAAATGCACTTCTCAATCATAGAGGCCTCTTCTTTTCTTTTCTTCTTTTATGTTGAAAGATTGTGTCCTGGATTTTCATTTACTTACCTCCATCATAATCATTTTACATCTTCAGACCTACAATAGGGCGTAGCTTCCAAAGCTTTGACATTTTTAGCTGTTCTCCAGTTCCGTATTCCTTTCTCACAGCATGGGATGATCCCTTCAATTTTCCCAAGCCTTAGGTGTAATTTAGGGTTGGGGGCTTGAATGTTCTCACCTTGAATTTCCTCCTTCAATCCTATGAGAGTTTCTTCCTCTGAAAAGCTGGTTTTGTCAAGGTTTTTGTTAACTCTTGATTGTATGTCGTAGGAAACGTCATTGTTTGGATCACATCATTAAAAAAGAGAGGAGATGTCTCTGTTTGGGGTACCCTAAAGCTTAATCACAGCTTCTAATTAACACATTAAAAAAACTCAGGTTTTAGTTAACAAAAAATCCCAAAGATCATATTGTTTATGTCTTGGTTTGCTTCTGATAGCGGTGCAATCCGCATTCCTTTTTAATAGTTTAAGTTTCTGCATTTTTGTTTTGTCAAAACAAATTTTGGATAAATGAACCTATCCCGTATCTTCTGATCTTTAATGCTTTTCACAATTTTGATACAGAAATGTGGCGATCTTGATTTCACTTTTAAAATCTAATATCGAGATCAAGCTACTTAGATCTCTGGGGAACATGAGCTTGGACTTTGGAAGATAGTAGATATATCATTCATTCATCTTTAATGCTTGTTTTGACTGTAGCTAAATTAGCATCTACACAAATTTCACCCTTGACATTGTTTAGTATTCCTTCTAGATGAATTGGGAAATATGGATAATCAATGGACTGCAAGCAGTCTTGAAATTCTTACCCACAAATTTTTTCATTGGAAACACCCAGAGTTGTCAAACACATTTGATTCCTCAGCAGTTTTCCAGCAAAAAACATTTGTTTCCTATGTGTCTAAGGAAGATCAATGATATTTCAGAAATTTTCAGTGATTCTTCTTTCCTTTCTTCTTCTCCTTTCATCCTATTCTTCCCTTTAACCTTTTCAAGTCTGATTGCTCCTCAATGTTTTGCATTTCTCACATTCTGCTCTGTCCCTAGACATCCTTAAAATACCTCTATTTTTTTTTGATAACCGTGATGTACGGGCCAACTTGTTTGCACCTCGACTAATCCCACGGGATAACTGCCACCTCCCACCAACAACAGGTACAAGGTAACTCTTGTCAACCAAGGCTAGGACAAATGGAAAGAAATCACGTGCTGACTAAGTTCTACGCGTTAGCTGATGTCCATATGTTTGTTTTTGGTGTTAAATTTTGTAGACCCTGCAGAATATCCAAATATGAATTATTTTTCTTCTTCCAATTGGAAATGACATGCTTCTTCTATCTGATCGTCCCTGTAATTCCACCTTCAATTTTTTTTCTTGCTGCAACAGTATTTCTCTAGTGTGGGAATATACTGGGTATGTTGTTGTTGTTGTTGTAACAGTATTTCTCTAGTTCTCTTTTATGCTTTTACTTCATTGTGCTGATGCTTAAGCCCTTGTCCTTGTAACTTCTTTGAGGCATTTCCATTTTTTGGTTTAATAACGTGTGTTGCAAGTTTCAGCATAATGGTTGATTTGTTTTGTAGTTAGCTTTTATTGTGTCTGAGTTTTGCTGGAAATGACTAGAAAAATATGTAGAAATGACCTTAATGTGGCATATCTGGCAACTGGTATACACTGGGAAATTGATTTTGATGTTTTGAGCATATGTGATGAGTAAATTTCTTTTAACAGGCTGGTGTGGGGAAGTGCGAGATGTCATTTTCTCAGATAATGGAAGTGTGACAGTTGTTTATCGTGTCACTATACGCGGATCAGATGGAGAGGTATGATCATTCTTCCAAATAAGTGCCTAACTATTTTTTTCTTCCTTTTCCCCCCATATCTATACCCCCCTTTACCATTTCTGAATATGCTTCAATGTTTGATTATAACAAGCAAGGGCCAAGGAAAATTGATTACAAGTCTTCCTTTTTATATAAAAGGAAATCATTGTGCAGCCAATATGGCTTGTTTGTTTTGGTGGTTCCAACCTGAAATGCCCATTCTTTATTTTTCCTTTATTGCTATTCATTTTGATTGCCAATTGATGAAGTGGTATAGTTTTTGGGCACAAGAAAACTGAAAACCTAAGTCCGCTAAAAAAATGAAGTACAAAATTGTTCCCATGAGGATTTATGAAACTAGCTAGTATATAATTAAACAAAGGAAGTTGAGATGTATTATATCTTAGCTCAAAGCTAAATAAAAATGAAAAAGTATTAGGCAATTAGCATGGGCACCTTGAAATGTTCCTATGATAAACCAAACAGGGGGATTGACTTCACCTACATTTTACAGATAGATTCTTTTTCCAGATCTCATGTTGCTAAACAAATAAAAATCATTAAAATCAATGTGAGATGCTCTTCATGAAAATTAATATTTAAAACTTATTAAAAAAGAACTCAAATGATAAGTTTCAAATCCATCTAGCCCTTTCAGAAAAGGGGTTTTCCATACTAGCATTTAACAGACCAAAGAGAAACAAAAAAGATGTCTCTGTACCAAATACAATACATACAAAGAATTTGAAGGAAGAAACTTGAATTCAGCTATTAGCTCAGTTGTTCTCTCTTTGCCATCTTCTTTTCTTGGTGTTGTTCGTCAAGAGTTTCTTTCCAGTCTTTGAAGCTTTAATTGTTTCCTTGACCCACCGTGATTCATTTAATTGTAAACCCCTTTCATGCTCTATGTATAGAGTAAAGAATTAAGATCCTTCAAAAATTATAGACTTTTAATGGACAGATTTAGGTTTCCAGAACTGCCTTACTACTATCCTCGTTTGGGCGGGACAGTACTCACACTGCCACACCTAGTGCTCTGACTTCACCTTGTTGCTCATCGTGTCTTCATTTTTGGTTTGAAGAGCATCTGCTTCCTTGATCCTGCTTGCTAACTGGCTAGCAAAATAGTTTCTCTAAACTTAGCGAAGTGGGTTATATATCAGGATCCACTTGTTTAATTCTTCAAATCATGCCGAAGGATCTAATTTTTCCAAGCCTTAATAAATAAATAAATACATCATAGAAGCCCTTGAAACGCCTCAAAGACTTTGCAAAACTTGAGCTTGAAGTATTGAATTTTTCAATGTCAACCTATCATCTGCCATGTAAGGTTTTACCCTTTAATGTCTACTAAAGATTGCAGCTGAGTTTTCCTCTTACTATGCTTATTTATTTGTTTTTGCGGTAGCTTTACTATATGATGCAGATAGGTTGATTAAATTCAGGTAGACTTGTCATGTTGCCAGCCTGTGAGGATTTAGACTTACATGTATTGAAGTTGTAATAAAACCCTGCTCTACTTTTTCTCATCTACATCCAAAATTTGGGTATGTTTTGATTGTGAACACAAACCAATAATCCTCTCTGACATTAGTCAAGGTGCGTGCAAGCTAGTCTAGACACCACCGTCATCAAAATAATGATAGTTATAATATTCTCTGACAATGAAGGATACTGCTGTAGCCAAAGTCTAAAATTTCATTCACACTTATGATGCGAGTCTATTAGAACTTATTGAAAAGAAAATTAATAGTTGTTTGTATTTCTTACTTCTCAGATTTGCAGATTTTATAGCCATCTAAGTTTGTGATTCTTTGTAATTTTCTAGGAAAAGGTTAAAGCTTATTTCTTTCTGTCCCTTAGTTATACTCTTGGTCATCTTTGCCCGGTAGTAGGGTTTATAGGATTTCTGTTACCTAGCTGGTTTTGGAGTTTTATCCTGGAATAGGAGTAAAGTCCACAAACTCCATCACAATGCATATGCTTCAGCTATGCCTTGTTTGCTTATTGTGGGATGTGACACCTTAAGTTTGAGAAAGTGGGTTTGCATGGACAGGTTTAGTAATTTGCTAAACGGATGGTTGACTGGCTGGTTTCTGTGGCTAGTCTTTGTCTTATTCAACATTGAAAAATAGACAGCTAATCTACCAGGGTCATTGCAAGAACTTGGGTATATTAGGGAAAGGCTTTCATCTGTGTATGTTAATCGACTCATCTTCTTCAAAATTGGAGGTTTTAGGTGCCATAGAGCTTTGGTCTAGGGGGTAAGAGCGTGATGTGTGGGTTAGATGTGCGTCACGGGCTCGAACCCTACCACAGACAAAAGCTTGTTATTTAAGTGGAGAGGTAGAGGTCCATTATCCACAAGTTTTGAACCGTTTCCACTTTGTCCTCAGGATTTCTTGTTTATAAATAGGAAAAGAAGGGGAGGTTTTAGGTGAACACTTTGTTGATTTGGCATCTGTGGCATCTGTTTTTGGTAGCTAATGTCTTTGTGCCTGAGTGTGTTCTATTTTGGTGTATGTAAGAGCATATGTGGCAGAAGGCAAAGGGGAAACAGGATTGAGACGAGCAAGTGGAAGAGGTTATAGTCTTGAGCATGACAAGAATGCATAATTAGATAAAAGTACTACATGAAGCAACTGTTCACTATTCTGTTTTAAGGACCATGTCTCTACTGGTCTTAGCTAACTTTTAGGTTGCGGGTCCTGTGTCCTTTCTGCTTTAGGTAAGATGGTGATGCTTACACCCCCAACCATAACTCAAGATGGCCTTTATTTGGTTCAATTATCATCTGTTATTGATGTCGGAAAACTACCAAGATACAGAATAACTCATCAATCTTAAGGATCTCCTCTGAATTGTATATGCTAGCATGTTAGTCATTTTGATGCATAGAGTGAATACTTTATCATTACTTGCTTTATCTGAAAGATATGTAGAAGATGAAGCTCTTGAATTCATCCTCAGAAAAAAAGAAAGATGAAGCTCTCTGTTATGGTTAAATAGTTGTCAAAGCTATACACATGATCAAACTAATCCACTGACACAAATAGTTCATGGGAGAAAATTAAGTTATTCGGACCCTGTAGGACTGACAGGGTGCTGCTACTTTCGGATACGAGATATTCATTCAAACCTATTCCATGGTAGTTGACATGAAGTTCCTCTTTAAGAAAGTTCCTGAGAGGGCTTAGTTGATCCATTATTTATGTTTCATCCTTCGTTTCGTTTCGTCTGTTTTCAAGAAATCTACGATCAATAATTCGTCTTTCTAAGTTTTTGGAAAAACATGCAATTTTGTTCTAGGTGTTCAATTTAGCATCTAAAACCTCCCAAGTTTTCCAATAAACACTTCTGTTGAATTCATGTTGGAGTCATAATCACAGTGGTTCCTTTTTTTTGTGTGTGTACTTATATTCTTGTGACACATTATTCTAGGCACACCGCGAATCAACTGGAACAGTATCACCAGGCAATGGCCACAGCACAGATCTGGTTGCTGCTGCCGAGGAGATAGCATTTTGCAGAGCATGTGCTCGTTTCGGGCTTGGCTTATATCTGTATCATTAAGAATAGTCGAGTAGACGCAACAAACTGGACAGTTTTGAAAAATGCTGTTGAAGGTGGGTACACCACAGAACAAGAAACATGATGAAATATTTATTTTGCGGGACGATGTAAAAATATTATTCATGAGGATTGTTAGTTATGCACTGTAAAAGTACTAAAATATGGTCAATGGAGAATGAGGCCTCAAAATATAAAAAATAGGAAAAGTGGAATATTTTACAATAGAGATATCAGATGTATCATCTGTTGCTTTATGTATAACGTATTTTGCCCTGTTGTTTTACAGGACTCTGTCGTGTGTATTTTTAGATTGTAAGGCCTCAGTAATTGATAATAACATATTATTTCCGTAGAAATAGCGGTCGCTGATCACTTTTTAGTTGAAATTCCTGACTGTTATTTGTGAATTTTACTCCAAAGTGGAAACAAGACAAAAATACACTTCCCTAAAATAGTTGGGAAGTGTACGAATAGTCGATTTTAGGACCTCTATTTAAAGAATAGTCGAAGTTTACAAAGTTTTTAAAGTTTAGTCGTATCAGATTGAATTTCTTACTTCGGGATAAAAGTTTCAAACTTCATACTATTGGATCTGAACTTGGATAAACTCATAAAAGTTTCAAACTTCATACTATTAATTTTGAACCTAGCATCACTGCATCGTCTCACTAGCGCACCTTGACTCCTGTTATTTTAAAAGGTCATATCTAGTACTCAGAGTGGGGCCAGGGATGATTATATTTTTGAGAGTGAATTCCGGGCGAATATGAAGCGCATGGATACAAGTTATGCCGTGGAATGAGAGATAATTCTGAATCTGTTGTTTACGAACAAGGAAGCTATAAATAATGCAACTATAAATCTCATGGATAATTCGATCTTCGCTCAGGATGAACGTTGTGACATGCTTAACACAAGCAAGTCGGACGGGAGACACTTCCCTAAGATAGTTGAGGAAGTGTACAAATAGTCTATTTTAGGACCTCTATTTAAAGAATAGTCAAAGGTTATAAATTTTTTAAAATTTAGTCGCATTAGAATTAAATTTCGTACTACTTCGGGATAAATGTTTCAAACTTCATATTATTTGATCTGCATTTGGATAAACTCATAAAAGTTTCAAACTTTATACTATTGACTCTGAACCTTATCAGACAAGTTTGAGTGTAGTTCAATTCCTTTTAAACAATAAAAAAAAAGCCCTCATATCAAGGCTAAATAGTTAACCAAAATTGTTTTAGCTAAAAAGTTAAAGAATTTTTTAAATTTCACTTTGTATAATTAAAACAAAATAAACATTCGATGAGAAAAAATCATGTATAATGAATTCCTTAATTACTAACTTTATGTTACTAATTTCTGCACAATTTGACTGATCCATGCATAATTAACAGGGATTTTTATTATTAATCCCTGTATAACTTATTAGTATTATTCCCTCGATCAATTTTTTTAAATACAGGCCTCGGGTATGAAGTTAGGCTTGGATAATGATACAATTCTAAGTAAAGAAAAGGGAATAACAAGAAAAAGGAATTAAAAAGGAAGAAGAAAAGAGATAGAAAGGTAGACACACAATTGAAAAATCAAGGCAACCACTACTAAAAAGTAAAGACCTCCATTGAATTGTTCAAGATAGCACCTAAACCTATTAGAAAGACCTCAAGGGAATTAGATTCCCAAGCAACCCTTTTTCCCAAATTCAACACAATCAAAAGCTTAAGCAAGTTCACTAATCTCTCAAAGAGTATTTAGTCAATATCAATGTAATCTCCCTAGGGAATTAAGAAAGCTACTACTTATACTAGGATAAAGAGCCTTGTTTGATTGTCTTCCTTTGGTTGAATTCATGATAATTCATCAAATGATCATATTGCATGCTTAGCCTATTTCCTCACTAGCATGGCCATCTTGTGCCTCTTTCTTCTTTTCATCTCCCCAAGCTATCATCAAGACGTGGAACCCCCGAGAAGGCTCCATAATGCACTCAAGTGCATCTCTTTTCATGAACAAGCTTTGTAATGCTTGGAGCTCACGTGCTTGACTTTTTGTAAGAGGTCTTGAGGCAACTTGAATTGCATCAGATAGTTTCCAACATCACACTTTTTGAGCTACAGTTTTCAAATTTTAGTCCGAGAGTTTGAAGTTAGGCTTTGACAATTCAAATTTCAAATCAACTGATTGAAATTTGAACCTTCAAACTCATTTGACTAAAATTTAAATATGTTGCAACTCTCGACTATTTTTTAAATAGCGTCTCTTTGTGCACTTTCTACTGGGCCCTAATGGATTTTAAACTCGAGAAATTTACGAAGAAGGACATATTTTACATAGTTAATTATAAAATTGACATAATTATTGTATTATTTCATAAATAACATCTTTTATTTGGTTTTTAGAATATATTTTAAATCTACATAATTATTAATAAAATAATTATTTTAAGAGGATTGCAAAAATTAGAGATAATATTTATGTCTAACCATTTTTATTAATTAAGAATTTTTTTACCATTAATACATTTTTACTGCATTCTTTTCTCTCTCTTCCACAATTCTCTCTCCCCCCCCCCCCCCCACTCCACCCCGCATCCCCCACCTCCATAAGTATATCTTATGTAGAAGAGGAATTATCTAAAAGGTCTTCCCTAAAATAAAATAATATCCTATTTAAAATCTGAATAATTATTAATCAAATAAATAACTTCCTATTTATATAATTTTTAATATTTAATATATATATATATATATATATATATACCAAATATATATTCTAATTTAGGTGACATAT
Organism: Jaltomata sinuosa; assembly: GCA_003996215.1. Classification (NCBI taxonomy): domain Eukaryota; kingdom Viridiplantae; phylum Streptophyta; class Magnoliopsida; order Solanales; family Solanaceae; genus Jaltomata; species Jaltomata sinuosa. The sequence continues at coordinate 1,321,673 of QJPP01007196.1, read as the reverse complement.
ACAAGAAATATATTTATATTATATGAAATATATTAAAAATCATATAAATAGGAGGTTATTTATTTGATTAATAATCAATCAGATTTTAAATATGAGATTATTTATTTGATTAATAATATATATTTATGTGTGTGTGTTACATTTGTTTAATATTTTTTCTTGAATTTTTTCATCTTATTCTATCAAAAAAAAATTCGATATACATGCAATATATTTAACACAAATAGGAGGATATAATAAATAAAGTTGTCAATAAACTCAAGGCCCAAATTCCTCTAACGGGTCGAATGGGCCAACCCAAACACCTATATTCCTCCCCCTCCGGCGGTGAATAGTTGTCTCTCTCCGATGAACTCCGGCGGATCTCTTCAGTCTCTCCGGCGAAATCGATTTGTAAGTTTCCCTCTCTAGATTTGCCTTTCCGTTTTGGTGTTTAGTAATGAATATTGCAATTAGCTGTCTTTACACAAAATGAATAGTAGGAGAAGAAATAAGTAAAGATTCTATTTTTTTTAATTATATTGTGGATTTTCAGCTCCTTTTTGATAAGGTAAGGTAAATTTCACCAGAAAAAAGTATCAATAAGGTGTAATGATATGACACTTGGTCCTAACTCAGTTCCAAAAACTAGCTCGAAGGAAGGAGGATTGCTCAAGTCCATATAAACAAACTACCAGTCCAGTCCCGAATCAATGTGGGACTCTAACCCACACTCTAATACCCCTTCATGCTCCGGAATGGAGATGGATCTGGCTCTGATACCATCATTGAAATTAAACGAAGAAGAGACAATTGTCCATGCATCGGCTAATGTATCGTATTGGATGGTTGTTACGTATTGTTTCATTATGTATCTTCTTCAAACAAAAAGAGCTGAAGAAAAAGATACCTGTAAGTACAATATAATTTGGTGTAAGCAAAAGCAAAATTAGAAAGAGCTGATTAAATCTTAGATGTACTATCTTCTTGATAGAACAAACATTGTAAAAGAATAAGTGGAATTGGAAGAAAGGTTGGCGTTATCCATGTAATCGGATTTTTGAGCTTCATACCTCGATTTTGAATTTAGGCCTGAACATTTTCTAACTCTAGACCTTTTAGACAATTTTTTTGAAATTTTAGTCCAAAAGTCTAAAGTCATGAACTAGTCGAGCCTAATTTCATACTAAAGAATCTGAAGTTCGAATTTGTCATTCAAACTCTAGACTTAAGGTCAGAAATTAGTCTTAATAGTTCAAATTTTAGAACCAAAGGACTGAAAAGTATTATAAATCGCAAACAATTAAGAACTTAAGATATTAAAAAGATGTATAGAAAATTTAGTTGACTCTCAAAATTGTATCGATGCCACATAAATTGATACAAAGGGAGTAACATATAGTATTATTTAAAAATTACGTAAAAAATATTATAAATGACAACAACTTGAAATATCTAAAAATCATATAAAAAATTTGATTGACTATCTAAATTCTCTCTGTATCACATAAATTAACACAAAAAGCGTAATATGTATTGGGCCCGTGCTGAGCACGGGCTTCGATATCTAGTATAAAGGATGACAAAGAGACTCTTAAGCACATAAATGTTTTTCAATTTGGACTTATCCATTATCCAGATAGGAGTATATTTTGGTCTTCAAGCTACATGTTATTCGAAGAAAAGACATGCATTGAAACTAATTGAGAGTTACATAGATTGAGATTTGAAGTTAGGCTCGATCGTTCAAACTTCATACATATGAGCCTGAAGTTTAAAACTGCCAAACCAGACCTCAAACAAAATTTTTTAAAGTTCGCTTGCATAAATAATACGTCAAATTATCTGAAAAATTTAGCTTTCACAAGTACTTCTTCAATCCCATATCTTTGAAGTTGATTCTCTGGTGCGATTAAACTCGCAAAATAAAAATTAGTAATTCGGCTACAACTTAAATAGGGTCCTAATTGGCTATCTTGTACACTACTCAAGGCCCAAATTCCTCCAACGGGTCAACCCAAACACCTACTATTGTCTACTGATTTCTGCCCCATCTTCATATTACGCCAATTTTACGGCTACCCCCCCCCCCCCCCCCCCCGGCGGCGAAATTGTTGTCTCTCTCCGGTGAACTCCGGCGGATCTGCTCAGTCTCTCCGGCGAAATCGAGTTGTAAGTTTCCCTCTCTAGATTTGCCTTTCCGTTTCGGTGTTTAGTAATGAATATTGCAATTAGCTGTCTTTACACAAAATGAATAGTAGGAGAAGAAATAAGTAAAGATTCTATTTTTTTTTAATTATATTGTGGATTTTCAGCTCCTTTTTGATAAGGTAAGGTAAATTTCACCAGAAAAATGTATCAATAAGGTGTAATGATATGACACTTGTCCTAACTCAGTTCCAAAAACTAGCTCGAAGGAAGGAGGATTGCTCAAGTCCATATAAACAAACTACCAGTCCAGTCCCGAATCAATGTGGGACTCTAACCACACTCTAATACCCCTTCATGCTCCGGAACGGGGATGGATCTGGCTCTGATACCATCATTGAAATTAAACGAAGAAGAGACAATTGTCCATGCATCGGCTAATGTATCGTATTGGATGGTTGTTACGTATTGTTTCATAATGTATTGTATTGTATTGTATTGTGTTTTATTGTATCGTATTGTATTGCTTTAATGAATACAACGTTTGGATAAATTGTATCTTTTCCCGTCGTTACATAATCTAAGGACAAACCTACTAGAAAAGTAGGATATACGGGGTAGGGCTACTATAAAAATGTAGGATAAAGGATAAAATAGGATTATTAACTAATAAGTAAAGTAAAATGAGAAAAATTATATAAGGTAACAACGCGATCCCACCAAATCAGTGGTTACATAAAATGGGGAGTTTTTCTTGGTTACCTAATCATAAAATCAAACCATATCATACAATATGTTTTAAGTAACAATCAAAACAAACATAGTATTGATAGTAATGATACAATACAATACCATCGGTAACGACCATCCAAACAAAGTGTTAGGGATGGGAACATGGTCTCCTTATATTGTATTGGGCAATCCTCCCTTCATGTCAGGTTAATGTCAGTTTGTCAACCAAATACTAGAAAATTTTGAGGGACATCTTTCATGTAGATATTCTCTTTGTTAAACCATTTTATGTGCAACCAGTCAAGGGATGGACATTTTCCTGGTCCTTTTACATTTTTGTAGATAAAGCAACCTGGTAGTTCTTTAATAGTTTGGTTCGTTTCTTTTTGTTTGGTACATGAATGACAAGGCTTATGGACTTCTGTAGATTTATAACTCAAGATACACATGTTGCTCACCCTTATTGAGTAAGCACTTGAACAGTTGACAATCCAAGAATGAATGAAACCTGTTTTTTTTTAATGAGTAATATGGGCCTTAGTACTTCGTGTGCATCTTCATGAAATGAATAAAACCTCATACATCTCTCCCGAAATTTGCTTGCTTTTCGGAGGCTTACTGGTATTACTGATTTTGTTTCTTTATAAACAATTCCTTGATACATGTTTTACCTTTAGCAATTTACTCAACTACAATAAGGGAATATTACCCGCAAGTAGGTATACATATCCAGTAAGATAAGATGTTTATTTCCCTCTTCTCAATTTTTTTATATTGCAAAATAGAGCTAAATCACGAATATACAAGGCAAGATAGTTTGAAAAAGGGTTAAGTTTGGGTGATTTAGTCCAGCCAAAGGTTTAAACAAGTCTAAATTCCAAGGGAAGTTTCAAAGATAAAAACAAATAGAGCAAGCTTCTTTGCTTATAACAACAACAACAACATACCCAGTGTGATCCCATAGGTGGAGTCTGGGGAAACAAGCTTCTTACTTATGCAACTGTCTTACTCTTTCCAGATTTGGCAGCTGATTGGTTGTGGTTTGCAAAGAAAAAAGATGTTTGACTGATCATATAGTGAGATTGTAATGTGGATATCCTTACCATTCTAAAAAAATAGTTATTATAATGTAGTTTGTTAAATGTGATGCGACATTCTGAACCTTTTTTCACTCACTACGTAGGAATGGAAAAGCTGTCATTTGGAGAAATGACAATCTTAGTTTTGTTGGAACAACTGGTGCTGCTTTTTGGTTGGACAAACAGGCTGGTAAGGAGAGTGCCAATATCTTGTCAGGGTCAATAGTGCCATGTCAGTGCTGAGGTCAATATTGCCATGTCACGGAGGTAGGTAAGAACAATGTGGTGTAACTTTTATCTGCTGGATCTGTATCATATTACTGCAAGCATTTATCTAAATCATTCTTGTTTGATTGAAGATGGCAAGACTTCTGATAAAATAACGGATACGCGAAAGACAAAGAAACAAAGAAAACAAAGAATTAAAGATAAAAAGGATAGAAAGGTAGACACAAAAGTGAAATCAAAGACAACCTATATTAAAGTAATGACCTCCTTCGAATATTCAAATAAGCACCTAACCTATAGAGATAACACTCAAGAAGAATGATTTCCTTTAGCAAGCAATCCCATCAACATTGCAAGCAACAATGGCCTTAGCCTCAACTCTCACAAGAGTTTCACACATAATGTCAATAATCAAAATAGTCTACCTAATGAAATGGCTAAGTGTAGTATTTATACTAAGCTAGACTAAAGATGAAGTAATGATAATTATTACAAAAACATCCTTAATCAAATAAGGGTCTTCTTAGTCTTCTTAGGCTTGAGAACTTGTATTTTAAAAATAGCCTTTTCCATACATAGCCCTTTTTCTCCCTCCTTCCTTGAACTTCCATTTGAGCAAGTTGTTGACCTTCAAGTCTTCATTCCAAGCACACTCCAAGCCTCCAAAGTAGTGACTCGATGAAAAGTCTACAAACTCCTTAGCTCGGCTTCGTGTGCAAGGTTTTGAGGAAACTCGGCTTGCATCAACTTCTATCTGACATTGTTTAGATTTTATTGGCTACATTAATTTGCATTTCTAAGGCATACAAAGTTCAACTGGAAATGCAAATCAACAGTTGTTTTGATTGTTAGTAACTCTTTTTCTTCTTGGCTAGGTGACAAAGAAGTATATTTTTTTTAGAACTGGTAATAAAGAACTGTAAGCAGTTTAGGAAATTGCATGCTGATAATTTTTTTCCCCAGACAAACAGGCATGTTTAGTTCCAACTGGAGAAAAAACATACCTAGGCCTACATGTAGATGATTTTTTTGGTAACTAAACTTGATTTCATTACCAAAGTGAGACCTACACGTAGATGATGACAAGCCTAAACAAGCAAGTGGGCTGAGTTTACTGTTTGCAGCTTGAATTGCATCCCCTTTTGGGATTTTCTCTCATTGAAAATAAGTTTTTTGGAAGTGCTGATGGAGAAAAAGCTTTCTCACCTGTGAGAGGACATGTAGCGAGTTTAAGTGGGCGTTTGGCCATGGATTTTTTTTACTTTTTTCCGGAATTGAATTACGGAAATGGTGTTTGGCCATCAAAATTTGAAAAATTCCGAAATTCAACTTGAAGTTGACTTCCAGAATTTGAAAAACAAGAAAAACTTGTTTTCACTCTAATTTCTCTCACAAAAAGTCAAAAACAACTCTAATTTATATTCATGGCCAAACACAACTCCCACTCCAACTCCAATTTGTATTTGGTTTTCATGGCCAAACGGGGCCTAAGTGAAATAGGTGGAATACTTGAACTAATATCACAACACCAACTGTTGTATGTAATACAATCGATAGGACAACTTCAAACGAAGTAAGATCACAAGTATTGCCAACCTGTAGTTCCCTTGGTTTAAAGGAACTATTTTAGCTCAAATCACATGGTCATAGATTAATCTTTCTACAACTTGCTTCATCCATGGGTAGTGACATCAATTACAAAAAATCTTATGCCCCATGGCGATCAAACCTCAACCAATTTTGAGATTTAAATTTGCTAGCTTTTCAATGTTATGGTGGTAGGTCATCCTAGATTATTTAACTAACTTCTAATTAGCTACCCTATGACACTGTCTAGATAAGGGTAATGAACTCTCAAGCTGCTGCAAGCACAAGCACCGATGTGCTTCATTCTAGCTTAGCATTTTATATTAACATAATTGACACAATTGTATTCCTTGTAAAAAGTACACGTATTGACGCTTACGACCAACTAACCAAGTACATAAGCTGCTATGCCAGTCATGCTATTTTGTGTTAATAATGTCAAACTTTTCTTTGTGAAGAGTTACTTTTTCTTACTTTTTGATGACCTAGACGAAATGAATATTATTGTAGTAATAAAATGGAGAACGGATAAAGGCAAGGGAAGGGGAGAAAAAGGAGAATAACAGAGGGAGAAGAGAGAGAATAAAAAGAGGGAGAGAGTGATAGAGAGAATGAGAAAGAAGAATAGGAGAGTGGAGGAGATACAACAACATACCCAGTGGAATTCCACAAGTGGGGTATGGGGAGGGTAGAGTGTACCTTACCACTGCCTCGTGGAGGTAGAGAGGTTGTTTCGGTAAGACCCTCGGCTCCAGTGCAGCAAATCCAGGTACGAAGAAGAAGAAAACAATGAAATAAATCATAGCAACTAACAAGAGAAGCAGTGCAACGCCTACAGAAAAGGAACAAGAACAACAACAAAATAGTGCAATAACCGAAACACAATAAACAAATGAGGAGAGTGGAGGAGATAGAAAGAATATAAAGGGTAAGAGAAGGCGAAAGAGGAAGAAGTATGGGAGATAAGGGAGAGAGGGAGATTGTGATAAACTCAGTTCAATTTGCCAAGTTGTATGTCCTCAAAAGAATATACAGGCCATATCTACTGAATAGGCAGCTCTATAAGTTGGAACTCGTGAAACGATAAATCTCTATGATAGATAAGATATAATCTAAACTAAATAAATAAAATCAAACAAGAAACTGTGGTTATGCTTCTTTTATGGCTACATCAAATATATTCATTGGGAAGTAGAAATAAGAATGCAAAGAAGAGGAGAATTAGGTCTATAATTAAATACAAAACGTAACATTAGCGGAACAAAGACTTCTATTTCCTTACTGGAAAGGTCGAGGGGATTAAAAAAGGAATACAATATCCTTCTATCTCGCACATGATTGACTGGAAGAATTGTACATATCTTACAATGCAACTCTTTATAAAGTCTGTCCATTCCTTTTCCGTTTCCTCACAAAAACCAATTCTAGAATTGCCACATACTCTAAAGGAACAGGCAGGTTGAATCTCATCGGTATACTTGCACATATACGAGCAATTGGAACTTGATAATTTGCAAGACCTTCTCAACCATTGAAGTTGATGAGTTTTTAGTGTACCGTGACTAAAAGAATCATTTGAATGTCTTAACTATCAAGGGTTGTGAATGAACAAGTTATGACAAAAGGATGCAAGTGATGAATTAGTGGATGGGCTTTAAATGCAAGTGTCTTGATAGTTGGAATGGTCATCTGGCTCAAGAAGCCAAAGAGAGTCTGAGATTGTTCACCTCTTTCATTTAAGATCTGAAAGAAGTGATATTTGAAAAGAAAAAAATAAATTCATGTCCCAAAATTTGGAAAGTGGGAAGATTGATAGAAATGTGTAGATTGTCGAAAAGATATGCCCATTTTATGAGTCCTCTTGAAAGCAATTTAAGGTGTACACATCCTTTAGGATAAAGTAGGGAAATAGAAGGATATTCTGATCCTTTTGATAGCAAATATTTAAGTCATTCAATTGCCAACAACCTGAATTACATGTATCATTTATACCCAAGAAGAATTCTGCCATCTCAAGTTTTATTAATCTAGGTAATTTGTTCGACCTGGTTGTAGTACTTAACCTGATAGGTCCAGCTTTTGAAAGAGGGTAGTCAAAACTCTCTGATGTACAACTATATAGCCTAGCCTCAAGATCTACTGCATAAATATTCGCTTCCATGTATTCTCTAGCTGCACAGTGGGTAATTCCACATGTTATCTTGAAGAGCTTATAGTTCAATTACTTATCTATTATCCTTTTGGATTAGTGGTGGCTTCAAATTCCCATTTTGTTCTTTACATTGTTGTGGCATTTTGACTATTGATATGATGTTTTCTACTTCCTATCGCATTTTCCAGAGAGAGGAAGGATTCTAACGTGTAATCTTTGGTCGGAATATTGATTGCATTTTCTATTGTGTCTTTGCAGATTATTATTGGCCTTCAAAGGTTGGCGTTCCACAAAATCTCTGCCGTTCTCCTCTTTCTGTTGCAAGTTATACTCAAGTGGAAGTTACAATGAGGTATTATCAAATGGTGTTGCAAGCAAAGAAAAAGAGTTTGATTTTGAGCGTTTCTTCCACTCCTGTACCAAAGTCTACATTTTGAAGTGTCTTCATGCCCTTCTCGTTGTGTCAGGGAAAGCTCAGAGTAGCTTTATTGGCACTAGACTTGTGAATCTTTATGCTCACTTGGGTGACGTTTCTTTGTCACAGAAGACTTTCTGCATGATAGAGAATAAAGATGCTTATACCTGGAATTCTATGATATCATCTTATGTTCGTAATGGCCATTTCCGTGAATCCCTGAATTGTTTGAATGAAATGTTGTCCACAGCTGATGTTAAGCCTGACTTTTACACTTTTCCTCCAGTTTTGAAAGCTTGTGATAGTATAACCGATGGTGTAAGGATACACTGCTGGGCTTCAAAGCTTGGGTTAGAGTGGGATGTGTTTGTAGCTGCCTCCTTGGTGCATATGTATTGCCGTTTCCAGTCTTCTAGTGTTGCCTTTAGAATTTTTAAGGACATGCCTTATCGGGATATGGGTTGTTGGAATGCTATGATATCTGGGTTTTGTCAGAATGGAAATGCTATGGAGGCATTGAGCCTGTTGGATGAGATGAGATTACAGGGTATAAAAATGGATTCAGTGACTATTGCAACAGTACTTCCTATATGTGCACAGATTGGTGATATTGTGCATGGAATGTTAATTCACCTGTATGTTATAAAGCATGGCCTAGAATTAGATGTCTTTGTATCAAATGCCTTAATAAACATGTATGCCAGATTTGGTGAGTTAAGACATGCACTAAAAGTATTTGATGATATGATGGTAGTAAGAGATTTAGTATCATGGAACTCTTTAATTGCTGCATACGAGCAGAATAATGTTCCTGAAAAAGCACTGAAGTATTTTCGAGAGATGATGATAAATGGGATTCAGCCTGACTTGTTGACATTGGTGAGCTTAGCTTCTAGTATAGCTCAGACCAAAAGTTTTCGTTGTTGCAGATCGGTTCATGGATTTATATTGAGGAGGTCTTGGATTCATGAAGATGTTATTATGGGTAATGCTGTTGTGGATATGTATGCGAAGTTGGGTCTTATTCATTGTAGTCGTAAGGTTTTTGACGAGATCCCTATTAAGGATGTTGTGTCATGGAACTCAATGATCACAGGTTATGCTCAAAATGGACTCGCAAGTGAGGCTATCGAAATTTACCACATGATGAAAGAGTGTGATGACATAGCACCAAACCAAGGAACTTGGGTGAGCATTTTTCCAGCTTATGCTCATCTAGGGGCTTTGCAAGAAGGAACAAGGACTCATGGGCATGTTTTCAAAGTTGCTCTTAATTTGGACGTCTTTGTTGGTACCTCCCTCATTGACCTTTATGGAAAATGTGGAAGACTGGATGATGCCATGTCTTTGTTTCATGAGGTGCCTAGGATGAGTTCAGTCCCTTGGAATGCCATAATATCATGTCATGGTATTCATGGAAATGGTAGGGTTTCTCTGGAACTATTCAATAATATGCTGGATGAAGGTGTTAAACCAGATCATGTAACATTTTTATCTCTATTGGCAGCTTGTAGCCATTCAGGATTAGTTGATGAGGGTAAAAATTACTTTCATATGATGGAGCAAAAGTTTGGCATTAAACCTGTTCTAAAGCACTATAGCTGCATGGTTGATCTGTTTGCTAGGGCTGGGGGCCTAGAAACGGCATACCATTTTATAAAAAGCATGCCTTTGCAGCCCGATGCTTCAGTTTGGGGTGCTCTGCTTGGTGCATGTAGAGTACATGGAAATGTTGAGCTGGGTAAATTGGCTTCAGATAATTTGTTTGGCATCGATCCAGAGAATGTTGGATACTATGTTGTGCTATCAAACATCTATGCTAATTATGGGAAATGGGAGGAGATGAATGAAGTGAGATTATTGGCTAGAGACAGGGGGTTGAAGAAGACTCCTGGATGGAGCTCAATTGAACTAAACAATAAGATTGAAGTCTTTTATACAGGAAATCGGTCACATCCACAATGCCATGAGATATATGAGGAATTAGGTATTTTAACTGCTAAGATGAAGACCTTAGGTTATACTCCAGATTATACCTTTGTATTACAAGACGTTGAGGATGACGAGAAGGAACAAATACTTACCAGTCATAGTGAGAGATTGGCTATTGCTTATGGAATTCTTAACACTCCTCCTAAAAGTCCTTTACGGATCTATAAAAACTTGCGGGTTTGTGGCGACTGCCACAGTGTAACTAAACTAATTTCTAAGATTACAGAGAGAGAGATTATTGTAAGGGACTCCAATCGCTTTCATCACTTCAAGAATGGTGTTTGTTCATGTGGGGATTACTGGTAACATACACCCATAGTTCTGCAGAGAAATTTAAACCTTTAAGGTTGACATCATTATGCTGTAGCTGCTGCACAAAATGTAATTTGTTCTTCTCAAGCTGCTTACTGTCCTGTGAATGATGAATCCTCACTCTGGGATGGAACACAGATTTTTATGAAGGTAATCATTTCATTCTCTTGCATATTTACTTTTGTTTAGTGTTGTAGTTACAAATTGTCATTTGACGCAAGTAAAATTAGAAATTTTAGACTCTTTTAAATCACTGCAACATATTTTCTTTTGGGAAGAGGAGTATATATCTGCTGATTTGTTAGTTTTAAGGTCTTACCAGACATTCTTCTACGTAAGCTAAGTTGACTAAAATTAATTGATATGCTTGTCTGCTGTGAAGCAGTGACATGTTCATTTTTATTTTTTTTACAATTTCAAAGTATTAGATAATTTATCGATTACCTTTTTGACTTGTCTGCCTGAGAAATAAATTCAGGAAATAGAGCTTTAACTTATATTACTTTCTATATTTCCTGTTGCAGACTTGACAAAGGTACATGTGTATATCAATCTCTTGGTTGTGCTGGACCAACTTGAACAATGCTTATGCTTCATTTCACCAGTCTGAAGATGAGAAGACAGTTATTGAATTTGCTGGTAAGAATTTTGTGACAGGTTACTTAGTGTGAAGAAGCTCTGTGTTCTTTGAAACCATTCATCGACTTTGTATATGTGTCATGAGACTTTTGATATTAGCTTATATTTTTGGTTGAGACAAACTTGCTATTATCTTTCAATTGAACATCCTACTATTTTCTGTTAGGATGTGAGTTTGATTAGGCTGGTTTTCTCACATGGAGGAACATATACAGTTGTGGATTTCTACTTTACTAGATCATGAGAGTGCACTAAACTTATTGCTTGTGATTTTACCCTCGTGTTGTGTAAGTTGCTGGTCTCTAGGATATGTATTCTGAAGTCTCGAACATGTATCCTCAAATGCTTTATTGGCCTCCTTTCTATATTATTAAATAGTTGAACCTCGAGAGCTCCAGGAATTTTTTCGTCTTTTATTCCCCTCGCAAACAGAATCAAAAAACAAAATGAATGAGAAAAGAACTAAAAAATCTAAACCTATCACATTTGTCACCCGTTGAGTCCTTTTAGCCAACTCTTGGACTTTGATGTCTACTCTTTGGACTGATCCCAATATTTGTGCTCTTTCTTCCTTTATAGTCGAGGCTTCATGTTGTACAAGTGTATGTGTGCTACTTATTCATTTATTGTCAAGGTCTTTACATGTACAAGTGTTATCTGTTCATACACATTTATAATTAGATTGCTATGCCTTTAATGTATGTGGTAATACTTGAGTTTTGTTAACTTCTTGGTTAGTGTTTGCTTTGAGTTAATAATTTAAGAAATTCTTTTGTATGTCAGATTATTTCATGTCTCGAATCAAGGCTTCAACTCCAACAGGATAACAGAAATATTACTAACAGGAAAGTCATCAAGTCATTTCATCTTGGCAGGTTCCATGTTTCCCTCTCACTATTGCAGTGCCATCAACTGTTCGAGCGCGAGACTGGCAGCGTGGTGAACAAAAATCAGAGGTTGTTGCTACACCCGATATTTCACCAATGGGAAAGATATTGGAAGAAGTCATCGAACCTCTGAAAGTGGAGACGTGTTCTGCTCTCGAGCTGCTGCCAGAGCAAATAGTGAACCAGCGGTTTGGCAGTGACCATGAGATCAGTTTTCGGTTGAAATACAATAGTAGTGACTATTTTTCAATTACGGGAGCTGAGAAGTGTTATTAGTGAATTTTACTCCAAAGTGAAACAATGAGAAAATACACTTCTCTAAAATTTGTTTGGGTAAGTGTACAACAAATAGCCTATTTTAGGACCTCTATCAAAAGAATAGGTGACTTAATTGACAATTTCATCATAATTTAGGTGTGTTTTATGCCTTATTCCTTTTTTCTTTGACTCGAGTAATTATGTATCTTCTTCAAATAAAAAGAGCTGAAGAAAAAGATACCTGTAAGTACAATATAATTTGGTGTAAGCAAAAGCAAAATTAGAAAGAGCTGATTAAATCTTAGATGTACTATCTTCTTGATAGAACAAACATTGTAAAAAAATAAGTGGAATTGGAAGAAAGGTTAGCGTTATCCATGTAATCGGATTTTTGAGCTTCATACCTCGATTTTGAATTTAGGCCTGAACATTTTCTAACTCTAGACCTTTTAGACAAATTTTTTGAAATTTTAGTCCAAAAGTCTAAAGTTATGAACTAGTCAAGCCTAATTTCATACTAAAGAATCTGAAGTTCGAATTTGTCATTCAAACTCTAGACTTAAGGTCAGAAATTAGTCTTAATAGTTCAAATTTTAGAACCAAAGGACTGGAAAAAAGGTACTATAAATCGCAAACAATTAAGAACTTAAGATATTAAAAAGATGTATCAAAATTGTATCGATGCCACATAAATTGATACAAAGGGAGTAACATATAGTATTATTTAAAAATTACGTAAAAAAATATTATAAATGACAATAGCTAACAACTTGAAATATCTAAAAATCATATAAAAGATTTGATTGACTATCTAAATTCTATTTGTATCACATAAATTAACACAAAAAAGCGTAATATGTTTTGGGCCCGTGCTGAGCACGGGCTTCGATATCTAGTATAAAGGATGACAAAGAGACTCTTAAGCACATAAATGTTTTTCAATTTGGACTTATCCATTATCCAAATAGGAGTATATTTTGGTCTTCAAGCTACATATTATTCGAAGAAAAGACATACATTGAAACTAATTAAGAGTTACATAGATTGAGATTTGAAGTTAGGCTCGATCGTTCAAAGTTCATACATACGAGTCTGAAGTTTAAAACTGCCAAATCAGACCTCAAACAAATTTTTTTAAAGTTCGCTTGCATAAACAATACGTCAAATTATCTGAAAAATTTAGCTTTCACAAGTACTTCTTCAATCCCATATCTTTGAAGTTGATTCTCAGGCGCGGTTAAACTCGCAAAATAAAAATTAGTAAATTTCGGCTATAACTTAAATAGGGTCCTAAATTGGCTATCTTGTACACTACTCAAGGCCCAAATTCCTCTAACGGGTCAACCCAAACACCTACTATTGTCTACTGATTTCTGCCCCATCTTCATATTACGCCAATTTTACGGCTACCCCCCCCTCCCCCCCCCGGCGGCGAAATTGTTGTCTCTCTCCGGTGAACTCCGGCGGATCTGCTCAGTCTCTCCGGTGAAATCGAGTTGTAAGTTTCCCTCTCTCTAGATTCCTCGATGTCTTTACTGAAATTAAAACCCTAATTCCCTTTTTTTCAAAATGATTTGCATTGGTTCGCGTGTCCGATACTCCAAAAACAGTGTATTTGGAGAGTCCGAGTAACATAGGTATTACAGTTCTCAACTATGTACTTACACTGTACAAATTGTATCAGTCTATCTGACATATGAACCCTACAAGAAAAGTTTTTTTTTTTTTTTTGTAAATATCTATGCTTTACGATAGAACTGTGATCTATTTTAACTTCAGAGTACCTCTTGTTTCCGTCGAGCCAAATAGTCTAGAAAATACATTAAATAGAACTGTGATCTATTTTAACTTCGAAGAACCTCATGTTACCGTCGAGCCAAATAGTCTAGAAAATGCATAAAGGAGCTAGCAAGACTTGATTGCAATGAGCACCCAAGGGTGTGGCTTAGTGGTCAATGACGTGGGTTGAGCACCATGAGGTCTCTGGTTCAATTCCCAACAGAGACAAAACACTAGGTGATTTCTTCTCATCTGTTCTAGTCATGATGGACAGAGTTACTGGTACCTGTTGCTGGTGGGAGGTTCCTGTGGAGTTAGTCGAGATACGCGAAATCTGGCCCGGACACCACGGTTAAAAAAAGAAAAGACTTGATTACAATGAAGAATATAAGCTTCGGAAGTGCGTTCAATCTTTTGGATATCCTCTGTCCCTGTGTCTTCCAGCATAATAATAAGCTTTTTACATCTCCTGGCATAACACAACAGTCTCCAAACAGATTGAGAAATAACTGAACTAGCAAGACTTGATTGCAATGAAGAAATAGGTGTCTGCTGCTTTCCTTGTAACGTTCACAGAAGAAACATCTACTGCATAAGGACACACCTCTTCTTACAGGCATTCCTGGTTGCAACCCTACCAAAACAATATATCTTGGGAGATACCTTTGATTTCCAAATGATCTTTCAAGGCTAATCCATATCCCCAATCACGAGATTGCTTCTGAAGTAGATCATAGCAACTCTTTAAGGTGAAGTCTCCTCTTGCTAGCCAGCCACTTCAATGAATCAAGATTAATATCATATGCACATACAGATTGTAGAACCTCTTTAGAAGACTAAACTCATCACTCTCTAGTTTTTCCCAATCATTGAGGTTTCTCCTTAGTTGTAAATGCTATCCAGTATTAGAGAAACAATCAGCTATCATGCACTTCCTATTTATAGCCAAACTATACATAGTAGGGGACTCCGTTGTATCCCGATATCTAGATAGTGATCCAGCCAGAATCTGATGCTTTTGCCGTTTCCCGCAGTTGTTCTAGTAAATAAAAGAGTTGAACTCCCTCCAATAACAACAAACATGCTTCCAAATACTCCCTCCATTTCAATTTGTTTGTCTGGTTTTGACTTTTCACGAAGTTGAAGAAAGTAAAGAAGACTTTTAAATCTTATGTTCTTAAACTAAAGATATATAAAATGTACCAAAATGCCTTTCAATCTTGTGATCTGAATATGCTAGGTGGAAAGTTAGAATTGAAGAGTTGCCAAAAAAGGAAATAAGCATTTTTTAAATGAAATAAAAAAGGAAAGTAGGACAAACAAATTGAAACTGGGGGAGTAATTGCTTGTACTCCCTCTGTCTCAATTTATGTGGCATCTTTTCCTTTTTAGTCCATCCCAGAAAGAATGTCATCTTTCTATATTTAGAAACAATTTAACTTTATGAGATGATTTACAGCCACACAAATATGTAAGGCTTGTTTTGGACCACAAATTTCAAAAGTCTTCCTTTGTTTCTTAAACTCCGTGCCTAGTCAAATGGTGCCACATAAATTAGGAAGGAGGGAGTATTAGTCCTCAGCGATTTTTTAGGAGTCCACTGGTCCTCTTTGCCATATATGGTATTGATACCTTAGTTTTCATCTTTGAGTCCTTGAAACCATTTGATTCGGAAGCTTTTATTTTGAAGCCAGTTGTTCTGGTTGTGGTGCATGTTTTTGGCAATATTTGGCATGTCTTGGACCATATTAATCTTCATTTTTGAGCTATTGTAATGCTGGAACAAAGAGAGCAGGTTGTGCAAGAAATCACCAAATACTTGGAATACCATTCCTCGAGCCATTTGCTGGACCGTAGGGCTTGAAAGAAATAGCAGATTTTTTGAAGGCAACAGAAGAAACATACATAGCCGTAAACAAATATGTGTATTTTTCTAGCTTTTTAGTGCAACCTGGTTATTGAACATGATTAAGATGCTATCCTAGATGCAATAGAGGATCTGCTGAATGCCTCGATTTGTAGTTACGTTTTGTGGAACTGACTTAGTGCAAGTATTTATAAATCATTGATTACTTTATAAGAAAAAACAGAATGGGAGAGATGGAGGATCATATAGCCAATACCAGTTAGTTATGGATGGAGACAAAGTTGATCGGTTGATTGATAGATCAGAGTTCTCGATAATTTTCTCAACCTGGTGCAAACAATTAAAAGACATCTACATGTGAAGGTCCCTAGCAGTATTCTTTAATTGGGGATACTCCTAGAAAGTACTGTATGTTACGCGTGCTCTTTTCCCATTGACCTGAAATCCTGTACTCGTAAAGGACCATAACCACTTAGCTCTTTTCTTAACGTTAATGCAAGATTACAGTAAGAAAACATTAACTAGATCCCAGCTCTTTTGGAAAATTTCCACCAAGTGGCATCTGTGTTCTCGTCCCACCCCCCAAAAATTGTGCGTCGTCCCAACTCCCACCCCACACCCTACCTTATATCAAATTTTTTTCTTTAGTTGTCCCTTGATTTGTGCTGGTTTGGTCCTTTGGCTTGCACATACTTGTGCTTTTCTCAGTTTAATATGATTGCCTGTACTTTATCAAAAAAATGTTCTCTTGATCAAAATATGATTGCCTGTAGTTATTTTTAAGGACAGGGAAACTGTAGCAGGACTAATACTAGGTTGTTGCTTTATGCAGTTCTTGGGGTTTCTATTGTTTCTTTGAATTTGATGAAATTGGAGCATAAATGGCAAGCTATTCAGGGAAAGGATCTCCATTAAATGGTTCCGTGTATGTCTGTAACTTGCCCCCTGGTACAGATGAAGACATGCTTGCTGAATATTTTGGCACGATAGGGGTGCTAAAGGTATGGTTGTGAACAGGTACTTCAAATTATGTTTGAGAACGTTTGTTATATGCTCTCCCCCCCTTCCCCCTACTCGTTTCTTTAGCTTTCTAAGGGATTTTCTTGCTTCATGTTGTAGAAAGACAAACGAAGTGGTAGGCCTAAGATATGGTTGTACCGTGATAAAGTTACAAATGAGCCCAAAGGCGATGCTACAGTCACATATGAAGACCCTCATGCTGCATTAGCTGCTGTTGAATGGTTCAATAACAAGGATTTTCATGGGTCAATAATTGGGGTATTTATTGCAGAGTCTAAGAACAAAGACGAGGCTTCCTATGTTACAGCGAATCAAATTAGTGAGCCCAATCTGGACAGTGGTCTGGCTGTGCTGGATGAAGCCTCCAATGATATAGATGGAGGTGGCGGAAGAGGTAGGGGCAGGGGAGATGCTTCTGCAAAGGCATGGCAACAAGATGGTGACTGGTTGTGTCCGAATACAAGGTCTGTGATATGATCATTGGTGAGCAGCTCTTTCATGCTCTTCAGTATCTTTTCAGTTGTCTGTTTGTACCTTGAGTAGTCCAGTATGTTCTTGTGCTTACAGTTTTTGTAATTTATGTTCATAGCAGTTGCTCTAATGTAAACTTTGCATTTCGTGGAGTTTGCAACCGTTGTGGAACTGCTCGACCTGCTGGTGCTGGTGGCGGTGGGGCTGGAGCTGCTGGTCGTGGTAGAGGACGTGGTAGCCAGGACCCAGGAGCTCCTGCTCGTGCGGTTGGTGGTCCTCCAGGCCTCTTTGGTCCGAATGATTGGGCTTGTCCGATGTAAGAATCTTCATTTTCATTTTGCAACTTATTCTATTGAAAGATGATCTAATTTTTCCATCTTCCTTGTACCTTATCAAAAAATGAAAAAAATAAACTGTCCGAGCATAATCAGACTTTGTATTCCCTCCATTGCACTAATCTTGAAGTTAGTTAAGGCTTCAGGTATCTGGTAGGCTTTTCATTTAGATTTTGTGTTCTATAAAGCTGTGCTAGTTAGAATTAGATACAGTTGATCTTTATTGTACTTATTCTCTTTTTTGGATAAGTGACTTACCAGTACCTTCAACAACTTCAGTGGCTTTACTTGGATGTTGGATACCTACCCTAGATTATGATTTGTCGCAAAATGAGCTACCTAGTTGAAGATGACTCAAATAAAAGTAATAGCTGACGTTTTGTAGTCAGGGACTTGGTTTTGGTGTCATTCTTTTGTTCTTGCGAATTCCAAGTTGAACTGAAAATATACACAAACTTCGGATGAAGATATATTATTAACTAAATAAAAGGAAAAAACTGAATAAATAAAAGAACTAAAAAGAGGAGTTTAAAGATTCCATGAAAATGGAGATGGGAACCGGGACTTAGTGTGGAGAGTAGATGGAAAAATAATGGGGAAGGTGGTTGGGCATTAGAACGAGTGTTCAACGGTAATTATTACCGGTAAAATCAACCCTCGCGCGCCTGCCAGGTAAGGAATCTCACCAATGTACAAGTCAGCTCTTTGTGTTTAAATGATACATAAGGAATGAGGTTGGAGGGTTAAAATGGAACAGGGTTGAGATGGAGTGCCAAGGCGAAAACTGGGGGCAAGTTAGATAGAGAGGTTGTCTATGTATTTGGCCTTCTTTTTTTTTGGCAATTAAACGTTTATTTTATCACCAAAAAGTGTTAACATTCTGTACAATCCCAAACTGCATTGGCATAGCAACCAATCAGTTAAGAAAACTATCAACCATTACATCAAAGGCAACATTGACTAAAAAAGCAAAATAGCATTACGGATAGTAATTGAGGTCTGCTAATTTGCTGCTGAACTTTGGCTTTAAAGACCCTCTCTGGAAGATGTCCTGCACTATTCTTCTGGTTACCCCGTGTGGCTCGGTGGACTTGGCTTGGAAGATCCTGTGGTTTCTTTCTATCCAAATGTGGTAAACTGCAGCTGCAATGCTCATTCTGAAAATAGTGGTCGCTGGTCCCTTTCCTTTTGCATTTCTATTAGCCCAGTCCACCTCCTCTTGCCATGTTTTAGCTGGTCTAGTGATACCTTACCAACTTAAGAGTTTTGTCCATATGAGTCTAGAGTAATTGCATGTGAAGAAGAGATGCTCACAAGACTCGATGCCCCCACTGCAAAGTACACACTGTTGATCCTTAGTGTGCAATCTATTCAGGATAGCTAATCTTGTGATGAAGATCCATTTAGCTGCTCCGGGGTTGTTACAAATGATCTTGCTCCAGGGAACTTTCTGGAAATTACCCCTCATTGCAATGTACACCTTTTTGATGGAGTATTCATGCATATTTGTTAATTCAGCTTCGTTGATCCCTAGAACTTGTAGGTGCTTCTTTGTCTTCAAAATCTTTTGCACCACCCATGAGGCCTGAGAAGGTGCACAATCCCAAACCATTCGACTTTTTATATAGTAAGAGTGGACCCACTTCACCCATAAATTATCCTTTTTGCAGCATAGATTCCACAATAACTTAATAATTGCTGCTCTATTCCAAACAGTGATATCTAGTACATTCAGACCTCCTGCAGTTCTAGGCATGCATACTTTGTCCCATGCTAGAAGTGCCTTCTTGCCCAGCTCAACACCTCCTGTCCACAGAAACCTTTTGCATGTTTGCTCGATCAGTTCAATCACTTTTGTTGTTAGAACAAAGATTTGGGACCAATACACTTGAATAGAGAAGAGCACTGATTTAATTAATAGCTCCCTTCCTGCGTAAGATAGGAATTTAGTGGTCCAGCAAGTTATCCTCCCCAACATTTTGGAAAGCAAAGGTTGGCACTGCATGATGGACAACCTTTTAGTACTTAGTATTTGGCCTTCTTTTTATTTTGAGAAAGGTAACAATATGACCATTAGAATCGTATTTGTCATTCTGAATTGAGCATCAGTGTGACAGTGTCTAATATCATTTTAACTAGCTTGGAATAAATTGTTTTATTGTTGTTGATTGACATTTATTATCTTGCCCTTTTCTGATAGGTTGACATTTTGATCTATTGTTCAGGTGTGCCAACATTAACTGGGCTAAGAGGAACAAGTGTAACATATGCAACACCAACAAGCCTGGGCACAATGAGGGTGGTGTGAGGTATGAATTCACAGGATGCAACATTGAATGATTATTTAGATTTCTAAGAAGTGCTGCTGTTGTTTCCTGTTAAAAGGAACAGAGGTGCATAAGATATGATTCTAGGTGGCCTTAACTTGGTGTTGATGTTACTTCCTTATTTGGGATCTTGCATATGGGACGTGTTTATCAAGACCAGTATAGCTGCGTTATAGGCTTGTAATTGCAAATTGATTGTTTGTCAATCTTTTAGTCTTATAATCTTTGATAACACCCCCCTCCCCCCACAAATACTAAAATTGCTGAGATAGTATCTTATACAGTACTCCCTCCGTTTCAAAAGAATGACCTACTTTCCTTTTTAGTCCGTTTCAAAAAGAATGACCCTTTCCTTTTTTGGCAACACTTTAATTCCAACTTTCCACATGGCTTGTTTAAGACCACAAGATTAAAGAGCATTTTGGTACATTTGACATAACTTTAATTCTTTAATTTGAGACCACAAGATTCAAAAGTCTTCTTTATTTTCTTAAACTTCGTGCCAAAATAGGTCATTCTTTTTGAAACGGAGGGAGTATAATTTATCGTTGCTTCTTATGGTTAGTAAGCGTGTAATATGTCACTCCTAAAACTCATGTTCTGATATGAAAATTAATATATATGCAGAAATGATTGAATACAGTTTAATTTGATGTCATTTATAGTGTTTCTCTTAGGTATTGACTATGATCTGCTTTTATTGTAATCGTCAGAGGAGGACGTGCTGGAGGTTATAAAGAACTCGATGAAGAAGAAATAGAGGAAACTAGGCGTCGGAGGAGAGAGGCTGAAGAAGTAAGATAAAAATTGCAGAAGTTTATGAGTTCTATAGCTTATCATGGGTATCATTCTGCTTCTGACTTTCTGGAAATCTTCATCTCAATTACAGGATGATGGTGAAATGTATGACGAGTTTGGAAATCTGAAGAAGAAGTTTCGCGCTAAAACACAGCGAGCAGAAGCAGCCCAGAGCCTCCCCCCTGGAGTAGGACGCGCTGGATGGGAAGCTGAGGAATTAGGTAAGGACAATAGTTTTGTTGTATGTGTTGTCCATAATGCAGGATTTATGGTTCTATGCATCTTGCGTAATTTCTCTTAAATGCAGTATCTACTGGATCGAACTGTTGCATCTAGTAGACACGTTTCAGCTAGATCTACAAGATTGCTTGATTGATCCTAATCACCCAGTTTTGGGATTGTTGAGCCGCTTTAGTCCTGAGCCTTAAATGATTCCATAATTGATCGAAGTCCAAAGTTGTCCTGACCGAGCACTCTTTAATTTTGCAGGTGTGGCTGAGCGAGAGAGAAAGGAAAGAAGCAGAGAAAGATCAAGAGATTATGATGATAGGGAGAGAGCTAGGCATCGAAGCAGAAGCCGAGAGAGGGGGGATAGGGGAAGAGATAGAGACCGCTCCTACGACTATGATCGCGACAGAGAATATGGCCGTGACCGTGATCGTGAGCGGAGCAGGTATCGTCATTGAAGATTGCGTCCACCCTTCCATCCAAATGGTGTCCAATTTTGGTATTCATCAAACCTTGTTTGTCTCATGTTTATATGGGGCTACTACTAGTATGGCACCTTGTTAAGGTTTGCGTCACCTTTGTCAAATTCATATGTTGACTATTCGACTTGATCTTGGTCATTTTTCTTCGAACTCATGTGTTGAATACTCGACGTGCATTTCTATAGTATTTTGTCATGACTTCTTCATTTCCATTTATTTCTTTTTCTATGCTGCTTTGGACTGTTTTTTTTCCTTGAAGCTGAGGGTATATCGGAAACCACCTCTCTACCTCCAAGGTAGGAGTAAGGTTTGCGTACACTCTACCCTCTTCCGATCCCGTTTGGTGGGATTATACTGGGTATGTTGTTGTATTTCTAATGTGCTTTTCGCCTTTTTCCTACGACACTTTATTTTATTTTAAAGAGGCTATCATAATCTTTTCCTGCGTATTTTTGAATTTCTTTCCGTCGTAAATGATCAAACAAATAATTTGAATTCTTTAAAGACATAATACATAAACGGACACTCAAAACTTGACTTCAACTGGCAAGTAACCACTCCAAGTTTGAGAGTGTACATCTAGACACCTCAACTTGGTCTCAACTGGCATCTAAATGCTCCAATTAGCCTCAGTGTGTCTTGTGGACCCCCGACGCTAAGATGACACATAAGTATTGATGGTGTCTAGATGATCATTCTGTAAGTTGGAATGTCCAATTGATACAATAAAGACAAGTTGAGGTCATGTTAAAATGTCTACACAAGCTCTATAAGTTGGACTATATAAAAAGTCATAATGAAAGTTTTTATTTAACTCTCCAAATAGTAAAGATGTCATCTTATATGAGACATGAAGTAGAATATGTATTCCTCTTTAAAAGTTTTTTTTGTGTCTCACCTCTTTAGCAATTATGATCATCCTTGCATGTATTTAGGGGTCATTTAGTTTGACTTGTATAACTTATTAGTGTTTGGTTGCAAAGGCAGAAAATTGTATCCACCTTTGATATTATTTTTTTATATGTATTTTTGGTTCATGGCAAGCACACCCATGTTGGGTGTTTTTAAAGCAAGTGTGGTATTAGTTAATATGTCATTTTCCATGTTAGACATCCCAATATTATCATCCTTAATATTGGGGAAAAATTATCTAATGTAATTGATTATGCTTCATAGTTACATTTTATAGCGGTACTTTTAATGGCATAATACATATATAGATATTCAAATTTGGCCTCAACTAACAAGTAAACATTTCAACTTTAAATATGTATATTTAGACACTTTAGCTCGTCAGTTGTGGTCATGTAGACACCTTCAAAATTTATGTGGCATGTCAGCGTCGGGTGTCCACAAGATACAGTGAAAACAAGTTGGAGTATTTAGTTATCCGTTGAAATCAAGTAATATGAGATATGCAGTTTCAAAATTGAAGTACTTAATTGTCAACTGAGGTCAAGTTTGAATGTATGTTTATGTATTGTGCCAATATACATAAACGTGTTCTTTAACTTGGTTTCAGCTGACATTTATGCCCGTCAACTTTGGGAATGCACAAATAGACACTTAAATCATCATAACGTTGAATAAGTAAACACACGTCCTTCTTTGCAAATTTCACCCAATTTGACATGTACTACAAGACCACTAAGAAAATTGATCAACTTCTCTCCAAAATATATTATATCCCTAATATTGTTCATTAATGCAAATTGTAAGTTCACAAGAAAACACAAAATACTTTGTTTACTTACATTAATGAAACTAAATAACTTCAATATTTATGATATTTCAAATCATAAGGGGTGTCTTGTGACATTATTTTGTGATTTTCTTTAGGTGGGGGGTCCTATATCACATGTCCAAGAAATGTCATGCCACATAAATACAAATATGAAAGCAATCAAAAACTATTAAAACGACAAAAATATTTCTGCATTTTAATTATTTGATAGCCTCAAATAATTATTAATAGCCTTTCTTTGACTTCCAGAGCTTGTTTTTGTCCCCTGCATGAGACAAATTCTCCACCTATTCATTATATACATTCTTTGTACAAACTTTTCTTTTTTAAATTATCGTTTGGATTCTTTAAAATAACTCGATAAATTTAGTACATCATTTTCGTAAGATAAAATATCAAAATGTGCTTTTTCCGTAAAATCAAATGTATATTTTATATTATACCTCATATATATCATTTTTAGTTTAATAAATCAAACATTTATCAATAAAAGTATATTCACTAAATAATCTCATTATTATTTTAATCACTATATTATGATTCTCTCATTATAATTTCGATATATCTCCTTAATTTTCTTAACATTAAATTCCCGTGTGAAAATGTTCCTCTATAAAATCATATATTTCCTTTATTTTATAATTTGATATTGCAATGTCTTTTCACCACAACTTTTCAAACATATTTGTAATTCACATCATTTGATTTGTGGACCAAGAGATTCATTTGAACAAATTGAATATCTTATGAGTAGACGTTAAATCACAATTTAATATTTCATAAATTATTGTAAATAATAAATGATAGTTTAATATTTTATTTGTAAAATTAAGTAATATATGCACAAACAATATTAAACTTGAATCCGATATTATTCAAAAAAAAAAAAATCAGAAACTATATTTACACAAATTTTAAAATAAGATGAAAATCTAAATATGACCAAAAAAAAAGACATTTGTATAAATCATCCATTGATTTCGAGCCACCAAATACTATACGTTATATTCCCTTTTAATCCTTGAATTATCAAACAATGACGAGGTTAAAAAATTATGTGAAATCTTTATAATTTGAAGAAACAAAAATTAGAGTAAATTTTGTGTTTTTTCATATGTAATGTGTGTCGTAATATCAATATGGGTTGTGGTGCAGTGGTGAATTTTTTTATCTTTAATTAGAAATTTCAAATTTTCTGCAGTACGTGATCAGATTAATTGAAGCTCTAATACAAACACTAAACATCAGGTGAGAAACAAAAAAATGCGTGTCATATTAAACACAGTGCAGCAAATTCATATATTAACATAAAAAAGAGAGTTAATGGCTCACTATTTTGGAATTATAAACTTTCACGGTAGAGTTTTGAATTATAATTTTTTTACTTAGGCTGAATAATCTGACAGACACATTTACTTGTTCAGTTTTGATATTACGACCTTTCTATTTCATAAAGTTTCAATTAAACACTTAAACTCGATCAAAATAAAAATTAAATCCTCTAGATATGGAAAAAAAATTTTACTCTCTCGTTTCAAAACGAATGACCTACTTTCCTTTTTAGTCTGTTTCAAAAAGAATAACCCTTTCCTTTTTTTGGCAACACTTTAATTTCAACTTTTCACATGACATGTTTGAGATCACAAGATTAAAATGACATTTTGGTACATTTGACATGACTTTAATTTAAGACCATAAGATTCAAAAATCTTCTTTATTTTCTTAAATTCCGTACGTGTCATTCTTTTTTAAACGGAGGAAGTAATAAAATAGCAAAGGAAGTCCACTAGGACTTGCTACCCTTTTCATTTTGGATGGAATCTAACATATTACCGTTTTGATAGAGTGATAAGTATTCTTTATTTTTAACCAGAGGTCTCGAATTTGAGCCTTGTTATGGATAGACCACTTTATCCCCTCAGTTTGGGAATTTACAGCGGGAATTCAAATTTAATCGAGCTCGAATATAAATACCAAATATCAGTTGGGAATTTTTTTAAAAAAAGAATCAAGCATATGTGAGGTGATGTATTATTATTGTATAGATGAAAACGTTGTATACACATACACCCCAGAGACAAAAATACCCAGTATATTTTTAATTTTTATGCATTAATAATATCCACATACATAGAGAATAATTAAGCAAAAAATATTTTTAAAAAAATTGTAGGGACAGTAGAATCAATTTATGTATTTGGTGTCATTAAAGTACATAAAACTGAACTCGTGATGTTGCTAAACATCATAACACATTGCCCCTTTTCATTTATAATATGTTCACTAGTTTTGTTTTTGTCCATAATATAGTTATATATTATTATATACTTCCTCTAGTCCATATCAACGATGCATTTAGACATGCGATATGAAACTATGATATGAAATCAAATGATATGAAGTTGGAATTTTGTTTGGACGTGTAATTTGAATTCTTTAAGTTATATATTTTTTTTCATAAACATGAAATTAATCTCACAAGTTGTGAAAACTATCCAATGAAACAAATAATTCATAAATAAGATGTCGGAATATCCTATGACACTACATTGATAAATCACATATCTCCATGTTCTTTTTATAAACAAATATTTGCGATTACAAACTTTCAAATACTACATAGTCAACAATAGTAGTAACTAGTTATTCCCTCTTACGTGGTACAAACAATCTCTTTATACCGAGCATGAGTCTTTTTTTTTTTTTTATAAATAACATGCATTGCATAAATAAATATCTTCTACAAATATGATAAAAAGAATTTGAAAAGGGTTGGAGGCATAATTATATATTTAACCATGCTAATATATTAAAAACTTTTGCATTGCTAATATCATGGTAACCGTAAATAACCCTTTTAATATAACCCTTTTTAATTATATATGCAATACGTGTTATTTTTAATAGTTTAAGTTTGATGCACTGTCAGTGTACAAGATTTTTTACACCATCAGGTAATTGTAAGATAATTATTATAATTTTCTTAAGTAATATTTGTACCTCTTTAAAAATTACAATTTAAGCTTAGAAAAATATTAAAGGTAATTTGAATCCTAATTATACTATAATTCATATTCTTTCCTAGTTTTAAGACTATTTCCTTTTCCATTCCACCACTCTTCTCTCTTTATCCGTATTGTCATGGCAGCTAGCAATTCTTCTCTTTTTTCTTCCATTTTCTTAAAGTATTTCGTATATCTATCATTCTTTTGTTTCAAGAAAATCTAATTCATAACATTCACGAATAATAATAATATATAATCAGGAAGATGATTTGAAGAAGATTTAAATGAGATACAAGATGGAAGGAATTATCCAAGAAATTTTTCGTGTTTTATGGAAAATACAATAATGGAAACGAGATAAACACTTCAAAAAACACTTGATTATCATGGCAAAATATCAATAAATCCTAAAAACAAGTAACAAAATAAAAATTTATCCAAAAAAGTTAGCTTTAGTTCTAGATATGAAAAGAGAATTGAAATAAATGGGTATGTATGTGTGTAGAATAACAAGAAATTAAGAGACACATATATGGTGATTAAAAAAGTTAATGAAAAAGAAAATGGCTGGACTATTTGTGGACGAGAGGAAGACGGAGGTGAAGGAGAGAGATAGAGAAGAAAGAGTAAAAAATATATTAGTAGTGTTTAATTTATTTTACCCAAAAAAAATTATAATATTAAAGAAATACTTGGTAACCTGCAATAGCAGGTCAATATTACCTGATGGTGTAAGAAAATAATACACTGGCAATGCACCAAACTTAAACTCTATTTTTAATACATCAAATTAAATAATGCATAAAAATAATCTCAACATAATTAATACTAATACACCATATTCAACATTATTCTTATATTCTCCAAATGACTAGATACTCCAATAATATGAATATTTTCTTTAATACTATTTGGTTTGTGTATATAGTTAAATCCACATATGAAAGGGGAGGGGTTGGGTGGGGTGTGTGTAGGGGGTGGGGGGTTGTAGTATATAAATCCTTTCCAAAAGCTTGTGAGAGGCCATTTGTGTTCTGTCAATTTCTAAATTTAAAGCACTTTTTCTTTTTAAACTTGTCTTGGTTTCATTGAATGAAAAAAGTAGCCATGCCACTACAAGCTCCCTGTGATCTGCAAATCCATGTAAATGGTCAACAAACATTCTTTATGCACCAGGTAACCAAAAACAATAATAAAAATCCAATCTTGGAACTCCCATTATTTTTTTCTTTCTTTTATTTGAATTTATTGGACTTGAATCGAGCGTCTCTCGAAAACAATCTGTCTACCTCCATTGATTGGAGGTAGTGGTGAGGTCTACATACACTCTACACTCCCTAGATTTCACTTGTGAAATTTCACTGAATATGTTGTTGTTGAACTCCCACTGTTTCTTCTTCTTTTACTTGGATTTGTTATACTTGAGTCGAGGTCTCTCGAAAATAGTTTCTCTACCTCCACGAGTTAGCGGTAAGGTCTGCGTACAGTACACTCTACCCTCCTAAGACCCCACTTGTGAGATTTCACTAGATATATTGTTGTTGTTATTGAACTCCCACTGTTTTCTTATTCTTTTACTTGAATTTGTTGTTCTTAAGCCGAAGGCCTCTCGGAAACAACCTCTCTACCTCCACGAAGTAGTGGTAAGGTCTGCGTACTCTCTACCCTCCCGAGATCCCACTCGTGGATTTGTTGCACTTGAGCCAAGGGTCTCTGAAAAACAGTCTCTCTACCTTCACGAGGTAGTGATAAAGTCTGCATATACTTTACCCTCTCGAAACCCACTCATGGAATTTCACCGGCTATGTTATTGTTGTTGTTGAACTCCCACTTTTCAATTTTCATCCAAATTAACTAACTTTACTAACAATTTTTTTCCTTTTTTTTTTTTTTGCAGAAAGTCCTTTCAAGATTCTCTGGGAAGTTAAGGAAGATAATCAAACAAGAGAAAAAGAAAACTCAGATAAAGAATTCAGGTATTGAGATTCTTGATTTCCCAGGTGGTGCACAAGGGTTTGAACTAGTTTCAAGATTCTGTTACAACAACAACAACATCAAAATCACTGTCACAAATGTTTGTCTACTAATTTGCTCTGCAAATTTTCTTGAAATGACAGAAAAGTTGTCACCTTGCAACCTCTTGTATCAAGCTGAGACCTTTCTTGAAGGGTTGTGTTATTGGTCATGGCATGACATTGTGAAATCCCTAAAAAGCTGTGAACTTTTTTTTGATTATGCTGATTCTTGTGGGTTGATTCATAAGCTTATAACTTCACTTCTTGGTACCCTTTTTGGTTCTTCAACTTCCTCAGCTTCCTCTTCTTCCTCCTCTGAACAAATAAAGCCATGTTCTTGGTGGTTTGAGGAAATGACCATTTTGCCCCCAAGGATGATAGAAGAGTTTTTGAGAACTCTAGGTGCTTTTGGTGTTGAAAACAACAGCTTACTCCTCACAAGATTCTTGCTTTATTACTTAAAAACATGTTTCAGTAATTGTCAAAATCTGATTTCAAGAAATGAGTATAGTGGACTAGCAGACACAGCAGTTCATGGTGTAGTTTTTATGGGGAAAACAGCATTTTCTTGCAGAAATCTTTTTTGGGTATTGAGAATTGTATCTGGTTTTGGGATTAGCAAAGAATGCAGGGGTAGTTTGGAGAAACTTATAGGTGAAATGCTTGATCAAGCAACACTAGATGATATTCTTGTTTGTGGTGGTGGTGGTAATGGTCACAATAATATTGGAGGTGTTGTTTATGATGTGAATCTTGTTATGAGATTGATTAGAGTATTTGTTCATCATCATGATCATGATTATTATAAAGTTTCAATAAACAAATTGAGAAAAGTTGCAAGGTTGATTGATAAGTATTTGAGAGAAATTGCTCCTGATCAAAGTCTTAAAGTATCAAAGTTTCTTGGTGTTGCTGAAAGTTTACCGGATTATGCAAGGGATTGTTTTGATGGGGTCTACAGAGCCATTGATATCTATCTTGAGGTTATTATTACTCATTCATTCTCTTTCTTCTCCTTATCCATGAACTAATAAATGCTACTCCCTCCGTCCCGATTTAAGTGTCTTAGTTTGAATGAGCACGGAATTTAAAAAATATAGGGAGAGTTTTGAATGTTATGGTCTTAAATTAATGATGTGTGTAGTTACTTAAATCTTATGATTTTAAACTTGTCACGTAGGATATTAAAATTGAAAAAAACTTACTAAATATAGAAGAGACATTCTTTTTGGAGCAGAGCAACAAGAAAAGTAAGACACTTAAATTGAGTCGAATGAGGTAGTAATTTACTCCCTCCGTTGATCTTTACTTGTCCAATATACTAAAAATAGATGTCCAAAAATATTTATCCAGTTTGGAAAATTAAAGGATAATTTATCATTTTATGTCCATTTTACACTTACTATTAAATACTATCAATTTTCAAAGTGTTAAATTTATTATATTCAAAGGGTGATATAGTAAAATTATATTAATATTTCTTAAGGTGTGTATCAAGTCAATAATGAACAAATAAAAATAAAGAGGGGAGTATTACTTTGTAGTAATTTCAAATTATCTTGTTTGAACCCTTAAAATATTGTCATACTCGTATCGAATCCTTCAAAATACATAATTTTTGAAAAATTCAATACCTATTCAATAAAATTTTTGAAAAGTCCGAACAACATAAATTTCAAATGCCTTTGGATAAGAAGTTTTTAAGGTTTTGACAAATGCTAAAAGATATGGAATAAGACAAGAAGATGTGTCCTCCCAACAAGGCAATACTACTTTTCAGCTTTTTACTCTTTTCTTATGGTGAAAAATGTGCCTTTGTGGAATTTTTTTGAATCTTTTTGGGAAAACTCAAACAAGTGGTGCAAAAAGTTTCACTTCCTCCACTTGATAAGAAATGCATGATTGCTTTTATTATTACTATTACTTCCTTCGAACCACTTTATTTGTCGTTCATATTAAAAATAAATAATCTAAAATAATTATTATTTTAAAAAATCAAGATATAATTAATTATTTATTTTTATATTTATCCTTAATCATAAATATAGAGAGATATTAGTATAGCGCAAAAGAGAAAAGATTTAAATATTGAAAATTAATAAATAAGGATAATTTAGTGAAATTATACTTTAGTTAATATTTTTCTTAAGAGGTATGTAAACTAAATATAATAAGTAAAGTGGTCCGGAGGAATTTTATTAATTGAATAGACACCAATAATGATCTAATACTATTTTTGCTTTAGCTAAATGAGTACTATGGGGCAGTACTGGCTGTCAAACATACTTATGGAGTATGCTGCTTAAACCCTTTAAAAATGTTGTCGCACTCGCGTTAAATCTTCTAAAAATATGTAATTTTTAAAAGATTTGATACACACCCGTTAATATTTTTAAAAAATCGAAATAACATAGCTTATGAGTTTATATGTTACTTATTGCCCGTGAAACTATGTTGCTAGGACTCTTTAAAATATTGTTGGATATGTGTCGAATCTTCTAAAGGTTATGTACTTTTAAAGGATTTCGGTACGAATGCAATATTCTCTCCATCCCAGTTTGTATGACCACTTTTTTTTTAGTTAGTTTAAAAAAGAATGACACATTTCTATATTTAGTAACAATTTAATGTTAAAATGCCTATTTTACCCTTAATGAAATATTTACAGCCACACAAACATCTTTGACTTATTTTAGACCACAAATTTCAAAAGTCTTTCTTTCTTTCTAAAACTTCGTGTCAAGTCAAATTAACTCATATAAATTGATACGGGGGAATAATATTTTTGGACAGTTTGAACAACATAGTTGTGAATAGGCATGGGCATGGTATGATATATACCGAATTACCATACCGAACCAAATTTTTTGATACCGTGGTTTAGATATTATGGTATTTGGTATGGTATATGGTATGCATTTTAATTTTTTTTGGTATTTGGTATGGTATTCGGTATTTATAAATAATATACCAAAATACCTAATACCATACCGAAGTATATAATGCATAAATAATTTATATATTATTAAAATACTAGCAAATATACAAACTTATATTAGTATAAAACTAAATATTTAGACATTGGAACTTTGACTACTTAATCTTGATTGAAATATTTTGTTGTGTAATTGATTAACAAAGGGAGTTTCTTATACCTTCTTTTGAATATATATTTCAACATGTGTAATGTGTTGATATAATACAATTGAGACATTTTTTGAAAAGTCGAAGTCATAATTCTCTATTGTACAAGTATATATTAGTCGAAGTTGAACAAATTATGATTACCGATTTACCATATCGCAAGATATCGAAACCGAACTTTTAAATACCGAACCATACCGAACTAATTTGGTATGATAATGGTATTGTATTTTTAAAAACCGAATACCAAAATTACCAAACCAAAATTTCAAATACCGTACCATACCATGCCATGCCATGCCCACCCCTAGTTGTGAAATGCAATTTTGCTGTGTAAGTTCACATTAACATGGTTGTCATGATCTAAACAAGGCAAAACATACTTTATCTTTTCTTTTTACTACTATGTTTCTTTGTTGGAAGGGGGAAATGCTTTATCATATGACAGAATAACTCATAAAAAAGGAATCTATGTAAAGCACATTGATAAGAAAACTCAAATGTCTTTTATTTGAATTTAGTACTATGAGTTTCAAAATTTTGGACTTAAAATGGAGAAACAGTAGGGTCATAAAAGTTTGTCATGGAAACTTGTGACCTCATTAATTGATGAGTAGTACTTTTATGAAAAACCAATCAGTTATGTACATGGGACCCTTAAGACCTGTTTGGTAGTTGTTATAACAGCAACACCTTTCTTGGAGAGTCTTTGAGTTAAGTTATTGTTAGATTTGTACCAGAAAAATATTTTTTTTGGTAGTTTTTAATTGATTTTTCCTTGTCATTGTGTTCTTTCTGTTTGTTTTTTTCTTTGTCCTTTTGTGTTGTGAATCATTTCTATAACTAAACTTTTTCATTCTAAAGAAATTTCCTCCACCCTAACATAATTGAGGTGTCATCTATCAATTTATATTAAGGTATTTGATTGAACACGAAATATAACCAAGAAAGACATACTTTTGACACGTATACCCCTTAAAACTTGTGATAATAAATATGTCATGACATTTTTATATCGATAAGATCATAAAGTTTAAAGTAAAACGAAAAGCTTAAAGATAAAAATGGTTTCAAAGGAAGAAGTGACATACAAAATGGAACAGAAAGAGTAATGAGTTTCATTTTGCCTTATTTGTTACCCCTCCGTTTTAGTTTGTTTGTCTTCCTTTTCTTTTTAATCCGTTTAGAAAGAATGTCTCTTTACTTTTTTGGCAACTCTTTAACTCCAACTTTCCACATGATATGTTTCGCAAGACTAAAGGGCATTTTGGTGGTCAACATATCTTTATTTACGATCACAAGATTCAAAAGTCTTCTTTACTTTCTGAAATTCCATGCCAAGTCAAAACCAGACAAACAGATTGAACCGGAAGGAGTATGTTTCTTGCACCTAACATGTGTATATATTATTTGGTTGCAGTCTCATCCAGCCCTTTCATTAGAGGAAAGATCAAGATTATGTAGATGTCTCAACTATGAGAAACTAAGCCTTGAAGCATGCAAAGACTTAGCAAAGAATCCAAGAATTTCACCAAGAATTGCTGTGAAGGCACTTGCATCTCAAGGTTCTTCATCAAGTATCCAAACAACAAAAGACAACAACAACAATAGCCAAATGGTTTTGTACAAGACAAACAAGAGTGATCATCAGTGTTCAAGTACTACTAGTGATCAACAGAGTTTGCAAGAAGAGGAACATGAATATATGAGGCTAAATTTGCAAAAGATGCAGTGGAGAGTTGTGGAGTTGGAGAAAATATGCAAAGATATGAAAGGCCAAATGACTAAAATGGTGAAGACAGGGACTCATACTAGAGCTTTGCCTAGGCTTTGTAGAAGTCAATACTTTTAAAAAAGCAAAAAGGACATATGTTCATAATTCACATGTGTCGGTGGAGTGGTAAGTACTCCTGATCCTTAACCAAAGGTCTCGAAGTTCGAACTGGGGAATGGAATCGCCTTTGTTAGGGAGGGGAGACTTCATGATACCAATTCGAGTTTAATTGGACTCCAATATAGGTACCATATATCGGATGGAAAACCAAAAAAAAAGGGGATAATTCACATGTGATATTCGTTTTGCCATTTTTCTACTGTAAAAGCATGAAGTGTATTAAATTTCTTTCTAGATTATTTGCTTGTAAAGTTCTTTGCCAAATTAAAGGTTCTCACTTTTGTACAAGTTTTCATGGTTTACGTTCTCCTTCCTACTTATCTTTTTTTTTAAAATAAAAATAAAAAGTCCTGCTGTTTTTTATTTTGAAAAAAATGATTTATAAATTATAAAGGGGTAATATGCAAGCTAATGACCTTTTTCAATTTTCAAAATTTAATGTGTTAAAAGGTATTTTTCATTGGTCTAATTTATGTGACATTCTTTTTGTTTGTGATTGTATAAAATCTTTGATACCGCTTTATTTTTATACAATTTTCAAGAATTTAAATTCACTAAATTATTCATTTGCCCCCAAGGGTGTGGTCTAGTGGTCAATGAAATGGGATAAGAACCATGAGCTCTTAGGTTCAAATTCCAGTGGAGACCAAAACGTTAGGTGATTCTTCCCATCTGTTCTAGCTTTGGTGAGCAGAGTTATGGTACCTATTGCTGGTGGGAGGTGGTAAATATCCCGCAAAATTAGTCAAGGTGCGCAAAAACTGACTCGGACACCACGGTAATAAAAAAATAATTCACACTTTACTATTGATGTGATGTTTGCTCTCTTTCTCAACCACTATTTGGATATCATCCTCCATAATCACTTTTGCTCTTTCTCAACCACTATTTTAATATTATCATCCATCATCTAGTCAAATTAATATCTTGGATTCCATGCTTTGTCAAACATCACACAAAATGGAATAATATGGAAAGAAGACGGCCAAACTTATGAATTCTATTGGAAATAAGAAGAATTTTCCCACTAACTAGGCTTGTGATAAAGTGGTACGTACTTCCCATAGAGCCGCTTTTGTTGGGGAATATTTTATCCTCAATATATAACTTTCAAACGTGAATTCGAATTTAGTCAGGCACCAATGCAGATCACCGAGTGGGAAAACCCCAAAAGAAAAAAAAGAATTTCCACAAGATATATGGCAATCTTTAGAATGTCTCCAAATTATGAATGTGAGGGTCAGAACTGCAAGTGATAAGATTTTCGAGGTTGATGGGACAGACATCTATTCTTGGTGGAGTTCACCTATAACAAGAGTTATCAAACGAGTATAGGCATGTCACCTTTTGAGGCACTCTATAGAGTAGTATAGACGCAAATGCAGGACTCCCCTGTGGTGGGATGAAGTAGGAGAGAGATTCTTGGGCAAGAATGCCCCAACCTAGGCTAGGGGGTCGTTAGAATGTAGCTTGCTCCTAAAAAAAGTTGCTAGTCTAGCGTGGCTCGCTTCACTCTTCAAGCTCCGCCCCCCTTACTCAACCTCAATGTCTATTAAAAAAAACCTTTCTCCTCTAACTAAGGTAAGCTTTGAAGCCGTAGCTTGCTGGTTTTTCTATCATCCAATCCACAACAAACCTAATGAAACCTGGCAAACAAGAAGTGAACAGTTTGCTGGTGATGAATACAGCATTATGAAACATAGATGAGCACTGAAATTAAACTGATACAGCATCCCCTGCATGGGAGCTTATCATACAGAAAAATGAGCATCTTGTCATCCACATAATTCTCTCCAGGGTGTGGTGTTTCTTTACAATCTTATACAAGCAACTGATTTTTGACAAACTATTGACCCCCACCCCCTCCCCTCTCAGCACAAACATGTACTAAACGTTATGTTACAGGGGGAAAAAAAAGACATCTTCAAAGTTGAGCAGTATAGAGGGAACTAGGTCCTACAACATAATCCACGTGGAAATTGGTTGTAAATCATCTATCAGCTACTGTTCTGAACTGTCTGTGACTGGCATCTCTCCTCTGTTTCTTGTGTAGGAAGGATCTTACGCAGAGAGCGGTACTGCAACCGAACATTCTCTCCACTCTCCATGATCTTAAGCAAATACCTGGAGAAATTGAGAACATTATTTTAGCAATCCTTAAACAAGGAGAACCGCACTTCACTGTCGGTAAAGGAGAATATTCCAGCAACTATTGAACGCGGCACATTTGTAAAAGTGTTATTTTCTCAGCCATGACCGCAATCTGCTTATTAAGAATAAGATGGTGACGCACAGCTAGAGGTATCAGGTGTCCAGCAAACCAGCCTCGTATATCGTAAAAGGAACCAAATAGTTGTTTAACATATCACTGTGGCACCATATAGTTGTTTATAACATAATATTAGGGGAATGGTATTAATCTCTTATGACACTTTAGGAATGAAAGAATTTGCAGGAACTACATTACCACTAGCAACTGAAATACGATTTTTTTCAATATAATGGAACATGACATTCCGTCATATAAAGAAGAAGGATTCATTTTCTCGTATTGGATTAAAAACTCCTAAAATTTGCCAATCAATTTTGACAGATTTCGTTGAAGTTTTTAGAAGATAACTGAACACAGGAATCAGTTCTCTTCAATTGTTGCTTGACTATTTCAGTTACATACCAACACACATTCACTTGAAGTGAAGGTATATCTATTTCTTATACTACTATAGATATCTGAATTGGACTAAATTGGGTGACAAGGTGTATGAATGGAAATTAAGTGGTTAAATATGACATGAACATGACCGTGATAGACTTACACTGACCACAGAAAACAACTTGCAAAAGTCAAGAATGTCCAAGATGTCTATCATATTTATTCTAATATAAGACACCATAAACTACAATTAAGACTACATTGCAGAACCAAAGCCTACTCAATTGAGATCAAAATGATGGTTTATTCGTTACTTCTCTAAATTGGATGGTCTTGTATCGTGTATCACTAATATTTCAGTAATTTAAGCTAAAACACTGCACAAATATTACATGCAATAAATGTTAATGATCTAAATTGACGTTCAAACTGCAGTAGTAAAGCAAAATATTAATGAAATGCTCAGGCAGCTAACCAGCCATTAAGACACTGTGATGTGATTACAGCTTCCTTTCCAACAAATTTATCTGGTGTCCTCCTATTTCCCTGCACAGTTCCGCATTCGCATTACTGTAATTTGATGAATTCTTTCCTATAGCTTAGAAGAATTTAAAATGCACAAACATCTCACCCTTATAAGAACTTTCTCATTCACTGAGAATGGATACTGAACACCTTTAAGGGGTCCATTTTCGGAAGGAACCTCGCCATTTTCCTGGAAGGATTGAAGTAATGAGGATTTTCGTAGAATCATTCACACAGGTATATTCAACAAAGAGAATTTCAAATTTCAAACAAATTTAAAACAGATCGATATCATTAAATCCAAACTTTTTCCTAGACCAGAAAAGGGTAGCAAAAACTGGATTAGACTTTGCTTTCCCAAAAGCAACTATGCAATCTGCCAAATCTACCAAAGGAAAGCCATTCAACAAGGTTTTGACTTCACTATCAAAAGAAAAATATATAGATGAGAAAAGAACAGAAGTCATCATACCATGTTAAGGTACATAATCGACATTATCATATTCACTAGGTAATTTCCAAATATATAATCCTGTTGTGCACTTCAGATCTAACAAATCCTTCAAAATCCTTTCTGCATCTAGTGTCGATCCGACACGATTTGGATGTGGGTGAGGGATCCATACTGGGTCCTATCAAACTAGCTTGGGTGCTTTGACTGCATCTATAGCCAAGAGCACTTTGCTATTATACGAGATAACTTATAAATAAATATTAAGTGTTCACAAAAAAGATGATTATAAAAGTTTTAATCTAATAACTTCAATTAGCTGTCAAATATATACTTATATATGTTGTACATTTATTGGTTGTTTCTCAAAAACCATCCCATACTCCTATGAGTCCTATCTATATTCCCGAACCCTATGATTTAGGTAATGACAAATCCAACTTCCGTATCTACTACCGTATCGGGTGCCCACACCAGTATCCGAGCAACATAACTTAAGACGGAAAATTATCCAAAAATCGACTAGGATCCAAATATATAATCTTGTGTGCACTTGAAACAGAAAATTATCCAAAAATCGATTAGGACACATTAGTTGTCATGTCATTGCATAAAAGTTAAAACCAGATTAAGATAGTTCCTTTTATCAGAAAACTGAAGACAATGAGCTCTACTAAGCAGTTTGGATGGAAAACACTGCAGCAAAATGGGGAAGATCAAAGCTTACCCTATTGTCCCCCACTTCTTTTCGACGCTTTCTAAGAGCTGCATTGTGGAAAAGTCTTCGGTCATCCTCGTGCTTCACTGCTGCAGCCGCAGCTCTCAGTACTGAAGATGAAATCCATAGTGTAAACCAGAGGGCAGAAATAATGAGAATAATCATCAAAAATTAAGAGGTACCAGAAGAGAATCAGGTAGAGTACATTAGAAAACTAGTTTTTTTTTAGAAAAAAGAAAGTCTGAAGGAGAAGATATGTATGTGTGTATATATATACACATAGATAGATAGAGAGATAAATGAACTGGAGCTAACCGTGGTTAGGAATTAAGGAACCACGCTCAATCTCAGCATTGCAGAGGGTACATCTTGCCTGTCATGAAGAGATGAATGTGATTATGTTCTTGACTCATTCATCACTAGCCCAAGCAAATGAAGACAACAACATGAAACCAAAAAGGGAAATGATGTTCAAGCAAGAGTGGCTTTGTCGATGAAGCAATTACGCCGATATCCCATGTATGGTTCGCCAAAGTCTGTAGTAGCTCATACCAATTTTTTTTTTGAAACTGGTAACTTTGAGCTCATACCAATTTATAATTTTCACATTCTTATGAGAACAGAAAAATGGCTTGAGAAGACAAAAAACTCCTACCATATCAATAACCCTTTTCAGCATGAGACCACCAAAGGAATGTCCACATGAAACAAACATAGCATCTTCAAGGAATGCGCCGCTGCAATGTTTCACATTGTGACGGTAAAGTAATTATATTTTCCATATGCAAGAAACTATATTCAAATTAACCATTCATATGTTAATAGGTATCATGACTGGAGCTTGAAAAATACAGAGATACAAGCTTGGGGGGATAGACAAGACACTACAACTATCAAGTTCAATTAAGGGGCTGGCCACAAAATTTTCCAGATCAAAACTTGACAGGAGAAGTTGTAACTAATATGCTTACTCCAACACTCTGTGTACCGCAGCACACTTTTGTCATGCGTTATTTAACTAGTTTAAGGGCCAAGGAAGAGTAGGCAAAATAGCTTTTCTAGAGCACAAGAAAATATGATCTTGAAAACTTCTGTTTAACTTTTAGTCAAACTAGGCCACTTCAATTGAGTAGAAACTTTTGTTGAACTTCTTGCTATAAGTGGAAGTAAGGGATGTCTATTTACTAGGTTAAAAGTTTGAGACTGAGAAAGTATAATATTTTTAATATACTCAAGCAGTAAATATGCTGCTAAAACTAACCAGAAAAAAAGGAGAAAAGTCCATTTGACAAATTAAAACTTACGATAAGGGATCTGAAAGAACACTTCTGAGTGATGGTTCCTTATTTAGATTGTCTCGAGCGACCTGTAATCCAGACCAAGAATGAGATGTCTTCTTATGTTGTATTCAGACCAAGATATCCATGGCCCAATTCATGTGGTATCAACCAGCAAATGTAGGTAAAGAATAACTAACATCAAGTGTTTTTATTTCCACCACAAGAACAATTCACTTTTTTGTGCAATTACAAAAGACGTGTATGTAAGGAAAGAGTATATCCAACTAAAGCTTCATAAGTATCAAAAGAAGGTTATCCCAGGTCTAGTATGTAAAGAAGCAGACAAGTTTAAAATTCCACATTGATATTTCCTCTTTTAAGATTATCTCGAGCCACATGTTGATCTTGACCTCGAATGAGATGTCTCCTCTTCTCCTAGAATGACATGTCTATTCATGCTGCATTCAAATGAAGTTATTTATCCTTCAGTTCATCTCATGTGGAATTGATCTTCCAAGATACAAAGAGTTTCCCACAACAGTAATAGAACCAGATTGTTGAAATGGAAAAGGTTACCGGGGTGTTATGTGATAGAAGGATGCCAACCAAAGTCAAAGGTACGTTCTACAAAACAGTTATAAGACAGCAGTGTTATATGATAGTGAATGTTGGACAGCTAAAATCCAACATATCCACAAGACAAGTGTTGCAGAGATGCGGATGCTAAAATCGATGTGCAGTCACAAAATTAAATAAGATCAAAACTGACCACATGCGTCAGAAGGTGCAAGTAACACATATTGAGGATAAAATGAGATAAGGCCGCTTGACATGGTTGGTCATATCTTAAGTCAACCTACCGATGCACTGATTCGCAAGCGTGAAACTAAGCTGACTGAAAATGTTAAAAGGAGACGAGATAGACCTAAAATCACACGGAGGAAAATGGAAATTGTCTCGAAAGGCCTACAATTTCATTGTAGTCAATGTAGACTTAGCTAAAGATAAGACACAATGGCAGAAAAATATTCCAACGGGTGATATTTACTAGTTGGGAGTTTTAGTCATGTTAGAGGACTTCTAATATTATTTTTTATTTATTTACATATATTTAAATTATTTTCACTTTTATTATTACTTGGCTTGATGAGCCAAAAAGAGGGTGATCCACTTTATTCGCCAAATGAATTATCTTCGCATCATGAGAACAACAAAAACCACCATCTCGCTAATGACATGAATTGAGCATAAATAGAATAGTGAGGATTCATAAAGCAGATCTCAACTTGTTTGAGACTGAGGCATAGTGGTAATTGTGATGGTTACAAGACCAGGAAAGGGATGAAAAAGCTTTGAATGATCATTCTTGAGGTATGCTGGGTGCTACAGAGAGAGGAACCAGAGGTGCAGAAAGCCATACCAGTACAGTTGGTGAAATACAAGTACCTTAGATTCTAGTTCTCTGGTGTAAGTTAATAGATGCACACGATGAACATAGTAGCTTCATTGACGTTGTTACTCAATTACACGAGGAAAATGATTGTATAGGATGTTTTGCAACTGACAAGCACCATCTTAGTGTTGGTTTTTGCCACATTAATAAACTATTTTTTGTACTGATTGGGGAAAAAAAGTTGATAAGACTTGAGAGAAAAAGAAAGCATTTTGATTATGAGCCACTCACGTCTAAATTGAAGTTTTTACTCAGCGCAAAACCAAAACAGACCCCATAGCGTTAAAACTTCGCAGAAAAAGGCTTTTGTCTGTGCAATTGACTTCAAGAAACACCATTTGACCATCTGAAAAGAAATAGTACTTACATAAGCATTATCAGTATTGCTACAAAGCATGTCTTCCTCGGCGGAAAGGTCATCCATAAACTGGCTTACAGATATTGGCACGAAGCTCTGAGGAATAACATGACCAGCAGCTGTAATCGGAGAACAATCCAGTATTGCATTGCTCTGAGGTATAAGCCTAAATGCAAGTGATGTCCTACAAGATGTAGCTGAACACAGCTCAGTATTTGAGTATACTCATTTTCATAAGCCACTTAAAAGCTCTACAAGCCATGTCTACCTTCCACCACAAGTAGTGCCCACATGGTTATCAACTGCACCCCTGTATACAGCTGCAGGACGAAGACCGGCAGTAGCATGGCTGAGAGCTTTCCCAGTAAGCAATAGTAAATCCCCAGGAGCCAAGCCACTATCTGCTAGATACCAACGACCATTGGGATCACAAACCTAGGGATAAAAAAGAAACAAACAAGGAAAATGACCGATGGCACAGATGATCTAGAAAGGAGGTTATATATATATATATATAAAAAGAGGATCCATGAAAGAAGTTATAATATATGGAAACTATGCACAATCTGAAACTCAAATGAAAAATCAGGAAGAAATTAACAGGAATACCTGAAGACCAGGAGCATCAGATGAAACTAGTGTCAACAGCCCCTTCTCTACTTCACCATTTGTAACTAGCTTCCCTCCTCCAATAGCTCCTTTCCCATTTTGAGAGGTGGTATTGGAAAAGGTTGAAACAACAACGGATGAAGAGGCCTCATTAACAGGCAATGGATTATCATCAAGCAAGTGATCGAAAACACTACAGAGCACTATGTGTTTGGTCAGAATGCATTTAAGACATAAAGAGGATCTGAAGGATATGATCAAGACTTGACAGAAGTTCTTACTCGCTTCGCAACCGAAGATGCCTTGCAATTGCACATAAAGCAGCACGAGCTGCCCTTCCCATGCAGCGGAAAACTTCAGTCATGCATGGGGGAGAAGAGTCCATGTCTTCCAAAGGCCTAACACATAAAAGCTGATTATCAAATCTTTAATCCCATGAGGAAGGCTTAGAAGAGCGTCTAAGCCTTAAATTTGAGATGTTCGAGAGAACTAAAAGGGAACTAGACAGATTTAACAAGAATGTATTCAAACTCAAATAGAGGAAAACTTATTTTTTTGAACTGGTAAGTAAGTAATTCATTGAAAAAAAAACTAAGCATTAAGATGGTGCTTGGCATTGCATACAGAGGGACCCATCTATACAAAAACAAAAAAGAAAGGCTCCCATTAATACAATTCTCTATTCCTGTAATGACTTGATGAACTCTAACATGCTATCTTCATCCTTCACATCTTGTATGTTGCAACCAAAAGCCAAAAACCATAGTCACTTGTACTTTAGCACCTGTAAAGTGATTGCTTTTCCTTCAAAGAACCTGGAATTCCTTTCACCCCTGGCAGAGTGCTCCACAACCTTCTCAATGGCTTTCTAATACCCTGGCTGCCCCAACTAGCCAGTAGGATAGAGGAACTGCTGAACTGTGTTGCAAGCGAACCAGGTTCATGGTTTCGGGTGCTTTCTACTGTTTACCCCTTCGCATTTTCAAGTAACAACGGATACATTTTCTACCTAATTACTATTTACTAAATTGATTTTTAGCTTCATCATGGACTTCTCTCCTGAAATTCATGTACTACCATTCCAACATTTTTTATTTTTTTTTGATGACCGTGGTGTCCGGGTCAGCTTTCGCGCACCTCGACTAAATCCACGGGATACCTGCCACCTCCCACCAGCAACAGGTACCAGGTAACTCTGTCCACCAAGACTAGAACAGATGTGAAGAATCACCTAGTGTTTTTGTCTCCACTGGGATTTGAACCTGAGACCTTAGGCCTCATGGCTCTTTTAACCCACTTCATTGACCACTAGGCCACACCCTTGGGTTCCCAACATTTTCTTCTTATATCCCAAATTATTTAGCATTGAAATAAAATGGCCCTAAATAGACACAATGGATATAAAGAATTGACGCCAACTAGTTTGTGATTGAGGTATAGTTGATTGATTGATTTTCTTTTTATATCCATCACTTTCATCTGCCACTAGACAAGCCAAAAATCTAGATTATTTTTAATCAAATTATCTTTCAGATTATTTTAAGTAACTCTCAACCTGCTGCAACCCTCTTTTCCTGGGTTTGGAATTGGCTATGCATTGTGCTTAAATTCTACAGCAAAAAAAAAAAGGACGAAAGAACACAATTTGCTCCAACTCCTTACCTTCCAGCTCTGTATATATAAACCCGACGCCCGCTCTTTCCAGTAACTCTCAAACTGCTGCAACCCTCTTTTCCTAGGTTTGGAATTAGCTATGCATTGTGCTTAAATTCTACAGAAAAAAAAAGACAAAAGGACACATTTTGCTTCTACTCCTTACCTTCCAGCTCTGTATATATAAACCCAACGCCCCCTCCTTCCAGTAACTCTCAATCTGCTGCAACCCTCTTTTTCGGGTTTGGAATTGGCTATGCATTGTGGTTAAATTACAACAACATACCTAGTGAAATCTCACACGTGGGGTTTGGGGAGGGTAGAGTGTACGCAAACCTTACTCATGAGGCAGAGAGGTTGTTTCCAGAGAGCCCTCGGCTCGAGTACAGCAAATCAAATCAAAGTAGGTATGAAAAGGAAAAACGATAGTGAAGAAAACATAACACCTAATAAGAAAACAGTAACCACCAACAAAATAGTGCAATAACCGAAACACAATAAACAACAGCCAAAAAAAAGGAGGAAACAACACATTTTGCTTCTACTCCTTACCTTCCAGCTCTATATATATATAAA
Source organism: Jaltomata sinuosa (assembly GCA_003996215.1). Taxonomy (NCBI): domain Eukaryota; kingdom Viridiplantae; phylum Streptophyta; class Magnoliopsida; order Solanales; family Solanaceae; genus Jaltomata; species Jaltomata sinuosa. The sequence continues at coordinate 1,277,880 of QJPP01007196.1, read as the reverse complement.
CCCCACGACCGCTCTTTCCAGCACCACCACCCCCACCATTCTGAGCAACCCCCCTCGTCTTAAAAAAATACCTAACCGACTCCAACCCACACCGTAACCGACCTGAGTTTGTAATCAAATTATCTTTTAGATTAATTTTAAGTAACTCTCAACCTGCTGCGACCCTCTTTTCCTGGGTTTGGAATTGGCTATGCATTGTGGTTAAATTACAACAACACCACATACCCAGGGAAATCTCACAAGTGGGTACTGGGGAGGGCAGAGTGTAGGCAAACCTTACCTCTAACTCGTGGAAGTAGAGAGATTGTTTCCGTAGGACCCCTTGGCTTGAGTACAACAAATCAATGTAGGTATGAAAACGAAAAACTGACAGTGAAGAAAACATAACAACTAATAAGAAAACATTAACAACAACAAAATAGTGCAATAACCAAAAAGAACACATTTTGCTTCTACTCCTTACCTTCCAGCTCTGTATATATAAACCCCACGACCGCTCTTTCCAGTACCACCACCCCCACCATTCTGAGCAACACCCCTCGTCTTAAAAAAATACCTAACCGACTCCAACCCACACCGTAACACCGCCGTGCCTTCACCACCGAGCTCAATCACCGCCGCGTTATGCCTCATAAGGGACCCCGAAAGCGCTTCCACGGCCCGTAAATAAGTCCCAACCGGAGCTCCATCGTACGGTTCAATATCCGAAAGCTTAACCCGGGCCAACGGCAACGACCCGAGTTCAACAGAAGGCAACCCGATTGAAGGAAATGGAGTGTTGGGGGATCTAAGAGGAGGAGGATTGATTGTGTGAGCTGAGGGAGCAGTGGAGTGATGATGATGATGATGATGATGCTGATGCATCATGACCATAACCATGGATCATTTCCCTATATATATGTGAAAGAGAGTTGAATTAGGGTTTATATAGGTGTTAATGGAGAATTTTTGTAAATGGGAAAATTGGTGAGATTCTTGAAAAGGAAATTTTGAAGGGTTTTGGGAGGTTTTTGCCTGCAGAAAAATGGAGCTGATAGTGATGAAGAAGACGGAAAAGGTTCCTCTTTTATTTGACACAAATAAATTTTTTATATTATTTTTAGATATTTAAGTTGTTAATTATTATAATATATAATATTTTTTATATAATTTTTAAATAATATATGTTACTCCTCTGTCACAATTTATAAGATCTTTTTGTGAATTATAGTACTTTTTCTTTTGTCTCAATTTATGTAGCGTTGATAAAATTTTCAAAGTCAAATTAAATTGTATGTCTTTTAAATATTTTAAGTTATTAACTATTGTGATTTATATTATTTTAAATATAATTTTTAAATATATAATAAATTAAAAAAAATATGATAAATAAATTAAAACAAATAAAATATAAAAGAAAATATTAAAGCACGCAAGTAGACCTCGTACCTTATCCTCCTTTATATGTATGTTATTGAGAAAAAGACATTGATATACCTTTCATTTGCTATTCTCATTAAAAAAAAAAAAAGTCATTTATACATGTCCTTGTCATTTAATAAGAGCATATTTATCTTTCTTTCTAATGGGTTTCATTTTTTGAATTGAAAAATTATTTTTCTTATTTCTTAATTAGAAAATTGTAACGTGGTTTTTAGAAAATAATTCTAACTCATTTTTCTTATGATTTTAAATTCAAGCTTGAACTTATTCACAAAAAAAAAGTTGAATTGTCCAATTTATATCGAACTTGAATCTTGTATTTTATTGGTGAATTTTTTAACTTGATATCTCAAATTTGATTTCAATACAATAATTATAGAGCAAATCCAATTCAAAATTTTCATATCAAACATAAAATTTTAAAAAAATCTCAACAACTCATATTTTAGTTTTTTAAGAGATCGACGATCATAAGTTTTCGATAAAAAAGGATTCGAAACGGTATAGAGAAATTCAAGACTACTGGATTATGAATAAATAAAAATGACCTATGTTAATTATTGTTGGTGTAATATACCACAAATTACAATAAATTACAGTTGAAATAAAATGAACAAAAAATGAATAAATAATATTAGGCTGAGGCGCGGATATCTCGCTCTCTTTAAGGAGATTCAAGCCCACTGCGACATAATCTACACCGATCCAGCAGTATCACTCTTGACTTGTCCCCTCCAGGATACAACAGCCCAACAACGTCGTGTAACTCAAGCAATTTCGGATTAGTTGAAGAGTTCAAAGCTCTACAAAAGAACATCTTCCTTCAACTTATAATTACTCTCTTTTGTATAGTGAATGTAGTTGAAGACTTAGAATATTTTCTTTATCTCATCTCTCTCTTTCACTACTACACACTATAATACTTTTCCACACTCATCGTATTTCATCTTTTTCTCACTTCTATATTTTCTTGTACTCAATATAATGCAAGACACCACTATTTATAGGTGAGGAAGTCTTCCTTGCAATGAATAGGAAGAATGTGGTAATAAAGTGGGGGAGTTATAAGAGGATTATGGCTTGGATGTTACAAGAGTTACACGACATAATGAAGTAGAATGTGACATTGGTGGTTACACAACATGTTATGATAAAAAAAAATTGACTTATTTTAAGTGTTTTTTAAGTTAAAATAGCTTTTAAGCTGTTTATAGTGTTTGGGTAAGGCAAAAAAGTGCTTCTGGACACTTAATTTTAAGCCAAAATAACAAAAAAAAAAGTTAAAAGCTAAAAGCTGAAATTTTCAACTTAAAAAAAGCAGCTTAAAATAAGCTTATCCAAACAGGCTCTAAGAGTAACTTTTCGAAAAAACTTGAATAAAAAAACTCGAACCAAACCAAAATAATTCAATTCGATGTTCGATACACACAAACAAAACACCGAAAATCGAAAACCAAACCGCAATACCAAACGCCCATCCCAAAATTAGGTTAACTTATCGGAAAATAAACAATGACGTGGTAAAGACATTTGGAGCATGACAGCCAATAGAATCAAGACACGTACGTAGAGCGACGTGGTTTTAACGTAATTCTCCAACTAATCCCACTTACTATATTGTGACGCGTTTTTTCATCTGTTTCACAGTTTTCCTGGTTGCCCTATAAATATATTTTTGAGAAGAATTTGTTAAAGAGAAACAAAAAAAGGCAGAGAAGAGAAGAGAAGAGAAGAAAAAGGCTCCTCCGATCCCCTGAATAATCCTCCCTCTGCCTTTTCGTGTTCTAAACAGTCGCCGATTTACCAGATCTGCACTCAACAATGGTAAATTGAACCAAAAATCTTTCGTTTTTTTCATTTCTCCACTAGTTTGTGCTTCGATTTTGTTTCATTCTGACCTGGTTCATTGTTTTCGATTTTTCTTATTTGGAAATAATTATGATTGAAATTTTGATTGCGGTCGTTGAATCTCAAATTTGATTGATGTGAATTTGTATATCTTATTCCTTGTGATTAATGTACAAAAATCTTCGTTTGACTAGTTTGTGTTTCGATTTTGTTTCATTCTGATCTGGTTCATTGTTTCGATTTTGTTATCTGGAAATAATTATGATTGAAATTTTGATTGCGGTCGTTGAATCTCAAATTTGATTGATGTGAATTTGTATATCTTATTCTTTGTGATTAATGGACAAAAATCTTCGTTTCTCTTTAATTGGACTAGTTTGTGTTTCGATTTTTTTTCATCGTGTCCTGGTTTATTGTTTCGATTTTGTTATCTGGAAATAATTATGATTGAAATTTTGATTGCGGTCGTTGAATCTCAAATTTGATTGATGTGAATTTGTATATCTTATTCCTTAATGAGATCTTTTAAGTTATGGTCACAAGGATGATTTGGTATTGGTAATTCAATGGGGAATGTTCATATTCACTCTGAAATTAGCTGATGAAGCTTTACGTTGCGGTCGATCTGTTGGTTAAAGTACTACTTGTTCTTAGATCTATTTGTGAGACGAAAAGGGAAGCTATACACGGGTTAATTCATCTCATTTTTTATTTTTATTTTTCTCTGAAATAAAAAATTCGGTCAATAACACATGCAGCTAAAGTATCCCGGTTTTTTGAGTTTCTATTGGGTGTGCGAGTCGAGATTCCTACCCGAACTATCACCAATTATTCATCAAAACACACCTCAACTATCAATAATTGTTTCCTTTTCTTACCTGAACGATGGTGATGATGGTGATATTTCAGGGAGGAAAAGGATATAATTTTTGAGTTTCATATATGAACTATCGGGTGTGCGAGTCGAGTTTCCTACCTAAACTATTATATCAAAACACACCTCAACTATCATTTTGTTCCCTTTTCCCTTTTCTTACCTGAACGATGGTGAACGATGGTGATATTTCAAAGATTAAATGGTAATCTCCAAATAATTAAATTGTGAAACAATTGGGGAAGAGGGAACAACAAATTATCTGCATTGATCAAATTATCTGCATTGAGTTAATGATTGAAGCCAATAGACTTGAATATACTTCAAAAGGAATCAATGGTTACCAACTCCGGTAGAGTTAGATTAGACAATTGAATGAAGAAATAGAAAAACATATATACAAAGTCTTTAACTGTTTTGCTTGAAACTTCAAAATATGATAAATCTGTGAGTTTAGGAGATTTGAGTTTCGTAGTGAAGTTCAAAAGTAATGAAAAGGTTTGAGATTTATTAAGCTGCTGCAATATTTTGGAGGCTTGCTGGTGAATTTGTTGTATCTAATTTAACTCCATTGATCTTTATAGAAATCCATTTCATGCTATGTATGCACTACTACAGCCCTACTTAAGGTTGCCTTTCTAGCTTGCTCTGCCTGCTGGAGGACTCCGATGGTGTTTCTTAACTCATTTTATTTTGGCTTTGTTGCAGACTACATCAAGACGCCTTGCTGACAGGAAGGTGGAGAAGTTTGAGAAAAACATTACGAAACGAGGAGCTGTTGCTGAAAGTACCACAAAGAAGGGTAACAATTATCCTGTTGGTCCAATCTTGCTTGGGTTCTTTGTCTTTGTTGTCATTGGCTCATGTAAGTATTTCTTATTCTTTTATATATACATTGTTTAAATTCCAAAGAACATCACATTTATTTTGCATCAGCGCTAAAGGCATTGACTTCAAAGAACAAGAGTATTCACAATTATATAAGATCTACTAGCAAAATGAATTTAGAAAGTTGGCTGATTGATAAGAACTTAACTATCAGTGTAATCAAAGTTGTCCTTGTACATGTGTTTAACGCTTTAGGTTTCTACTGCTATATGTGAGCTGAGGTATCTGCCACGCATATCCATTAATCTTTGTTTGCCTCATTAGTTGCATCTAATTCGATTCAAATATATTTGAGCTAATCCTACCCTACCTTCTCTACCAGCTTTATTCCAGATAATAAGGACAGCAACCAGTGGAGGCATGGCTTAAGCTTGCAACTTATTTTAGCACTGGTGTCACAGACAAGGCTGCTCTTCTTGTAATGTCTTTTCATGTTTAGCCCCAATGTAGAAATTGGAGAGGAACTGTAGAATTTTACTATGTCTGTCAGATACTTAAAAAATATATGAATTTCTGTTCACATGCTTATAATGTATGTTCTCGTGGCTCGTTGTGCTAGTGTAGCAGGTTGCTTGTTGTGTTGAAGCACAAAATCGTACGTAGTTTAATATGACATCAGAAAGCTCTCTAGTTCTGAGCCATTCATGCACTGTTCCAAGATTGAAATTGTTGCAAGACAAATCTATTGAGAGAAGAGAAGGAGAATGCCTTTATAGAAGGCAAATAGGCAAAGGGATCTAAGAGGGCATTTCTAGATAAACTAAGGTTCCAAAGATTTGGTAGTCCAGCAATAGACTCTGGGATTTGGCCTGTCAACTTGTTAGAACTCAATGACAAAGAAGTAAGGGCTCGTTTAGTTGGGAAACAAGTTATCCCGGGTTCCATCCTCAATGTGGGATAAAGATACCACTACAATCCCGGAATAGCTAATTTTGTGATAAGTTATCTTGCGATTTTATTCCAACCAAACATGGATAAACAAATTCTAAAATTAATCTCGGGATTAGTTATTCTTAGTCACTCATACCAAATGATCCCTAAGTGCTTTTAACTTCACAATTTGGCTAGGAATTCTTCTTGTCATTCCATTGTGATCGAGCGATAAAAACGAAAGCTTGAGCAAATTGCACAAGGAAATTGGAACCTGTGCTGTTTTTTAAACTTAGTGGCCAAACATAAATTGTTTTTCACCAAAAATGTTGTCTAAAAAGCACTTTTGAAAAAAAAAATACTTTTCAAAATAAGCTGATTTTAGAAGTTTGATCAAACATGCTATAAGTAATGCTAATAGATAGAGGGTTTTTTAGTCCTAGAATAGGAAAATAGCTGTGTACATTTTACTCTTTACTCGGTTAGTGCTTCCTACGCTTATGAGTGTCTCTTTCCTCTTGTCCAAAGTCTACGACAAACAAGCGGCAGAAGACAATTCTTTCGAAAACAACCTCTTTACCTTCACACAAAGTAAAGATAACATCTGCATGTACATCACTATCCACAAACCCCACTTGTAGGATCACACTGAGTATGTTATTGCAATTTATCTTAAAAGACTCCATCCTTGCCATTTTGATTGTGTAATCAATTAAAACATTGAGTAATTTGTTTCTTTATCAATGCTTCTCTAGTAGCAAACCAACCCTTTATAAAGAAAATCACAGAGATCTACAATCCTTCTTTAAAAAGTTAAAAGAGAACGACGGGGTTTGGGGAGGGTAGAGTGCACGCAGACCTTACCTCTACCTCAGAGGTGAGGTAGAGAGGTTGTTTCTGATAGACCCTCGGCACAAGACAAAAGAGAACATCAAGGAAAAACTAAAATATTTCTTCAAACCAGTCAACCATTTTATAAATTATAATCTGAATCTTCTGCAAACAAGGGTCAAAAATGGTCATTTTTTCAACATAATGTACACTTCAAGCCCCCTCTGTGACTCCTCATTTCCATACATAGACTTATTTCTGAAGAATGATTCCTTTGCAATTAGCATAAATAGCAAAGGAAAACTCACAATCTGTTTTCATTGTAAGAGGACATAAGACACTTAAGTTTTTGTCATTCCGAACCCAAAGCAAGATCAGTAGAAGTGCTTGAGGCATTTCATTAATGCCTCGGTGTGCTCGGGCTTGCCTACAGAGACACGAACATATCCCTTCAGTTCTTTGCTATTGTAGTGACGGATCATCACTCCCATAGTCGCAAGGTCTTCCTGCAACACGAGTTTCTACAGTTAAAATGTAGGAGAGACTGGAATGCATTTATGTACTTGCCAACTGTGCCTTAAAAATCATATAACAATATATTCATAAAACAGATGCAGTACCAAGAGAGGGTGAGCATGGGCAGTATTAGGATCACTTCACAGCCGTGCCTTAATATAGATCTCAATACTACTATTACTCCTACAACAATTATGCATCAATCTACAAGTTGACGTCGGCCCATAACAAATATTAGCGCTCTTTTTTTGGTGCAGTAATCAGTAGATTTATTCTTTCTTGTGTTACGATATAGTTAGAGATAACATAGTGTTTCATAATATCTTATCTGCGTATTGCTTCTTAAAACTGGTCTCCCAGTTAGCCCACAAGTTCTCCTCCAACGTGTCTATCACAGAACCTCCAACCCATCATCTCCAACTTATTCCACCGTAAAAGACCTCAAATACATCATATTCTCAATCTTATGTTAATTCACTTACTTAGCAGTGATTGGTCGTCTCTTGCTTAGCATAATCATCGAGTAATTTGACAATCAAACTAACTCTGTTGTTCCACGCACTACCATAAGATAATAGAAACAAGGTAGTCTATAAAATGCTTTTACTTTATTCATGTTCTTTAATACTTCTTTCACCTTTCAACATAGTGATGTTTAGCGCATGAGACCAATTAAACAAAAGAATGAACTGAAATGGAAGAAGTGACATAATTGACTTTACAAGAATGGAACTTGGTGATATAAGCAATTTTACCTTCAATTTCTTAGCATCCATTCCAGACGTAACCTTACAGAGAATGAAATTAGAATAGCTAGGGTATGGATCAAGAAACGGGACTTCTTTCAAGAGATTAAAAAGCCTCTCCCTTTCTTGCACCAGTGCCACTTTCACATTCTGGCATAAATGACACAATAATCAGTAAAGCTTTCAAAAAAAATGATAGAGTTACCTATAAAAGAGATTATGAATATTTGGGGAAAGTCATACAATAATGCGGAGTGGAAATGTTCCATATCCTAATATACCTCCAGATAAGTGGGGTTCTTTAATGCAGCACAAGCAGCAACTTCAGCAGCAACAGAAACATTATATGGTTGCTTTGCTCGCCAAAGGAACTCAATAATACTCCGTGGAAAAGCTCCATATCCTACTCTAAGTCCAGCTAAACCTGAGGATTGGGATACCACTTAAATTAGTCAATTATACTTTAATCCCAAACACCATTTACGACACCACTTGTAAACACTAACTAAGAGAATAGGAACACACAGGAGGTCCTCATTGCTACTACAATTTGATAATATGACAGGACAGATTGAGACGAGGAACGTATCAGCCACAACTGATAAGATCTTGCACTATATAAGCAAAAGAGCAATAAGGGGCATACGGGTTTTCCAAGCACACACATTGAATTTTCTCAGATATCAAATGGAAAAGAATGAACCTACCAGCTCTCTTGCTGAACGTGCGAAGAACAATCAGATTCTCATGCTTCTTCACCCACTTCATCTTAGATTCCATCCCAGAAAACTCAACATATGCTTCATCCAATATTACCAATATGGGCAGGTGGAGTATTTTCAAAAGAGTTTCATCATCAATTATACTGTTCAATAACAAGATAGAATGTCTCAATAGAATGACAACATAAAGGAGGTTGGTATGAAAATGTATATTGGAAACAAACCCTAAACAAAAGAAAAGTCAACCGCAGTGAGCAAATTTACTGTTAAAACAGAAAATTAATTTCAATTGTCCAATTCCCTGAGGTACAGAAATACATATAAAAAAATCTGGAAGGTATATAGAAAAATATCTGCATAAACATATTATTTGATTTTTTCCAATAATAAATTTCTAATATTTGCTCAGTTTACTTCATAATTTCTTTTAATGTCTGTAAAGAAACCAAAAACACTACCCAACATAGTAGTAGGATGTATATAGTACTATCTTAAACATTTACAGGTATCCTTAGTCCAAATGCTACAGACAATTGCTACAGGCACGCTTCCAAAGAACCTTCTCTGATAAAAGTCTTTCCAGCAGGTAGTGTATGCTTGGTCCACTTAAGATACCAAAAAAGGGGCCAGTTATTATTTTGTACTTGCAAATGCACATTGCCATTTCAATACATGTTTACAGTTGCTACTCCTTGTTGAACTTATTATTGATTTATTGTGCCCATTCAGCTGTAAATGCAGAGATACTGTAGTCATGGACAATACAAAAAAGACCTTTCTTTATTGGTAATACAAAAAAAGATCTTTTTATCAACGAATAAGCTCTAGAAACTAGTAACAGTTATCTTTCAAAAAGTTGGCAACAGTAAACGTTTTATGTGTAAGCATAATCAGTCTATACCCCTCAAGAAAAGGTAACGAATTTGACCTTGGCAGTGAAATGGGAATAATGGAGCAAAGAGCATTTTTGTGGGAAGGGTCTGTGTATGGAAGTTTCCATGGAAAACGATGCTTCATACAGAACTTATAAAGCCACCATTTATGATGTGAAAATACAAGAAAAGGAGTTTTCACCTTCATATTTACAGGGTGCAGTATAGAATTACTGGCTAACTTGTAATTCTAGTAATACTTTCCTAGTAATCATTTTCTCCATCTCGTGAACTTAGAAAGTAATGAAAAAAGAAAAAGAAAATGAAAAGGTGCAACTGAAAGCTTTGAAGATGATCTGAACTTAAGACAGGATCACAGGAAGAAAGGGAGGGAGGGGGGAAGAGAGAGCTCTCACATGCAGTACAATCTAGGGGAGCAAAGTACAACCAAAAAGAGAAATAGACCAAGAACACAATGTAGCAATACCTCCCATCAGGATTATTAGGCGATGTCAGAAATATGCACTTCGGTTTCTCACGTTCAACCACTTCGGCAATCCGTTCGACATCCAGGCTAAAGTCTGGGTTCCGAGCCACTGCCAGTTTGACAGAACTACAGATTAATGATTATCGATAAAAGACTCAACAGTAATCATCATATTGAAGAAAATAGAAATTATCAGTTTATTTCATTTTGCTTCCATGCTTTAAATATTGCTTTGTTTGAATGTAGAGTCTATGAATTTTAATTGTACTCACTCTATTTCTCTCTTAAACTTGATATTTTCACAGTATGGTATTACCAAGCCATATGTCATTGACGGAAAAGGCCAGATGATTAAGTAACAACAACAACTAACAAGCTGCAGTGATTCCAATGCAACTACTTGTTATGAAAACTATCAATCCCCCATAAAGCACTTAATAATCAGCTTACGTCAACAATGATGAAAGCTAGGAATCCGACATCCTTTGGGGTGGAAATGATTAAATTCCAGTTGTTGTTTCAGGAATCAAAAAGAGCCGGTACCAAACCATAAACAGAAGTCATCAGATAAGTACAGGGTATTTTACTGATAAAATAAATAAATAGAAATGTCATGATATTTTATCAAATGTAAACCAAGTTATTGCTCAAGATTGTGAGTTAAAAGTTTTGGTCTTTCTTGAACTAAGACAAGATAGGATCTTCTCTCTCTCTCTCTTACATATATTTCCTTACTTCTCTCTCATACCATTTATTTATCCAAGATCTCCCACAATATATTCTACCAAAGATGATTTGTTGGACCATAACAAGTCCAAGACTCCTCTAGAAGAGAAAGGAACTAAGATTCAGTATGATAATAATAAGGAACATAATTAAAGCTCGTATCTACCCTTTATGACATGTGCACCATTTACAGCTGCATCAAATTCATACATTGTGAAAGTGGGTGGGCAGTCAACAATCTTGTCACCAGGATCCAATACGCATCTGCAGCAGAGAACAGTTAAATATCTGAACTGTAGGTCAAAGAGGGACTATATCTCAAAATGTCAAACACTTATAGTCAGCATTTAGTTAGACTTTGGATAAAAGGATAGTTTAATCATGATATTTACCGCATTATCAAATCAATGAGTTCATCTGCACCGCACCCTGCAAGAATATACTCAGCTTCAAGGCCAGAATCTTCAGCAAGAGCCGCACGTAACGTACGGCTTTCAGGATCAGGATAAATATACGGAAATTTCATAGCTCCCAAAGCTTCGTTTACCTGCAAGAACTTCAACAGCTTAAAATTGAGAAGGCGGAAAATAACTATATAAAGAAAAATGTTCCAAAAAGATACTAACTTGCCTCTGGAGGAGGGCCATATGGGTTCTCGTTAGCGTCTAATTTCACAATGTCCTCAGGCTTTCTACCAAGGCGAGTGGACAACACCTGTACAATTGCAAGCAATTTTTCAGATGCAACAAGAAAATAAAGAAAACATCACATCTGAAAAATAATTACCAATCATGTGATGATTACTAACTCATTATATCCAGATAAATGAGAAAGAAAACAACAAATATATCAGATTTGACTCAAAACACCTTTCTTTACATAGCAGACACATGATTCAATCCTCACATTAAAATCCATATATTTTTCCAGAGAGATAGAGAGAGAACTTTACATGTCATGTCTATCAATAAAAGGAGAAAAAAGAAAAAAAAGAAAAAAACAGTAAAAAGAACTTCTTAGTAGCCATTTGGCCTATCTAGTTAAGTAAAGAAGAAAAGTAAACTATAATAGTTCACATACAAAATAGGAACATGATATAACTAATTTCTGTGTGGCTAATGATTCAAGACACAAAGGGTCAATCTTTGAGAGCCCACTCGGTGCTTTGTTGTATAAAATTTAACTTACTTCCTCAGAAAATGATCCCAGACCCAAAAGGATGATATACTGGAAATTATTGTGCCAAGAAAAATACATTTTTTCATTAGGTAAACTTTTTACTGCAAATATCACACATTTCAATAGCAAACATATTACAAAACCTGCTAAGCTGATAAACCAACAAGTACCCACTAAATAGTGGAGAACATCTATTGTCCCTAAGGCTAAATGAAATATAAAGACAAATAGATAGGATGCATAGAATGGTTCACTGAAACCGATGACAAAATAGTCAATGGCAAAGCTCAGACACCAGAGAGAAGCTGCTTCCCCCCACCCCACCACCCACCCCACCCTGCACAAACCTAATGTTTCACATTTTTAGTTATTATCCTTTTAAATTTCACAAGTTTCAATGGTTTCCTTTTAATAAATACCTTCCTCAGTCCCCAAGAAAGCCAGTCCCCAAGAAAGCCAATGTTTCTAAATTTTCCTTCACTAAAATTCCTATATAAGTTCCACCACCCAGCCCCCACCCCAAAAGTCCTAGCTGCAGAACTGAGCATCGTTATTAGTGAATTCAAGTCCTCTGAGTCCTTTGGTTTGAATTAGTTAATGTGATTCACTCAGCAATATGAATACTCACTAACCATATTACTTCATATGAACTCAGGCCAATATTATACGAAATAAAATAAGAAGTAAAAAAAGTTATTTATATTTTCTACTAAAATAGAAATCTCTGAAAGGTCGACTATAATTGGTGCATTTTCACCTATAATACAATTAATTTAAACTCCTTCACCTGTATATAGAGTAAATGTAATCAACCATACACCAAGAAAATAAGAAATGGATCTCGCATATTCACCTCAAAGCGCAAAATTTTCCTTTACTAAAATTCCTATATAAGTTCCCTATCCCACCCCCTCCCAAAAGTCCTAGCTGCAGTATTGAGCATTATCAATAGGGAATTCAAGTTTTCTGAGTCTTTTTGGTTAACACAATATAAGGTCAACTATTATTGGTGCATTTTCTCTTACAATAAAATTAACAACAGATTTAAGTTATGTGCATTGGAAATATATTTACAAAATCAGTTCACTTAAAAGGTAATTGCAGGTAACTCTAATTAATTGCATTGATTCATTAGTCATTACATAGAATAAATGATACATAACATGCTATAACAGGTTAAGTCGCACTACAACAACATACCCAGTGTAGTCTCACAAGTTGGGTTTGGGAAGGGTAGTGTGTACACAACCTTACCCCTACCTTGTGAAGGTAGAGAGGTTGTTTCCAATGGACCCTCGGCCTAAGTAACCCATAAATGAAAACTATATTAAAAGGAAATACAGTAATGAAGAAGTCATACTGGAAATAATGGAGAAAAAAACAGTAGCAATAACAGGTAATACGATAACCTAAGCAAAAGGTAATAAAACCAACATGTAATACAAAAAAATAAAAATCGAATAATAAGCTAGTACATGAGTACTAATACTAATAGAAAAAACTAGACATTGCTTGATTACCTACTAATCTTCTATCCTAATCCTCGACGTTCATATCCTCCTATAAATAGAGTAAATAAATGTAATCAACCATACAACAAGACACAACAAATGGATCCCAAATATTCACCTCAAATGGCAAAATGGGTTGATAAGGTGACAATTTAAGAAGATGGGGCCGAATAAAAGAACCCCCATTGACACATTGTTGTTTCTGCTTCTGATGGCTCTCTTCTTGTACTGGCACTGAAGAGGCCATACAAGTAAGGCCCACTGACAGTGTATATAACTTAAACTCCTTAACCAATAAATTGAGTAAGTAAATGGAATCAACCATGCAACACCCAAGAGTGTGGCCTAGTGGTCAATAAAGTGGGCCGAGAACCATGAGGTCTCAGGTTCAAATTCCAACAGAAACAAAAAATACTAGGTGATTTCTTCCCATCTGTCCATCGAGTTACCTACTACATGTTGCTGGTGGCAAGTGGCAGGTGACAGGTATTCCGTGGAATTAGTCTGAGGTGCACGAAAGCTGGCCCGGACACCACGGGTATTAAAAAAAATGTAATCAACCATACAACAAGAAAACAAGAAATGGGGTTCTACAAATTCACCTCAAATGGCAAAATGGGTTGATAAGGTGACAATTTAAGAAGATGGGGTCGAATAAAAGAACCCCCATTAACACATTGTTGTTTCTGCTGCTGATGGCTCTCTTCTTGTTGTACTGGCACTGAAGATGCCATACAAGTAATTCTCCTCCTCCTTAGATTTCCTTCAATTAAACAACAACTGGGTTTTGCTCTACCAATGCAAATAGATGAAGTGTTGCATAATTCAATCACACCCATCAATTCAAAACTTTTTATTCCCTGCATTCAAAGTTCATTTTTGATAAATTTAAAGCAGAAATCATTGCACATTTAATTTAATACAATAAAAAGTATAAGATTTTTTTTTTTTTATAATTTTATATATTGAGATTGAGAGAGAGAAAGAGGGGGGAGCGTACAACTCAATCGCCGGCGGATAGGCACAGATTCTGCAGGCAAAGTGACAGTGATGTCGACTTGGCCTAAAGGGTGAGGGTGAGTTGAATTTGGGTGAAGTGCATTAGTAACCATTTTAGGGTTGTTATTTAAGAAGTAACCAATTTTTGTAGTGTATTCAAAAAATTATTGTTTGTTTCAGTTGAGCATATGAACACATAATAAAATATTTTAATTAAACAATTTCGATTCAAAAATATTATATTACTATGAAGATTCGAGTAGTTTAATTCAAAATTTTAAATTATTTCTGTTAAAAAGTAGATAGTTTTTTTTTCTTTCCCATATTATATAGATTTTGTATTCTTTTTTATAATCTTCAATATTATCGGAGAGAAACTAAAATCATAAATTTCACTATTAAAATTTTTTGAAGCCTCAAAATTCAGAGGGTCTAAAGGCTTTACTAGCTTCACCCTTCAGCTACCCTTGGTATTTATATAAAATATTTTATCTCCTTTAATTATGCACATTAATCTCAATTAGAAATTGTTTGGGGTTTTACGACTTATTGAGACGAATGCGTATAATTAAAGGAGATAAAATATTTTATGTGGTTAACTTAACTACCTAATAGGCTCTTGAAAATACGTCCAAAAGTTTTTCTAAAATTTGAACAAAGTGTCTAATTAGAACATTTTATCATGCGTTCAGGTGCTCAATTGAAAAAGATCATAATTCGAGTGTGAAAATGAAATTTGATGGCAAGTTTAAGCGATTGCTTATGTATTAAGCCTTTAAAAAATAGACCACAACAACATAACCAATATAATTTCACAAGTGAAATCTAAAGAAATTGGAGTGTATGTATACCTTATCCTTACCTCCCATACCTTGGGAGGTAGAAAAATTATTTTCGACCGCTTTTTCAAAAGGAGGGCACAACCCTTTCTTAGTTCTTTCATGACAAATTTCTAAACAGTCTTACAGTTCAAATTAAGGATTAAGTGAGAACCGATGAGGCGCTTACTCCAGCTTAGGAAGGTTTGGGTGGATCATACCCCATGCGGCTTGGATTGATGTTGCCTCGAGACAACCAAGGCCGCCTCGTAACAAAGTAACCTGCAGGGCCCCCCCGGGGAAGAACCCCCTGACAACTAGAACACCCTCATAATAATACTTGAGTAAATCAACAATCAATTTCGAGTCTAGTGTCAACTTGTCCCCAATTAGCCTCGAAACTAGCATTGGAGCTTAGACACGTATTACTAAATAGCTTTTTTAGTGCTAAGCGGGCAGTCATTTCAGAGCACTCTTAGAGTAAGAGATGACATTCAGAAAATCCTAGAAGCCACTGTGGAAACCCTTTATCTTTTTTTTTTTTTAGAATTTTCATAGGAGAAGACTCTCGACCTTCCCCTTACTTTTATTTTTCTATTCCTTTGAGCAATGTTCACACTTGTAAATCAATCCCCACTTTGGTGGTTTAGCCGAAAGAAAATGAGCATGATCATTTTAATCTATTTTCCTTTTAACCCCCCCTTTTTTTTGTTGTTTAGATGAAAGTTTGGATGTCGATATCACTCCTGCGCCATTCATACTTAATAGGGATGAGAAATTGATCATTTTTGGGATGTATTGTATCTGGAACCTTCCATTAGTAAGTACAAGAAGTGATTTGGTCATGGATGTGCAAAACCATACTTGAAGAAAAGGGGCAGCTTATACACGAAGTATCCCACGTTTACGCTATGCATTGTCCGGGAAAGGGTCGCACCTCCAAGTGGGTGAAACATAAGCAACCTAAAACGGCTCGAACCCGTGACCAATAGGTCCCACAACTTTACCATTGGTCCAAGATTTCCCTTCAAAAACAGAGACTAAAACAAAACTTGATACAAAAAGTTCTAACATTTTATGTTACTGCAACAGAAACTTGTCCACTCCAACTACACGAAGCAACAACATTAGACATGACAGGATGGAATACAACATCGACACAAGCCTCATCGTATACCTTAATCTTTCTAATGAGCTTACAGGATTTCGAGTCGTAAATATAAATGTATCCATCAGAGGAACCAGATATTACTTTCTCACCATCCAAGCTGAAATTGCATTTTATAGGGAATCCAGAAACACTATGGCCATCATATCTCCTGTACTTGTCAAGTCCAAAGGGAGGTTTCGTAGAGAAAATAGCTATGTAGTTTCCATTTGATTGCGCTATAAATTTGGTATCAGAAGGATGGCATCTTATCGATGGACATGTATATGCTTCACCATAAACCTGAAACATTCACAAAATTAGCCTTCTTTGCAGGAAACAGATTAGTCTGTGAGTTTGTGAATGTGGACGACTGACGTGTGTGACATGACAAAACACATACTTCAGGATATTTGCATATAAATTTTATATCCACCATCACTCCATTTGGTAGTTAATCCTCTCCATTCCTCACTTTGTTAATGGTCATGGATGTGCACGACTTCTACTACGTAAGAGCAGAGAAAAAAAGATGGGGACGGAGCAATAAAGAAGAACGGGACCCTCGACTGAAAGATTAAAAGATTGGGGGGGGGGAGGGGGGGGGGACCATGAGGAAAAGGACTATGAATCTGTGATAGTCAACTGGATAATAGTGAATTTAGCTATACAGTTAGAGAATTGGAAAGGTCATGTACGACTTCTGCACTGACTCAGTACGTGGCAGATAATAGGAAGGTGATGAATGTGTTTTCTTATTTCCGTAATAGGCATGCATTTGCATAACATTCACGAACACCTTCAAACGTTCTTGATTGTATGAACAATATCAACATTTCTAACAAGTTACGATGATGAAAATCACTCATGAAATGTGAAGGGAAATATCATCTTGACATTTTCACCTAATGACTAATATATAACATGAAAAAGTCAGAAGCATGAAGAATTAAACCAAAAGGCATTAATGGAGAACTTTACCTGGTTAGATAGAGGGATTTCCCGTGAGACATCCCAAACAATAATTGAATTTTCACTAATATTGCTTTTGGATGTATCACTTGATGAAATTATTCGCTTTGCGTCAACTGTAAATTCAGCATCAAGGATAGGATCAAGATTTCGCACATATTGATGGACCACCTTCCCAGCTCTTATATCCCATATTTTAAGGTGACCTTTCGAACCTCCAGAGAGAAAGAGATTATAATTATCTGGATGAAATTTTACCACTCCAACAACTTGATCCTCATTGAAGACCTGGGTTTCTATTCCTCTTTCAACATCAGTCAACCTTGATGTGCAATCATATCCGCAAGAGAGCACAAATAAACCATATGCAGACCACTTCACATCTTTGACAGCCGCATGGTGACAACTAAGTACACGTGCTTTCTTCTGATCTCTGCTCCACACATTCCATATACAGACAGTTTGATCCATTCCAGCAGATGCTAGAAGGTGAGCTGCATGGTGAATAACGTACATGAACATCATGAATACAAGTATGCTATTGAATCAGCAACGTATCACACATCGGAAGATAAACAGTAAGCATCATACGAGTTCACAACTAAATGTTTTCATGTAAGTAATCAGGCGAATCATTGACTCAAATCATTGTAAAAGAGTTTCAATAACTAAAGCAAAAGATTTTCTTGTTTTTTGCAAAGGCTAAAACCAACCTTTTTTTTTTCTACAATGGCCCAGAACTTCTATAATTTTCACATTAGCCACTCGATTTTTCCACAGTTTTTATATTTTCCAATTAAGTTTTGATTCATTTTGAGTGATTAATTCTTTCCCTTATTGTTTTGGTTAAGAACAGAAAACTACCATCTATCTGATCCTTCTTTCAGCAAATTTGGAAAGAGCGTCCACCTTTCTTGAAATCACAAGTAAACATACAAAGTACACCAGGGCCCAAGCAAATACGTGGAGCAGTCCATGTGACCTGATGGTCCAGTCTCATTCTAGTAAATGCATGAAGTGATGCAGTCCATTTCACAGTGAAGTCTAATTTTAAGGATTTGAAACCACAAGGAAGTTCTGAATCTAGTTCAACATCAAAGACGGCAAGTAATCATCAGGTGGAGGCATTCATGCTAAAAAAAATATGTGCCAATTTTCATAAATATGATTATGAAAGAAAGGACCAACACGAAACAAAAATCAATAGCAGTACTTTGGCAGGGTTTAACCACTCACCATGATTTGTAGACCATTGTACAGCATTAACTGATCTTTTGTGTCCATCAAGAACTACAGAGAGTCTTTCTGGCATGTCGATCATGTTCCGGTAGACTTTAGTTTGGTCTCTCAAAGCTGACAAAATATTATGTGGCAGAACTGAATCCAAAATGCTCCCTAAAACTGAGGACAAAAAAAACTTCAAACCATCAGTTGCAGATAAAACTCAAAACGAATGCAAAAGATTGAGATAAGAGGTGATAATTATTGCACAAAAATATTAGTATAAATTTGCACAACAAGAAAAGTTGCCAAGAGGTTCCTAGTTGCTTTCATGTTAGTAACACTTGACGTGCCTCCTTTGACACTTAGATCGACAACAGTGGCATCCTCCCAAATCCAAAGATCTTCCTCACAAAGACATCAACTGTAATGAAAAATTGATGACTTGCTTAACAAACTCCTTCACTAAGGTGAATATTTGCCAAACGTCAATAGCTGGGTCCAGTAATTTGTCTACTGAGACTTTCGACGCTAAAGCAACTGTTTAGATGATGTTATATGAAGTGAATTGCAAGAGAACAAAAGGAAAAAGTTCACCAAAGAAATGTGATGATTAACCAGAAGATAACCCCATAAATTTCACTTGAATTTTCCAATCCGAGTAGTATTTGAGTAGGTAAGGAGATTGCTCTGGAGTTTATTGAAGGATGACCGACTTCACAAGCCCAAAAAGAGTATTGCTCTGGAGTTTATTGAAGGATGACTGAATTCACAAGCCAAATTAGCCATTTTTTCAAATGGTGCTAATCATCAGCTACCATTCAACTGCTAAGCCACTTCTTACAAACTAGGTTTTGGCAAATCCATCACTGATTATAACTTATCTGGTTACAGATTCCTTCTTGGTTTCACTGACAGTAGCGTTCGGACAAGGGTAGTTACTCTTATTCTTAACAAACAGCTCCACTGAGACAGGGTAGCAGCTAAGTGAATGGAGTAGTTATCTCAAGTGGAGGACTGACCATCTGTATTAGTTGTAATGTTATACACAACAAACTTCGGGTCATGGGTTTCCCACAATTTAAGCTGGTGACATAATAATTAAGCATAAAGCAATCAGCAATATAAAGGTGGCTGGTTAATTAGGTTTCAGCTGCAACAACAATAAGTCAATAAGCGATAACAACACAGAGTTTCTGGAGGAGCCCATCTTCATTCAATATACCATCAAAGATAGTCCTCTCTTTTTCTTCCCCACTTAGATTATGCTGCTCTTCTCCACCAGGACCTCTTCAGTTCCCTAGTTCCTTGGATTAATAAAAGGGTTCTTATATGCTTCTCATTAGTAATAAATGACTTGCATAGAAAAATTGAAGGGCTCTTTTTGGCAACAATTAAACATTTTAAATTCATTGACTTCTTCTTTTCTATTTTTTTTTTTTAAATGATAGTGGTATTACGTCAATATGTGAGCACCTTGACTAATCCACAAGTCTGTTACATACAACGCACAAGCACAGGTGCGGGGTAATCCTATTTACCGTCAGAGGAGATGCCCTCAAACTTATTGTTGCAGCTGTAAATTAAGCACTAAACCATTCCCTTCGTGTCAAATTCATCTTCTTCAAAAGGAAAAGGGTGACAAATTTCGGCCTTTTAGGCAATAAATACTCTTTTAGTACTTGTGACTATGAGTATTTCAAATTATTGAACCTCACGTGAAATATCAAAATATTGATGTGAAGGTGTATGTAACAAGCTTTTTCTTACCAAGTGAACTTCATGTCCAAAAACAACTCCAACTTCCACATTTTTTCCCACTTCAACTTCAAGTACTCTTTCTAAAAAAATTCAACATATATACTATATGTTAGAGTGAGAGGCTAATTTGTTTGCACTTAATGGAGGTTTGAATCTGAATGGTTCAGACCTTAGGCTATTAAGTGCATTTGTTTACATTAAGATTTAAACACTTATTTGGTCTGAATAAGTCTTAATCATTAAAATCTTGAACAAAGTCTTAATATTATTAAGAGGTATTCTTGTGTGGATAATTTTCACTATCACTAACCACCTCTGCCATCACAACCACCACCACCACCATTGTCCGCTACCATTACCGTCACAACCACCGGCCACCACTTATATGGACTTGGCAATCCTCCCCATGAGCCAGCTTTTGGGTTGAGTTAGGCACGGGTGTCATATCATGGTATCAAAATTAGGTCCATCCCCGTTTAGGCTTCTGGACCACGCTCTAGTTGGTCTGGGCGTGAAGGAGGTGTTAGAGTTGGTTAGAGTCCATATTAGTTGGGGAGTGGACTTGGGCAATTTACTCTCAATAGCTATCTTTTGGGGTTAAGGTAGTCCCAGGTGCCATTGCTTTACACTATCCAAATCGTGTTGCAACTGTGATTGGACCTTGGATATCTAAGTTATTACTCCCACGTCTCAACTCCTAAACCATCCCCCTTTTGAACAAATTCATCTTCTTTTAAGCAAAACGAGTATCATAAAACTTATGAAATTTCAACACCAACCAAACACAAAGCTCATAACAAGTTCCCCAAGTTTAAGAAAAAACGAGAGAAGGGCGGCGGTTGCAAAACCTGGTGTAGTATTAGGCAAAGGCATTGTGCTCGCTTCTGGAACTTTTGCAACTGAAGCCATAGCAGCTCGTTCTCGCTTAGAAACATATCTTCCTGGAAGCGCTGTGGAATTCGTGCTTGTATTAGACTTGTAGAGTTGCAAAGGGTTGTTAACTTGGTGAAAATTCTCGAATTTCGCTCGTTTTGGGTGTGGCAATATGGGTCTTTGAAGCTGAATTCCACCATTGTTATCTTCTTCTTCATCAGAGGTTCCGCCATAGACTTTACACAGAAGGTCCATTAGGGCAATTTGATCAAATTCGATCCCCAAATTGATGCAAATCGAGCTAAAATTAGGGCAAAATTGAGACAAAATTCTTCTATTGATTATCAAAAAGTTTGATCAACTGGATAGGGATAGAATTGGAAAACAACTGGTAAATTAAGGGACCTAATTGTAATAATAGAAACTATTAATTTTCATTTCTAAGGGAGTGCAATGTAAAGAAAGAAGACTTATGGGGCCTGGATTCCTGATTTCAGTTATTATAGCTGCTAACAGCTATGTACCACCTTTCCAGCTGAATGTACAACCCGTTCAAGTTTGGTCTAATTCACTCCAATTCAAACTGGTAGATATGTGTTACAAATACACCAAATTATGAATGGCCATTCAGTAGTCATACAACTCCTGTAAAGCGTCACAATAACGGACATGAGATAGTCAAGTAACTCAAGCAGACAGCTTGCAAACAACTCCAGATGATGAAACATGACAATCATGCAAGAAGACACATGGTGCACATGCCAAGTGACACATGACAGTCTTGCCTGAGTGATAAGTGTTTATTGATGGAGTGACACATGTTATGTCGTTGAACTTGTTGCCTGACACATGTCGCTCTTTTTGAAGAGCAATAAAATCTCCCCCCCTCCCCAGCTTCTTTGGCTATGTCTCTTATTGTATTATTGAAGCTAGCTCGTCTAATAAAGAAGAGTGGGTACGAAAATTCATATAACCGATTCCAACTAGTTTGAGTTAAGCATAGTGGTTCTATTGACATGAAAACATATGCATAGTGGTGCTTACTTATGTTTGTTGTGTCATATATCAGGGGGAAAACCTCTACAAAATTGCATTTGACAAACAACAACAACATACCCAATATAGTCCCACAAACGGGGTCTGGGGAGGGTAAACTGTACGCAAACCTTATTTCTACCTTGTCAGGTAGAGAGGTTGTTTTCGAGAGACCCTCAACTCAAAAAAAGCAAAAAAAAAACACAACATTTACGAAGACACAAGCAACAATAGCAGGACAGTAAATATGTTGTGTCTGCAAAAGGGGGTTATTGCCATCAAATGGAAACAATATAAAAAATTGTGTCTGCACAATGAAATAGTAATGTAATAAAGAATACAAGTGTTTCTTCAACTTTGTACTATATCTACCTATGTATTGCTAACTATCAACAGGGAGGGACTATAATGTATTAGTCTACTTGTAAATCCATTCATTTGCACGGCCTCCAGTTTCGTCCATATCGATGAAAATGCTCACTGCCTGCAAGAGAGAACAAGATCGAAAGCATAGTTAGATAAACTTTCGCTTTGAACTGGCTGAATAATTCATACGAGTGACTCAATATCTGCCATCTTAACTGCCTTTGAAGTGTATAATTTGATATATCTTTCCTTTAGAGGCGTGCTTCATAAACATCAGAACTGCTTAAATCCGAGAGTTTTCTTATGAAGCAATGATACCACTACTCTTTTATTGTTGGAATCCTACATATAGTATAGGAGGCGGAACTAGGATATGAATTGTATGAGTTTGGATTCGGAATTCTATCACATTCCACTTAATTTACGGGGTTCCAAATCTAATATTTATGATACTTATTTAGTTAGTCGTTTAGCACAGATACATGGTCTAAGCAAAATCTACTGACGGTTCAGATGAACCCGTAGCTTATTCACCCCTGTATGGTATGCATTGGAAAACAGGGCCATGGTGTGTGACAAATGGGATGAGCCACTCCCCCAACCTTCCCCGCAATCCCCAAAAACAAAGAAATGAAAAGATTGTAACTGACTGACTGTCTATATCATAATATGAATTTCTTTAAATAAAGCATAACTAAAATGCAAAGCAATTAACCATGTAAGTTCCAGGAAGATACATATGCATTGTGCATTTGTCCTGTTTGTTTTGTTTGTTCATGCAATTTACCGGTAATGTGATTAATATAATCAACAACATACCTAGTGTAATTCCACAAGTGGGGTTTGGGGAGGGTAGTGTGTATGCAGACCTTACCCCTACCTTGGGAGGTAGAGAGGTTGTTTCCAAAGCGACTAATACATCAAAAGTTTTGAATAGGTATCAGGTAGAACTAATTTACCTTTCCTATACGAGGCCTCTCTTTCAACTTCTCAAGGCTATTTCGAATATGAGAAACAGCTCCCCAACATTTCAATGTGTTTGCCACATCATCTAGTCTCAGTAAGTACTCTTCTTCAGTCAGGGGAAAAGATCGCTTTAAAACAGAAGCACGAAGGCACATCAGACGGAAATCACAGTAACTTTTACGAATTCTATACTGAATTTCAACACATTCTAACACATACAATTTGTGATTTGTGCTTGAACAGATTTCAAAGGATTTTAAAATCATTTTTCAGAAAGAGGGGGGAAAAGGTCACTCGAACATAAAGTTATTTCTTTCAACTTGTCAGAGCAAGTAACAAACCTCATTCCCAAAGCCAAGAAGTCATTAATTTCTAAGTTAGACGTTTGCTTTACTTGATCATTATATAATGTCGAGGATCACAGACCCAAGTTAGTCCAACTATTTGAGACAGCTGCAGGAGAGAAGTAGTCAACAACTCAGCATTCTGTCTCAAGAAAGTTACTCTCTGCATCTCACTATCTATTAAGCAAAATTTAGAAGTTCATCACTCGGTCATTAGATCAACCTTAACTGTTCAATATCGTTCCAAGAACTTATCCTCTTTCTGTATTTTAAGATATATTCATCTTCTCTCACACTCCGGCCAATGACGAGAAAGGGAAGTGAGCTTCTGGCATGTTCCGTTAAAAAGCCCTACCCCAATCATAACGAGAAAGCAAGACGAAAACAAAAGGAAGGAAGGACAAAATGAAACTTCGTTGGTGAAATTTAGGTTGTTTGATATAAGATCTTAAGTATCTGAAGAACAAGGAAATTTAGCCACGGGTTTCAAAGGTTAGAGAATATTGAAGCGCATTTTGGATCTTTAAGATGTTCCGAGTCTTCAGAGTGCTGACATCTCCCAAGTGGAAAGTACAAGAGAAATAAACATTGGTTCTTCGATATACTGAACTTATGTCATGTTACACCCAGCCAAACTAAATTTATGGGTGCTTGAGAACTATCCATCACACTGTGGAACATTTTTAAAATATTCGTCAAATCAAATGGTAGAAGTAATTTAATGACAACAACCAATCTCATTACGAATGCTAAAGAGATCAGCTCACCTGCTCCCTGTATTTCCACATAACATTTAATGCGAGAAGATTTTTTCCCATGAATTCCTACATAAAAGGGCATATAGAGATACAAGTTAAGCATCTAAACGATGTTTATAAATCCAACTGCCAAAAAGAAAACTTGCAAAATCAATTGGAAAAGTTAATTGTTTGAACAATCTTTCTGTTGTCAGCTTGATTGGTCAAGTTGACCTAAAAGAGCTTTTCAAAAAAAAATGGTAAACTTAAAACCTAGTAAAAAGAACTTTATTTTGAAGCGCTTTTAATGTGATTTTAAGCCAATTTCAATTCTGGAGAAGTTGCATGTATCTCTACTGTCAATCACATAAGTACTTCCTCCGTTTCGATTTGTTTGTCCTGTTTTGACTTGGCACGAAGTTTAAGAAAGGAAAACTTTTCAACCTTGTGGTCTTAAGCTAACGATATGTACAATGTACCAAAATTCCCTTTAATCTTGTGGTCTTAAACAAGCCACGTGGAAAATCGGAATTAAAGAGTCGTCAAAAAGGGAAAGAGGCATTCTTTTTTGAAACGGACTAAAAAGGAAAGTAAGAAAAACAAGTTGACATGGAGGGAGTGTTAAGTTACAAATACATCAGAACTAATGAGATTAAAGAATAAGGAAAGCAAGTACCTTCTTAATCAATTGAACATCATAGGACCTTCCATATTTATTCCTTATCAGAGCTGCAAGGTCTATTCCACTAAAACCTGAGTCATCCCGCCCGACGATCCTTTCAAGATTACCCCTTAAAATTTCACTATTTACCTGAAAACTAAAAATTAGGATGCTTGTTTGACACTCAGACAATCAGAGACATGCACAGACATGCATAGCCAAGCAACCATGGAATTGCACCAGCAAAGGCATTTTAACTTACAGATCCAGTTTCATTTTCCGGAGGATTCTTACTATCTTCTGAGTCATCTGGATCATTTGCATCACCGGTTGCAGCAGAAAAAATTGACCAGCATTTTCTAGTATTTAGGTGGCGGCAGCTATTAAACTTCTGACTTTTTGAAGGAAACAATTCTTTCCAAGAAGATTCTACATCTGTATAACGAAAACATGAAATTTTGCAACTTCTTTCCTTCAAAATATGCTCTGGACCTCCTAATGAGCAGATACGAGGGTGGGTCCCCAGAGAACTCGTCATTCTGAAAATTTGGCATCAAAGCACAAGTTACTGACCAAGGAAAATTTATTTGGAATTTTCTAAAACATCAAAGAAGAACAACACATATAAAGGTATGAACTTTTAGCCCTAACTTGAAAGACACAATCTGTAATTCCGTAAGACATGAACGACTGGACGTTCAATATAAACTTGTGTTTGTGTAGCATAAACAACGTTATCAGAATGCACAAGATAGGACAGTTGGTTAAAGTAATTGAGAACTTGTAACTTTAACAATTCATTATGTTAGTATATAAAGACTTTCATGATCACAGTTTTTACAGAAAAAGTTCAGTTTCAGAAAACCTAACCTCCACATGTTGAAAACAGGTAACAATATAGAACTACAGGGTTTTAAGATGCAATTAGGCCATACATCAATGGTTAAGTGAAGAAAAGATACTCCAGATCAAGACAACAAATTATACTTGGTATGTACAAGGCCCATAAGTATGCGATATAAAAAATTAGAAACCAGCATACCAATTTTAACATCTAGAACTAAGATGAGACAGAGAAGAATAGAGTATCCAGAAAAAAATTCAGAAGTTGGCAGAAGCTATGAAATTCAAACCTATGATATCAGGACTTCTGTTTCTTTGGCATACTCGTGTCAAGAACGACATGAATTTGGGTGCTGGTGCAATACATGTTGGACTTGGTCAAAGTATTTGGATACTTTAACGCCTTTTTGATTCATACAGCCAAGAAGTTGTAGATATTTCGACAAGAATAAACTCTGGAGTACTCAGTATAGACTCATGAAAAGAATCACTTTTAGGTTACACTAACTATGCATGAGTCTAAAAGCCATTCACCCTATGAATCGACAAGAAGCTAGTAAGATGTCATACACATCGATTTTCATACTTATTATTGTAGCCTTGCACCTCCATCCAACACTTTGTGCATTATACATATCATATATGCAAAAGCTTTGACAATTTTAACGCCATAACACACACCTGATGTCCAACACCTGTACTTAGTTCATGGTAGCACAGGCTCAAACATAAGGTTCATGGCAAATCAGATCGGAAACCACAACCTCTTTAAGAAACATGTATACGATAAGCTCATTCTACCAGAAACCCACCCCTGCACCTTCTGGATAAGCATAAACTGACCATGGAAAACTTTGTTCCTCCAAAGTCCATTTTTTTGTGCTCTTTCATAAATTAGGATGTTGTAGCCACTACAAATTATTCTCAACTAGTCTAGTGTATATCATTTGATTTAACGTCGTTTTGTCATTATAGCTATGTTAAAAGAAGGAAAACGAAGAAGAAGCTAGAGCTACTTCTTTATGCATCAAAGTGGACCTTCACCCAGGATCACTTCCAAGTTCCAATATTTCGTACATCAATCGATTTGTTGCTCTAGTACACTATATCAATGGCAGGGACGGATGTACACTTCGGGATATGAGTGCAGCAAAACTAGTAGCTTTTGGCTAAATTCCGTATTTGTCTTTGTCTTAAGCAGGGGCGAAACTGCAATATTAGCTACGGATTTTTAGCTTTTTCCTAGACCCTCTATTTTTATTAGAAAATCCACTAAATATATATAAATATTTAATTGCCAATCAATAACTAAATTGAGCTATGGGTTCGGTGTCAAGTTCAGAATCCATAACTTCAAATTCTAGCTGCACCAAAGGGTGTAGCCTAGTCAATAAAGTGGGAGGAGAATCATGAGGTCACAGGTTCAAATCCAAGCGGAGACAAAAATAATGGGTGATTCTTCCTATCTGTCTATGCCTTGGTGGACAGAGTTACCTGGTACTTGTTATTGGTGGGAGATAGCATGTATCCTGTGAAATTAATTGTGGTAAGGTGCGCGCAAGCAGCCCAAACACCATTGTTATAAAAAAAAATCCATTTTAATATTTACAAGCTATTAATTTAGAACCCAACAACTCAAAAGTGCCAAAATCCCGAATCCATAAACTTCAAATCTTAAATCCACCTTTAATCAATGAAATCTATCCTTTAACTAGCACGTACCCTGCTTTTGATACTCCCTCCGTTTCATTTTACTCTGCCCCTACAACAAAAATATATGTTTCATTTTACTTGTCCATTTTAACAAATCTAAGAGAGTTCTATTATTTTTCTCCTAAACTATCCTTAGTATTAAATAACTACATAAAGTAGTACTAGTCAAATTTAGAGCTTCAAAGCATCATTAATAAGATTAGTTTAGTAAAATACACCTCTAGTTAAAGCTTTCGTATATCAGGTCAATAGTGGTCAAGTAATATGAAACAAAGGGAGTACATAATTAGCAAAAAACCTTGTCCCTCCATCTCATATTAGTTTTCCACGTTACTATAAATAGTTGTCCTAAATTACTTGTCCATTTACCAAACCAAGACAAAATTAATTAAAATTCTCCCATTTTATCCCCATAATTACTATCTTTCCAAAGCTTAAACAAGTTTATAAGTTACAAAAAAAATTCTTTTCTAAAGGAGTGAATAAAGAGTAAATTAGTAAAACTGCGCGTGTAAAGGAAAAAGTGGACAACTAATATTTCACACCCCTTTAATTCCAAGACCAACCCCTTCTCTAAATTATCAAATTTTCCAAGAAAAAAAAAGGGAACTTTAGAAATCAAGATTCAAAATAGATACTTGAATAAAATTGAGTAGAAAAAAAAAGAGACCTGGTAGAAGCAGCAGAGTGTAGTGTTTAGCTTTGTTGTTGTAGTGAGGACCCAAAAAGAGTAAGTATTTGAAGGCGTAAGAGGTTTAAATTATGGTTGCTTTTGCTTCCACAACTAGAAATGAAATGAAACAAAGAGAGAAAATGGGAAATTGTGTGTGGGGCAAAATGGATATGGACTATTTTGGTGGAAGAGAATGCCTTAAACGTCATAGACTAGTCTTATGGTCTCAGATTGCTCTCTTTTTTTGTTTTTCTACTGTATATTATTCACTCCGTCTTAAATTACATGACACTTTTTCTTTTTAGTCCGTCTTAAAAAAAAATACTTCATTTGTCTAATATTTGACCCTCAAAGAGCAATAAATAAAATGACAATTTTACTATATCATCTTTTGAATAAAATAAATATAATGCATTGAGAAAATGACGATAGTTAATTATAAGGGTAAATTAGAAACTAAATGCTAAATTATCTATTGGTTTTAACTAGAGTTAATGGTTAAAAACACATCTAAAATATCTCAATTTTTTAGGTTTCATATATGAACTATTAGGTGTGTGAGTTTGTTTTTTATCTGAACTATCACCAATTATTTATCAAAATACACCTAAACTAATAATTATTGACTTTTCATACCTTAAAATTCAGGTATGAAACTATAGCTGAAGTGTATTTTGATAAATAGTTAGTGCTAGTTCAGATAGAAAACTCGTACACATGATAATTCAAGTATGAAACACAAAAAAACCGAGATATTTTAGATGTGTTTTTCACCCTTCACTCTTTTTAACCATTGTAGATTTTCAGGAGCAGACCTCAATCTGTAGAGATACTAATGCTACTGGCTTCTAAAATTAACACTCCTACTGTCATGATATCTGGCTTTACAACTTCTGAATAGCTGTGAAAGGGGCCTCTTGCAGAGAATACATAAATTACTGGAGCAAGCTGAACATCCAGGTGAGTGGGGTCTGGGAAGAGAAAAGTGTACGCAGACCTTACCACTACCTTGGAGGTAGAGAGGTTGTTTTCGATAGACCCTCAGCTCAAGGGAAAAAACAGTTCCAAGCAGTATAGAGAAAGAAATAACGGAAATAAAGAAAGTCATGGTAAAATACTATAGACAACTTGACTACTCATCCTAAACAGTAATCATAACAAGATCACTCTTTGATACATAGTCAATACACTTTATTTTCCTTCCTTTGAGCTAATCACAATTACAGTGTGAAAATTCACTGGATCCAAATACTGCTGGATCACCGAAAGTGAAGACGACTGCTCTAACTTTGTGGCTATGAGACATGACGCATTTAATCAGAGACTTCTTCTGTGATGATGGATGATGATGCTTCTTTCTGCGGGTAAATTTCACCGGTGGTCATTCAGCTTTGTGTTAGGATAATAGTTCAGCTGAATGACAAGCAGACAACAATACAAGTAATATTGTGCGTGAGGGTAGGTAGTGTACATCCTAATCAAGGCTCTTTTTTAGTGTACTGTTGTTGCTCAAGTCTCGCAATCAAATCAGCTTTTTCTTCCTCTGGCAGATCGTTGAATATGAATACTGATTTGTCTCCTATATCATCCTGACAATACAACGAGAAAAAAGTACCCGCAAAGTGGATTAGATCTTGTCACTGGGGGATCTACATTGATAAAGACATATGCTGCTTTTGTTAAATTTGAAAAAAATAGGTACAAAGAGCACAACAAAGCAAATGGATGGAGTCTACCTTGATAGGCTGAGTGAACTTCCTCCCAGCAAAGATCACAAACAGTGCCAACCATGTGCTCAATAGGGTAATCTTTACTCCATCATCCATAAGACCAGTCTGTAATCCAGAAGATAGTCTAGTTAGATCATTATAATATATGGAAGGCGTAATACATAAACGTGCCCTTTAACTTGGCCTCCGTTGGCATCTACGCCCTCCAATTTTGGGTGTGCACAAGTAGGCACTTAAACTATCATAAAGTTGAACAAGTAGACATGCGCGTCCTACATGGCAAATCTCACGCGATTTGACATGTAAGACGTGTGCATCTCACGCTATTTTCCTGAAACAGTTTCAACAGGAAAATATAATTTGTCCTTAACTTGGCTGGACAAATAGAATTATGAAGTGAAATAGATAATAAAAAACAATTATGCTCTCAACTTTTAACAGTTCCAATGGTTTTGTTAACTTTTGAAAGCCTAGTCCAACAATCTGAGCGTTGGCGAAAAGTGGAAACAAAAGTTTTTATTGGAGCATCTCATTTTTAATTTTTTTTATCAACTTGGAGCATCTCATTCAGGTTGTCATTTCCGGCCGATGAAGGATTAATGTTTCAATTGCTAAGGTTGGAAAAGTATATTTCAAGTTTATAACTAAATATCTCTGTGTAGAATGAAATTTTAGGGATAGCAGCATAGCTGCGAATGTTACCAGGTGCCCCAGTAGAAGGGAAGGGATGACAAACGTCAGAATACCAGCTTCCAACTTTCCATAGCAAAGTCCTGTTTTCAAGATAACAAAAATAAACTCAGAGATCCTTAAATGAACGGAGTGTTTTACAGAAAGTGAAGGTTAAAAGAAGTATAATTTGTTAGATATGAATTATATATCATAACTGCTCATGATAACTACAGCTAAGGGACAATCAGTAAGTTCCTTTATTCTGAAAATCAACAAATACATTTTGTTACATCTCCAAAACCTCAACTTGCAAACAAAAATCAATATTTCTATAGCAAATGCAGTATCTAAAATGAGTAATCATTTGATAATACTGTCTGTGGTAGGTGAAATTGTGGAGATAAAAATTGATGGGAAACACTCGATCTCAAGGTTGCTAATTGTTTCTACATATATTGTTTGAGGATGCGTGAATCAAGTAACAATTATCCAATTCAGACATCCTTGGTTTGATGGGATCCTTCAGACAGCGGCGGAGACTTTTTTACTAAGGGGGTTCAAAATATTAAAAGTAAACACACGAAGAAGCCAAAGGGGGTTCTGTTGGATATTGCATCTGTTACTGCTACATAGTTTCTAGAATAATTAGTTGTTTAGTTATTTGAGGAGTCTAATTATTGATTTAGTTGAATATTCAGTTTATTAGTTTTAATAAGAGTTTAGTACTTTAGATATAGGAGGAGTCTACTACTTTGTTTATGTGCCTATATAAAGGCTTATTATTAATGAAATTAATATGAGAAAGTTTTCATTCATATTTTCTATTTTATTGTTTGCATCTCTCTCCAAAATCTCCAAAAAACATAACAGGTTCAACATCTGCTATATATGCATAAAAAATAACTTTAACCATGTATAAACAATGAACCCCCTCGGCCTTATGTAGCTCCGCCCCTACCTTCAGATGGTAGGGCAAAGAGCAGACAAGAAAGTTGATTTCCTACTGTTCAATACAATTTCAGAAGCTTCTTGTAGGGAAGGATGCCAAGCTGTATGTTCTGTTATATCTTTTCTGCGTCCTCAACTATTGGCCTTGTTAATCGCCTTAAGTATGAGATCGTAATCTTATAAGTGATCATCAATTCAACATTCTGAAGCGCTTTTAGTTTAACTTATCATTATTTTGTATTTTTATTACAGCACGTCTATTTATTGAAGATTTTTAGAAAAGAATAAAAGCACAATCTATAATTGCATGCTAGTGTTATTTCTATTTATTTGGTCCTCAAAACCCAAATTTTTCCATCATTGACTTTCAGGTTAGCATTTCACCATGAAAGATTTGAGCAAAACAAAAAGAACAGTAATAGGTAAATAATAAACAAAGTCAATTGGGTTAGTAACTGCATGTTTATAAAGATGTAACCGGAACCTAACCTTCCTTGAACACAAGTCCTGTCAATGCTGCAAATAGTGGTCCGACAAACCAAACAGCTATTGGATTCTCGATAACATATTGAACTAAATTCTTGCCAGCTGGTTGAGCAAGGGTAGAATATGTTGCCAATGATCCGAGAACACCCAGGAACCATAGAGATTGAAGAGCACGTTTGATTTCAGTCACATAAATGTGAATAAGATATAATGACAGGCCAAGTCCACACGATCCAATTGCATAAAATAAATCAAGGTTTTTCTCAAGCAAGTTGCTCATAACTGAATCATTGGGAAGCAAAGCCGTAGAAGATGCAAGAACGAATGATGCAGCCGCAGTTACTAATCCTGATCTATACAAAAGTACCTGCAAAGTTGATAACATTAACTTTGCATCATCGAAAGTTAGCCATCTTGATTGTTGCTGGAAGAAAGATTTGTTTTATTCAGGCAGCGAACATGTAACAAAGACAAAACTGGAAAGAATTAATGAACATGAAGGGAGAATCTTTTTCTTCATTAACATTGTCAAAACGAATGCAAACCGATTCAGTGTGTTATATTGATAATATTAGCATCCTTCCTTTAGAAAAATAGTAAGCATAAGTAAATTATTGTTGGAGAAAAAAGTGCTAGAGACCTTCAATTGAATTTTAGCTATGCACCTATGCCTAAATTCTGATGTGAGAAAAATTGTATACATTTCTCTTTAACAATGTTGTGAAACGAATTCAAATGGAACAACTCCAAGTTAAAGTAATATATAAAGCGTGCGGGAAAGTAGGGTGGAGTTGGTTTTACCTCTCGAATATCAGAGTCTTCGATTGTCCAAGGGCCATAAACGCCTTGATAAATTGTAGGTTGGGTCGTCTGTGACTGAGAGCCTTCTCCCAGCGCCCTGCACTTGCAGTCAAAATTGGACGATAGTAGGGGTTTGCCTTTTCCTGGCAGAAATTGAGTCCACGCTTTTCTAGTAGGAGGCGAGATGCTAAGTGAAAGTGAAATGGACGCTGATGCCGACGCCGTTACTGAATTCATGCTCCCTGGCTAGCTGTTGTCTATCAATGAACTCTAAAACCGTTTCCCCTTGTTCTTCTCCTCCTGTTAAACCCACAAGTCAACTAAATGAGAATGTGTTATGCATAAGACAAACGAAACAACTGTCCATTTTAAATGTTTGTGCTGATTTAATTCTACATTACATAAATGCAATACTACTTTAATACTTTATCACATCATAGATAGAACTTCAAAAATAGAGGAAAAAATACAAGAGATATTACAGGCTAGAGGAGCAGAATATGGTACTTCAATTAAATGATATCTATGCTTATGATCTTGAAAAACTCACTGAGCAATTCAAGAAAATAAGTTTCTCTCCACTACCCAAAGAGCTAGGCTCGAGCTTTCCATAAAACTTTGGGGATAAAAGAGCCAATCAGCATGATCCCCATCTTCTGAAAAAAGAAAAGGCAATCCCCACCTTCTCTTTAGTCCTCTGAACCTAGTAGCTAATGAGCTACTTCTGATCCGATTTGTAGTTTGCCTTCGCCAAAGAACATCCCCTTTTTCTTCGCTCTTCCGGAACCGGTACAGAAATAGGTGTTTTTTCTACGTTGTATACCTTAGTTACTGGGGGGTTTCAGGGAAAACCTATGTGGGGCACCTTTTGGGTGTGGGATGCTCGTTTAACCTCTGTATTCGAACTCTTCTTGTTATCATATTCTTTGGTCAGGCTGGTAATCCCAACCAACTAAGCAATCGCAATTGCTACAAGCAACCTATTTCATACCCTTTTCGTTGTACTTCCTCTTCTCCTTCTCTTCTTTCTGCAGGTTTCCCACTCCTTTTGATTATCATATACAAAAAAGTCTCTTCCACTTTCCTACCAAATCTCTCTCTATTCTGGCTCATAGATGAAGGGATCGGAGAGATTATGGCAGATCATGTTCACCAAGAAATGACCCGAAACTGGATCTTGGTCTATTTGAGATTGTTCCTTTTAATCACAAGATTCAGCTTCAATGATGCACATAGAATATAATAGCCTTTCCTAATCCAAAGGTTCTTAGTACCAGATCATTTGGCCTAATAATCATAGGAATTCAAGTTCAAAGATAGAAAAAAAAGACTGGTAAACGACCGTAAGGAATGCAATAAGTAGCAAAGAGGACAAATTCCAATGCTACACTCCTTGTTTTAGATACTTTCTATGAAATTAAGAAGTGAAGGTGACAGCGACAAATAAACCCAAAAAAGCACATACATACATACATAACAGAGCAATGCACATGGAATTTGATACGAAGATGAACCAATAATAAACTTCTCTTTTTTATCACAGGAATTACTCTGAACTTAGGTTAGCCTTAGCTATCAACCAAAAAATTCCATAAGCTTTAAAGTTTGTTTTGTAAATGTTATACTTCAGTTAAGAATGTTGACTGTACGAAAACTATAGTCATGTTTAGGGAGTAACTTAGAACCAACAACTCAAAAGTGCTAAAATCCCGAATCCATGAACTTCAAGGATGTGTTTGGTATGGAGAAAACATTTATTTTCCCATGTTTGGTTGGACAAAATTTTTGGAAAACATTTTCTCTAGGAAAACAAGTTCCTTAAAAATGAGGAAAATGACTTCCTGAATGGAAGTAGGAAAACAAGTTCTATAAGTGACATTTTATGTTTATTATATTCTCCCCACCACCCAAACCCCTACTCCTTGATCATCCCACCCCGCCACCCCCCACTTCCTCCCACCCCAGATAACATTTTTTTGCTTACTTACCAAACACTAGAAAATAAGTAAGAAATCAACTTATTTTCCAAGAAACATTTTCCATAGAAAATATTCTCCTTCATACCAAACACACCCCAAATCTTAAATCCCCCTCTAATCAATGAAATCTATCTTCTTCTTTTTTTGATAACCGTGGTCAGGTACCAGGTAACTCATGTAACTTTATCCACCAAGGCTATGACAAATGGGAAGAAATCACCTAGTGTTTTTATCTCTATTGGGATTTGAACCTCAGACCTCATGATTCTCAACCACTTAATTGACCATTAGGCCACACCCTTGGGTGCTCAATGAAATCTATCTTTTAACTAGAACAAACCTTGCTTTTGATACATAATTAGAAAAACCCTTGTCATACAACTATATTTCACACCCCTTTACAAAACATTTAGGGGTAGTTTCGTATGAGGGATGGGATAAACAAAGTTATCCCACCATATACGTGGGATAACTTATTCCATCACTATAGCATAAATGATGATGATATAAATAATCTCGGAACTAATTAATACCTCTAACTAAACACAGTCATGCATTTTATCCCGAGATTATTATCTCTTATCCCTCGTACCGAAGGTCTCCTTAGTTAACCAAAATTCCAAAGACCAACCAACCCCTTCTATAAATCATCAAAATTTCCAAGACAATAAAAAAGGGAACTTTAGAAATCAAGATTCAAAATAGATAACTGCATAAAATTAAGATGGAAAAAAAAATGGGAGAGGAAAGGACCTGGTAGAAGCAGCAGAGTCTGTTGTAGTGAGGCCCCAGAAAGAGTTACTAGTTGCTTTTGCTTCCACAGCTAGAAATGAAAATAAAGAGAGAAAATAGGGAATTATTTTTCCCCATTTGTCTTGTATGTGTAATGTAATGTGTGGGGCAAAATGGATATGGGACTATTTTGGTATAATTGTTTTTCCTTTTGTTTACTAGTATCTTTTTTAATAATCGTGTTCGATCTAGTTTTTTCGCATTTCAATTAGTTTCACGAGATATATATCATAATTTATTAGCAATATGTATTAAATAATTCTATCCGCCAAAATAAGGATGGAATGAACAAAACCACCAAGTATTTTTATCTTTATTGATCGGCCACATTCTCAATTTTTCTTTTATTATAATTATTTATAATTAAAAATTATTGATCGATTAATTCAGACTCACATATAAAGTTCGAAATGACAAACTCCCTTTACCAAGAATTGTTTTATTATCATGATTCGAATTTGAAATATCTGAATGAGGATGAAGATATTTATAATTATTATTCATAGCTAGTGTTTGTTTTTGTGTGTCCTCATGTATATTCTTGTTACTTAATTGTGTCTAATGATGGAGTATACTTTTATTTTAATTTATAATTCTTGAAATTAAAATTTTATTTTAGTTTATAATTTTTGAAATTAAATTATTTGATTTGGTGTAGACACCAAGAGCATATGTTTAGATATCAAAACTTTTTTTTTCTCATTTCTGTTAAATTAATATTTGAAAAAAATCTAAATATTTTATTTTTGGCTAACTTAAAAATTAAATTTGCTCAAGAATATATTTGAGGAACTATTTTGAATTTACCTCCAAATGTAGGGACATATATTTTTTGTCAATTTCACAAGATTAGTTTTCAGTCCTTCCACTCTTTTTTTTTTTGGCAATTATATTCAATGTTTGGTTTCATGTTTGAGATTCCTGTCGGAAGTTTCATATTGAAGATAAAATACTCTCTAATAAAAATGATCCCACATTTAAAAGAACTCAAACCAAAAACTTCTTGTCTTTAATTTTTATTTTTTTAATTTCGAAGTGTGTCCCATTTATTTCCTAATCCTTCTATTTCAAATGGTTATTACGTTTCGCTTCTCGAGAATAATTTAATTAATTTTTAAAGATAAATTAGATCAGATTAATTTGATATTTTAAATTAAAATTTAAAGATTTAAAAATTATACAAAAATATAATAAATTATATTTTTTCTCATATTAATATGCTAAAAGATACATGTTGATCAAAATTTATTTTGTTTAACTCTCGAAATGAAAATTATGATAGGTATTTTGGAACGGAGGGAAGTATTATTATTTATCACTATATTTGACTTTTCAAGCAGTTTTTTTTAAATTTTTTTTTATAGATATTAGAGGAAAGAAATTTGAAAAGGAAAATATGTCGTTATACATTTTGGTAGAAATTGAACCAACAACCGTAATAGAGCGGTTGACGCCGTGAACGGTGGTCGGAATCATGGATTTTGCAAACTCCGCCACCTCCTCCGCCGCCGCCGATGACGGTGTATCTCCGGTATATTAAAAGCATTTCTGCTCATCGTTGACGATCAATTTTTGTCTATATACCTCGATTCTGTTTCCTCTTTATCGGTTATTTTTTGTCTAAAATTGATTTTTTTCCCTGTTATTTTGAGTAATTTGATAAATATTTCGACTTTTTTTGGGGGGTGGTGGTGGGGGTGGGGGGTGGGGGTGGGGGGTGGGTGTGGGGGGTGTATGTGTTCCTGCGTTTGAGTATAAGAGGTTGGAATTTATATAGCAGGTATTCCATTACTATTTCATTGAGTTTTGTTAGGACCGAAATAATCAGGTGTAATGAAGCTAAAAAAGCAAACCTCGAAAGACATAAATCTGACAATTATACCAAAAGAGATGTAGTAATTTAGTGTGGTTTGGTCAATCAACCTGTGCAATTCACAATATAAAGCCCGATTCTGTTTCTGCTGATGGTTGACGATCAATTTTTGTTCATATACCTCGATTATGTTTCCTCTTTATCGGTTTATTATTACTGTACAATGCTTGATCAATGGATCTGATGGGAAAAAATGGTTTTTTTTTCCTGTTATTTTGAGTAATTTGATAAAGATTTCGTCTTTTTTGTTTTTATTTTTTGGGTGGGTTGGGTGGGTGGGTGAGGTGTGTGTTCCCGTGTTTGAGTATAGGAGGTTGAAATTTATATAGCAGGGATTCCATTACTATTTCATTGAGTTTTGTTAGGACCGAAATAATCAGGTGTAACGAAGCTAATAAAGCAAACCTCGAAAGATGATAAATCTGACAATAAAAGAGAAATATACCAAAAGGGATATAAACCTGTGCAATTCACAATATAGAGCCCGATTCTGTTTCTGCTGATGGTTGACGATCAATTTTTGTCCATATACCTCGATTCTGATTCCTTTATTTCGGTTTATTATTACTGTACAATGCTTGATCAGTGGATCTGATGGGAAAAAATGGATTTTTTTCCTGTTATTTTGAGTAATTTGATAAAGATTTCGTCTTCTTGTTTTTATTTTTTGGGTGGGGGTGGGGGGTTGTATGTGTTCCTGCGTTTGAGTATGGGAAGCTGGAATATATATAGCAGGGATTCCATTACTATTTCATTGAGTTTTGTTAGGACTGAAATAATCAAGTGTCATACTGAAGCTAACAAAGCAAACCTCGAAAGACGATAGATCAAATAACAAAAGAGAAATATATCAAAAGAGACACAACAATATAACGTGGTTCGGTCAATCAACCATCATCTACGGAGGAGATGAGCAATCCACTATATAAAAGAGAGTACAAAATATCGAGAGAAATAACTTCACAAAATTCACGTCGAATAAAAAGAGATTCCTTTTTCCCTTTTTTGTTTCCTTTCTTCCTTCTTTTTTTGGTTGTGATAAAAATTTTACACTACTTGTCTATATTTTTTGAATAACCTTGTGTTTGGCTAGCTTGCAAGCACCTCAACTATTTCACTGAATTTTGCATCATATCAGTGCCCCTAAATCTGTCTACCATGTCTTAGGCAAATGAAAGGAAATCACGTAGCTTTTTTGCTTCGTTTGACATGATTTGTCTACTTTTATCATTGAAGTATTGCTTTTGAAATGCCCTACCTGTGGTTGGTAGAGGTAACTAACCATTTCAGCAAGTCTCACTCGATAACTCAGAATCGTCTAAGCTTCTCTCAAAGTTGATTTCACTAATTTTCTATCCTTTTTCTCTCTGAAGTCGGACGATTTAGACATTCTTGAATCAATACTGAACAGCTTAGTTGCTTAATGGCGTGTTATTGTAGGAGGAGTATAATGTGACATCTGCCAATGATGATCATGAGACGACATGTTGGGGCTGTGGACTCCGTGTACTTGTTTCACCACATGTACCTGCTTTCAAATGTTTCTGGTGCGGAGCTATAACCAACCAGAACATAATTAAATACGAGAACGAGAACTTCAGGTGGAGACGATTGCGAGACCGGTGCTTTGTCAGCATCCTCATTGTCTTCATTCTATTGGTAATATGTAAGTGATCAAACATCCGTCATCTCCCCTGCATTCCTGATCTGCGGTATTTGATTCTTTCCACGATCTAACTTTTAGTTCTGTATGATTATTGCCTTCTCTATCTGCTTTATCCTTATATAAGGCTTGCAGCCTTGCACCATTTGAATGATTTTCATGTCAGTTTTAAATACGGACAGAACAGAAGTCAATGTGGACATCTCTCTGTTTGTTTGTGTGTGTGTGTGGTGTGTGTTTCATGTATATTCCTCTGATTCTGCCAATTGAAGCCATTCTGCTACTTTTTCTTGTTCCTAACCACTGAAAATAAAACAGCACGGGGAGCAATCGAGAAGTTTGTCCATGCTGGAAACCACCAAGACTGCAGCATGAATGAAATTTGTGGAATTTAAAGTTAGACTAGGTCACCTATGATTGATGCTGATGAATTACAGATAATGGATGTTTCATGCATCCTGCAGGCCTGTTTCTGTTGTCTCTTAATCTCTTATAATGTGCAAACAGTTTATGGTCGTACTGCCAATCTACCTTTTTATTGTTTCTAGTCGTTAGATGCAACAAATCCTTGCAATTGCAGCATAAAATGCATCAAATTCCACAATATTCATTTTTGTCTCTCTTACTCTTTTTTGTCTACGTATATTTTCTTGTATGTCATTGCATTAATTGTAGGGGTATTTCCTTGCAGCTTTATCTCAACTTGTTGCTGGATATAAGACTTTATTATACATTCAGCTTTAATATGCTTTTTGGTATTTCAGGTGGCGGTATTTGGGCCATTTATCCAGCAGTAGTTTCTTGCAGTTACATCTATGGTGGTGTTAACATTTTGGTTATTATAATATTGTCCATATCAACCCTGTCTACATTTAGCCTTTCTGCATTTCGATCTGCTGGTGCTCCACCAAACATACTGTGGGGTAGCTATCCTGCAGTGACAAAAGGAGCGCTTGAGAATTATAGATTTTGTGAATATTGTGCAAAGCCAAAGTCACCTAGGGCACATCATTGCCGTTCTTGTGGGATGTGCGTATTGGACATGGATCATCATTGTCCATTTGTAAGTTCTCTTTATTCTTTTACACTTTGAAGAAGCTGTTTATTCTCTAGATTGTTATGCCTATAAATTGTGTCTAGAAAACAGATGACAAGAAGGTAGTTGAGAAATTTAAGAAGCTTAATAGACAAGGATAACCATGTGTCTGAGAGTTTAAGCCTAGAGTTGAGGTGGATCCTATGCTGTAGAAATATTAGGTAGATGATATCCGCTTGATGATTTATTTTTTTAAAATCGCTTATGGATAGTACTGAACACAGTTATATGTATAGGTCCTTTGCATGATTATGTATTTGTTGTTTCTTTTTTCACTTCTGAAATCTACAGAAGATCTTTGATTCCCATGGGCGTTGATAAGATGCATGATCCTATTCTAAACCACCTGGTCAAAAGCAAACATTATATTTATACCTCAGTATCAAATTTTAGCTTTGACTTTTTAGATCTATTGCATTTAAACTCCTTGACCTAAACTTCTACAGTCCCCCGCCGGAAAAGAGAAAAAAAAGTAAAAGTAAAATAGGTAGAGATAGCTAATTTTTGAAAGAGATAACTAGGATTCTCATGCAGATTTTAAGAGAAAATGGAAGATCCTTTACAACTATAAACTGAATTAAATCTATAGACATCTATCATACTTGACACCAATAGGTATAATATATCCTAACCGAGCGAAAAGGGGTGAAAATGACTCAAATTTATACTTCATTATTTTTATGGTGTCATGCTAGTTATGTTATTTTCACTAGAAAAAGTAAGAAGGTTGAATCTGGGAGCTCCGATCTTCGCACTACCACAATCTTAATTGTCAGAAAGTTTTTGGTATTAGTGTTATATATTCTATCCTACTCAATTACAAGAAAACCTGAATATCTTTTTGCTGTTACATCTTATGCTTTATCAAACTGAAAATGGTACTAGCTATTGTTGTTGAGAGAAATGGAGGGTGGTAAAACCACCTCATAGAAGAAAAAAAAGAACCTAATTACAGGGAGCAAAATAGAAATCGAGAAAAGAAGCACCAGAGAGTAAACAATACTCATGAGTTAATAGCAGTGTTCTCAAAAGTGAAAAAAAGAGTCACAAGGTCGAAAAATGATTAGTGAAGTGCACAATTTACAGAAAATCTAAAAATACCATATGTAAATGAATCTAGTACTAAAATAATCAATCAATTAAAGTAACTAATTTCAACATCCAATATACAAATAATGTTGATACTAATTCAACTCTTCAAAATCAAGATTCAAAGAAACAACTATTTCTCATTGGGACCACTTTGTGCGTCATTGTTTGAAGTGCACACTTAGTTGAATTGCATGGCTTCACCCATAAGGTGATGACCCTCGCTTCATCCATTTGACCAATGAAGCGATGACTTTTAATAACACTGGTTAATAGTTAGGAACATGCACAAAGGGGAGAGTGAAGAGAAAACGAGCTCCTTCCAGAATATGGACAAAAAATCAAGAGAGACAAAGGTATGGGGTCAAAAAAATTTAAACTAACAAATCCGGGTGCATATGTTTTATTTTACATGCTTCATGTGTAGCATGCTCATTGATGAACAGTATCCAAAACTACTGAATTTTTATGAATGATGCACTGGTGTTTCTTGCTCCATTTCTTTG
Source organism: Jaltomata sinuosa (assembly GCA_003996215.1). NCBI lineage: Eukaryota > Viridiplantae > Streptophyta > Magnoliopsida > Solanales > Solanaceae > Jaltomata > Jaltomata sinuosa. Next base: position 1,235,624 of record QJPP01007196.1, on the reverse strand, counting down.
AAGAGGGACAAATTTCTTGTATGATGATAAGATTTATTCACAAATATTGCAAGGAGGTGCGGTAATGCTTTACAAATTACAATTGTAATGGACCAAAAAAAGGCTATAAACCAACTAAATCATATACTCCAATTATGGTATCATCCTTTCATAAACATCTTCTATTTTTTCCAATTATCCATCCTATACAAATAGGAATGACATCCAAAATTTATATATATAGTTTACAACTTCACATTGTAGTAAGCGGGGATCCATCATTTCTTCCTCTTTCTCACACATAAAGCAACGTGCATAATGATTTCCCGCTTCTCTGAATTCTGTCCGGCGTTATTATGGCTGGATGAGCCACAGTCCAGGCAGAAAAGAAACCTTTTAGGGGAAATTGTTTTCCATCTAATTTTCTGTAGAAATGACGAAATAGAACCAACTTACTGTTCTTTTCCTGTAACGGGAAATAGTAACCCTTAACTGAAAATTTGCCTGATTTCTCTGGCTTCCATACTTCATCTGGCTGTACATTCATCTCACATCTCTCTGTAATTCCTGTGTGATTGACATGAACAATATGGCACTGTAATCATATTATATTCTCATGATAACAGTTGCTTCTTTTATTTATCAGATTGGAAACTGTGTTGGTGCAGCAAACCATCGTCATTTCGTCATTTTCCTCATTTCCGCAATCATTGGCATGATTTACGTGTCCATCATGTCGGCGTATGCAGTTTATCATATTTTCCCACCATTAAACAACCGGCAAATTCATCTTCTGAATGGGGCTTTTGGTCAAAAGTTGGTTATGAGAATGTTAAAAGACATTTTTGTTGCATTTCTGAGTTCTATGTTGTTTTTACCAGCGAGAGGACTTGTTCTTATTTACCTCTTTATTGCTAGTGTTTCTATCGGGATAGGTTTAAGCGTGCTTTTATCACAGCAACTCTGTTTCATATATGAAGGCAAGACATACTTGAGTCATATAAGTGCATCAGGGGGTGAAGGTACTGCAGTAAAGGATTGCCAAAATTTCATCCGATTCTTTGGGTTCCCTTATACGAGAACAAGATATTTGCCAAGCTTCTTCAGTTCCAAGAAGAGACACAAAAAATGAAAGCTTGAAAGAGGTGAATCAATATCTCCTTCTTTGCTCTCCATGCATCGTCCTCTTTACTTCTGTATTTTTCTTTTATCTGCTCTGATGTTCGTTACTCAAGCCGAGGGTCTATCGGAAACAACCTCTCTATCTCCTCGAGGTAGGGTAAGGTCTGCGTACACTCTACCCTCCCCAGACACCACTTATGGAACTACACTGGGTTTGTTGTTGTTGTTGTTGCTCCCCATGCATCAAAGTAGGATATGGCCTCTCTTTATTCATTTTTTTGGAGCCATTAGCGTGCTAGAAGTTCCGAATTCCCCCAAATACTGCTTTAGTTGTTGGTATCTAGTTGGATATCCCATTTTATAAGCTGAATTTTTTCTTAGATCATGCGCTTATGGTACATTATTGCAGAATAGGCCAAGTGGTACCTCAGCTTCCTGCGTTGGCACTGCCCTCAGAATGGAACACTTCGTCTTGGGCATTCTTTGGCAGCCTCCGACATAAGAATTAGACAACTGTTGTGTTCATTTTTCTTCACTTTTCACTAAAATGCCCGTCAGTTATTTTGGTGTTAGGAAGGATGTAATTTTGTTTTGGAACCCGGGGCCTCTCACCCTATCTATCTGTTGATTTATTCTCTTAATAGAAGTGATTGTTTGCGAGATTTTACCATGGTATAGGAAGAAAACAGCCTCTTGCAGAAATGCAAGGTGAGGCTGCATACATAAGACCTGATGTGGTCTGATCCTTCTGTGCGGGAGCTCAGACTGAGTTACCCACTGAGGGAGAAACTTCTTCCTGGTCCATGACTCGGGGGCATGTTTAGTAGTTTCTGTATGGTATTTTGACCTAGGATTCTGATTGTGGTATCTGATGATGCTATGCAGGTTTTGATCCGGGTATATGCTGTTTTTTTCGTGCGGAAATGTGGACATATAATGTATACAGATAGATTCTTTCAGACATTACAAATTTCTGTTGAAAGAATTGGAAGAATTTTGTTTCCCATTCCTGGCATGATGTATCAGTAGACTGAAAATACAAGTGAAATAGGTTAGACAGTTGAAGCCTGCCTAATACCCCCCCCCCCCCTCCCCTTTCTTCCCCCCTGCCTATAATCTGGTGAAGCTATGGGAGGACAGTGTGATATGCCTTACAAAATGATCATATCTGCTGCAAGTAAGTTAAAGGATTGGATTGGGGTAGGCATGTTCAAACTTTTTGTTTTTGTAATCTTGTAGCATATAATCTTGTTTTGTCTTGACCTTGAATATGTTTTTTTTTCTGGTTTTGTAAAATTGTAATTCAGAGGATAAATCCTCTTCCTAATTTAATTTTGTGACAATTAAACTTCTCTACTGTCTCTTGTTTCTCCCACTTTTTTTTGGTTGTAGTTACTGTTCTTTTGTTCTTTTTCAGAATATTGTCATGTTTTCTATAGTATTTTGCCACGATCCCTTCACATCCATTATTTCTCTTTCGATCTGCTTTTTCTTGAACTAAGGGTCTATCAGGAACAGTTTCTCTACCTTTCAAGGTGGTAGGGATAAGGTCTATGTATACTTTACCCTTCCCAGATTTCATTTGTGGATTATACTGGATATGTTTGTTGTTTGTTGTTTAACTTCTCCCTTGATTGAGTCAAATCCACATTAAAGCAGGAAAGCAGATGAATATGGTCCAAGTCCCTTAAAATTATAGAATTTACAAATTAGACTGAAATTGGATATATATTTTCCCATAAATTGGAAATGTTTTAATTTTTATACAGTCTCAAATACCATTTGGATATTTAGTTTATAAAATATATACATGGTGTATAAATAGTGTATATTTTATATTAAACATACCTATACATATAATATATATACTTATACATTATATATATAGTCAAAGTGTATCGATAATATATATTTTAACTATATTGGTAAACTAAATGGCCGAAGAGTGTACGTAAATTTCCCCTTAAAAAATGTGGTAAGTGTTGAAACGAGTTAAATATATTTGGTATAATCCTCTCTCATCATAAAGTTCCAAAACTAATGTGGATAAATAACATTCAGCAATTTGAACACTACTTTTATGGTAGAAGCTTTCCTCTTAACTTGAGCCAACAAAAAAGTGGGGATCTTACAAAAGGGAGAGCATATCAAATTAATGTTAAAAATATACAATGATAAATTAGGGGTTTACGTAAAACACACATATTTGAGAGCTAATTACTCTTTTTCTCGCTCAAGCTCGCTCGGGATACATCGCCCAGGTCGGATACATCGCCCTTTGCTCGGATACATCGCCCCAAGGCGTGATTCATCGCCTCACCTCATGATACATCGCCTCACCTCTGGATAATTACCTTTGATACATCGGGTGGGATGTATCGGAGGTGAGGCGATGTATCACGAGGTGAGGCGATGTATCACGCCTTGGGCGATGTATCCGTGTTTTTACAGGTGGGATTTTTAGTAATTAAAATAAAATAGTGGGAGAGTTAGTAAATATGGTAAGGAAGTATGTGTATTTAGGTAGTTTATCCAGAGCACCCGATAATCTAGAATTAAGTTAATATATTACCTCCTTTAATTATATGTATTCGCTTCAGTAAATCGTAAAATCTCTCATTTGTTTCAATTAAAATTAATGTGTATGATCAAAAGAGATTTTTCAGTAATTAACCGCTTCACACTTGGCTACCCAATATTTATTGTGGGCACGATAACTAGTATACCAGAGGTGCGTCCTTCTCGATCCTCTCGTACTAGGGAAAGGTCCCCTCGAAGACATATTTTATCTGGCTAATTCAACTATTTAACATACGCTTGAAAACATGCATAATATTGGGAATAACCTCACTACTTGGATTTGCTGCACTTGAGACGAGAGTCTTTTGGAAACAACTTCTCTACCTCCACGAGGTAGTGGTAAGGTATGTGTATACTCCATCCTCCCTGAACCCCATTTGTGAGATTTCACTGAATATGTTATTATTATTGTTGTTTTAAAACAGACACAATATTTATTTTAAAAAAGTTAAGTCGAATAGAATCAAGTGTTCAGTAGCTATAGTTGAAGTGTCTGAATGAAATTTAACATCAAGTTTAAAGTGCTATATATGTATCAGAGAAAAAAATTTCATATATACTATATTAAATACAATATTACAACTAATATCAATAGATTTTAGTTTTCAATACCTACCATAAGTTTTCTAACAAAACCCGCCAACTTAATAAACTCGGAAAAAAAAAAACAGAATCTGACGCAACAAAATCCTAAAAAGACGTTGAGAGATATCAATCAACCCAAAAATCTCTCCTATATCTTAAAATCAACATATCTCTTTTCTCCTAGAGTCATAAGCTGACAGTCATAAGCTAAAAATTAAAACTTATGACTTATTTTTATTATTTTGACTTAAAATTAAAGCTTAAAAGCACTTTTTTTTAATTTTATCCAAACACTACAAAATATTTAAAAACTATTTTAGCTTAAAAAAGCATTCAAAATAAGCTATTTTAGCTTATATACATTCATTTTTCTATAGAGGAGAAGTTCGGTATTTTGCCCTTTTCGCCTTCATATTTTTAGGCTTCTCGCTGAAGTTTGAGCTCTCAACCGGACGCAAAAATGGCAGACGAGGACTATGATATGGACGGAGGGTAATTTGTACTTACCATTTATTTTTTCATATTATATTATTGAATTTATTTGACGTGATTTATGTGTAATACTATTTTTTTTTTTTTTTTTGACTATATATGCACTTTTTTGGTTGTTCTTTTTTCATACCTGAACTATCATCATTTATGTATTACAATACACCGAATTGAGTAGATGGTGATAAGCTATTTTGCTTGCACTCTTCAAATATGTCATCGGGTGCGTGTTAGATCCTTCAAAAGTAGTGCATTTTGGAGGATCTGACACTGGTGCGGCAAGATTTTTGGAGAGTTTGAGCAACTTAGGTGATAAAGGATGGAGCTAGAATCCCGAATACGGGCTCGGCTGAACCCCAGTAACTTTTGCTCAAACAATGTATTTTGTGTTTAAAAATTTATTAAATATGTATAAATATCAAATCTTAGAATCCAAGTATTAGCCCTTGAAGTCGTATTTCTAAAGTTTAGAACCCATAAAGTTAAAATTCTAGCTCTATCTTTGATGGTGATAAGGGAAAAAGTTAGAAGTCCGAATACTGTTTTGGCGGAACCTAGTAACTTTTACTCAAACAATGTATTTGTGTTAAAATTCATTAAGTATGTATAAATGTTAAATTTAGAACCCAATTATTAGCCCTTGAAACTGTCCTTCTAAAATTTAGAACCCATAAAGTTAAAATTCTAGTTTTGTCTTTGATGGTGATAAGGGAAAAAGCTAGAAGCCCGAATAATGTTTTGGCGGAACCTAGTAACTTTTACTCAAACAATGTATTTGTGTTAAAGAATTTATTAGATATGTATAAATGTTAAAGTTAGAACCCAATTATTAGCCCTTGAATCGTACTTCTAAATTTTTTTAGAACCCATAAAGTTAAAATTCTAGCTCTGTCTTTGATGGTGATAAGGGAAAAAGTTAGAAGCCCGAATACTGTTTTGGAGGAACCTAGTAACTTTTACTCAAATAATGTATTTGTGTTTAAAAATTTATTAAATATGTAGAAATAATAAATCTAGAATTCAATAATTAGCACTTGAAATCGTCCTTCTAAAATTTAGAACTCATAAATTTAAAATTCTAGCTCAGTCTTTGATGGTGATAAGGGAAAAAGCTAGAAGTCCGAATACTGTTTTGGCGGAACCCAGTAACTTTTGCTCAAACAATGTATTTGTGTTTAAAAGTTCATTAAATATGTATAAATGTTAAATTTAGAATCCAATTATTAGCCCTTGAAGTCGTACTTCTAAAATTTAGAACCCATAAAGTTAAAATTCTAGCTTTATCTTTGATGGTGATAGGTCAGACAGGAAAATAGAACAATTAATAGTTGTCTGCTACATACCTGTTTTTATGGATCAATTCCTTTGGCTCAAAATGATTATTGTGTCTCTTAGCAAAGTTGGAGCATTGTTGTATTGGTTAAATGATCCTGCGTTGGTGAACTAGCTACAGAGAGATAACATTCACTAATGTGGGATGTTTGGGCTGTTTTTTTTTTTTTTTTTTGATGTTGTAGGAGCTTTTGTCCACTACTCGAAATATGATTAGCTAATCATATGATGGAATATGCTAAACTTCAAGAAGTCCAATAACTTCTTAAATGTGAGTTGAGTTTTTAGGGAGGGAAGTGGTTAAGTGTCAGATTAAGATGAAGTCATGTGGCGCAATTAGCTAAAGGAGTTAAAGTTGAAATTTACTCGCTAGAGTTTCTCAAACACTCTGCTGTCTGAAGTGCATCTGCTTGACTGCTTGTAGGCTTGTGAAGAACTATTTAATCAATTGAGTTAGCCTCTATGAAATCACAAAATAGTTGTGAAGAACTATTTTGATGTAGATAAATGCTTATGTGCTCCCTGAAGTGATTACTGCTAGTCTTGGCTTTCACATCTTTGTGTTGGATACAGACTGTAGCTTCTTGTTACTCTCTTAAAATAGTAGTCTGCTATTGATCTTCCATGGAAAACACGAGAAATTATGGTCTCGCTTGATATTGTTTTATCTTCATTGTTTATATCTGTATGTGTTACTTGGAACCTCCAAAACTGTTGTTACCTGTGTTGGATCCTTAAAAAATGCTTAACTTTTGAAGGATTCATACATATTCGATGGTATTTTTGAAGAGTTGAGGTTTAAATTACTTTTTTCTAGTTACAAATCAAGATTTTTTTTGGTGCCTTCTCCTTTCATAGATTAAATAACTATAATGCAAGTGCCTTCTTCTTTCCCCTGATCACATATCAAAGGTAGAAAATTGCTTAGTTGCTGCACTATGTTGTATGTTTTCTTCGCAATTGACATAATATAGTGTTGGTATAATAAAAAAACTCACTTCACTTATCTTTCTCCTCTCATCTCGGACATAGGTTACACTAGCGTGGACGACCGAGTTTATCCATGGCTGGAGGAATTGGTTGGGAACGTGGAATCCCTATAAAGAATCCCATGATCAGTATTGGAAGCCCGGAGAGCTCCAGAGGTCAAGCAAAAAGCCTACTGGCGAAGTGAAGGAACAATCAAATGGCCGCAAAACTACTCAGATGTCAAGAGGGAATGCTGAAGATGATAGAGCTATTAGAGTCAGCATGGGCTGAATTGTTCGCAGGGAATAACAATGGTATGGCTCTAACTTACATTACGCCTGAATTAATGGAGGGTAATATATATAGTGGTTAAGCTAGATAAATCTGAGATTGACAAGGATGGGAAACACACCTGGATAATATATATATACATATATATATATACACACACACATAGTTCAGTGAAGAGCCTTTTAACTGTTCATCAGTTCAGTGAAGAGCCTTTTAACTGTTCGCTTATAAAAAGTTAAAAGGTTGGGTCATGTCGGGTCAGGTGATGGGTACTTTGTTTGAGTGGGAGCTTTTTTAAGTTTTAGGACAACTTTTATATCAAAATAGGAACTTTCTTGTGAAAGTTGACTGCTCTTATGGTTAGAAACTATAAGTCGATGACCTTATGTGAAACTAACCTGAATTTAGACACAATATCATGTTTCGAGCCTTCTTAGGAATTTCGAGAAACTCACATTTATTGACTTGGTATAATATCGAATATGATATTTTTATTCAAGAGAGATCACACCGTTCTTGTTGACAAATTTTGAAAATAAGCTTTACAAAGGATAGTTAATAAAGAAGAATCGAAGAAGTAACTGTCAAAGTTTATAAAGGTGACTTAAATTTAAAATTGTAAATGAATTGATACAATTCAACTTTCAAAGAAATGATTAAAATACAATCTTGGAGCTCAAATTCAAAGAAATGATTAGACTACAATCTTGGAGCTGGAATTCAAAAAAAATGATCAAAATACAATCTTGGAGCTAGGTGGAAGAAGTCGCAACATCCTTTTCTCCGTTGCATTTCTTGTTTTCTCTCTCTTTTCTCTTACAACCAACATTCTTTTTGTTTATTTTGATACTTGAATCTTCTTTTGCCGAATGATTCATATTTGGACCTTCTTTATTTGGAAGATTCCAATTAAATTCATCTTCAACTGCTGAGAGCCTGTTAGTACTCTGTGGAATGCAAGGAAACTTGATGATATAATCAAAATAAGTTTAACCATTTCTTTTATTTTGTCAAATTTCTAAGAACCAAAAGTAAAGAAAGAGCAAACTACTGTTGAACAATACTAGAAACTTGTTGAAAATACTTAATGTTACAGAGGAAGGTTGACATAAGTTTTATATGAATTACCTTATAGATGTTATTGATGGAACAATATTGTCATTTAAAATATGATCAGAATTATCCGGGAGACTATCTTCACATGCAACTCTGTTGAGCTCTGACTCTCCTGAAAATTATATGTAACCAAATGAGATGGCATGATACACGTGAAACAAATTATAAGTTCAAAAAGTGGAACTGGAGCTTCAATCTAATAACTGCATTTTAGGCTACCACTATGTTGTGTGCCATTTAGGTCAGGTGTTTCAATTACCCTGGCGCTCATTGATTTTAAAATTTAGGATTCATCTCTACTTTCGAAATAAAAAAAATCAAATACAACAACAACAACAACATACCCAGTATATTCCCACAATGTGGGGTCTAAGGAGGGTAGAGTGTACGCAGTCTGTACCTCTACCTCAGAGGTGAGGTAGAGAGGCTGTTTCCAATAGACCCTCGACTCAAGTAACAGTCTAAAAACAGTCTAGAAAAAGACGTAATAAAAGTACAAGAGACAATAGGTAGTAACAAACAACAGATAGAAACAGAGCAACACTACCACAAAATAATACTACGAGAAATCCAAGAACAAGAAACTACAAGCGTAGCACTACGACTACTAGTCGGGACAACAAGGCAAAAACACTCCTACCTACTAGCATAGACGCACTCCTACCTACTAACCTTCTACCCAAATCCGCGTCCTCCACACCTTCCTATCTAGGGTCATGTCCTCGGTAAGTTGCAACTGCGCCATGTCCTGTTGAATCACCTCTCCCCAATATTTCTTCAGTCTACCTCTACCTCTCTTGAAACCATCCATAGCCAACCTCTCACACCTCCGCACTGGGCCATCCGTGCCTCTCCTCCTCACATGTTCGAACCATCTCAACCTCGCTTCTCGCATCTTGTCTTCCACCAACGCCACACCTACCTTATCTCGGATATCCTCATTCCTAATCCTATCTCTCCTAGTAAACCCACACATCCATCGCAACATCCTCATCTCCGCCACCTTCATCTTTTGAATATGGGAGTTCTTGACTGGCAAACACTCCATTCCATAAAATAAAGCTGGTCGAACCACCACTTTGTAGAACTTGCCTTTAAGTTTAGTAGGCACCTTCTTATCACACAAGACTCCGGATGCAAGCCTCCATTTCATCCACCCTGCACCAATACGGTGAGTGACATCCTCGTCAATCTCTCCATTTCCCTGGAGAATAAACCCAAGATACCTGAAACTATCTCTCTTTTGGATGGCCTGTGTATCAAGCTTCACTTCCACGTCAGCATCGTGTGTCGCCTCACTGAACTGGCACTCCATATATTCAGTCTTGGTCCTGCTCAACCTAAAACCCATCCCGCATCAGGCACTAATAAATTTTTAACGTCTAATTAGATCGGGAATCATTCAAATTAAGAACAAAAGCTCGTTGCTTTTCCTTTCCCTATAATTCAATTGACCTTTAGACTCGAGGGTCTGTCTCCAAACCTCCAACTTAGCATTAACTCCTCCGCGAGTCTCGTCAACCAAAACTACATCATCCGCAAATAACATACACCATGACACTTCACCTTGTATTTGTCGCGTCAATACATCCATCACCAAGGCAAATAAAAAAGGGCTAAGAGTCGATCTCTGGTGCAACCCCATCAACACGGGAAAGTGCTCTGAATCTCCTCCCACAGTTCTAACGCGAGTCTTAGCCCCCTCGTACATGTCCTTAATTGACCGGTGTACGCCACAGGTACACCTCAAACCTCCAAGCACCTCCAAAGAACCTCCCTAGGGACTTTATCGTAGGCCTTTTCTAGATCGATGAACACCATGTGCAAGTCCTTCTTCCTCTCCCTATACTGCTCCACCAGTCTTCTAAGGAGATGAATAGCTTCTGTAGTCGAGCGTCCTGGCATAAATCCGAATTGGTTCTCAGAAATAGGCACGATTTGTCTCAAACTCAACTCCACCACCCTCTTCCAGACCTTCATAGTGTGGCTTAGCAACTTAATACCCCTATAGTTGTTGCAACTCTGAATATCACCCTTGTTCTTATACAAAGGAATCATCGTGCTCCATCTCCAAGCTTTGGGCATTTTTGCCGTTCTGAAAATGCCATTAAACAACCCGGTCAGCCACTCCATACCAGCCCCACTCGAGCTCTTCCAAAAATCAACGGGGATCTCATCTGGCCCCGTCGCTCTACCCCTACGCATCCTACGAATCGCAACCTTAACCTCCTCAACCTTTATACGCCTACAATAACCATAATCACGACGCCTCTCTGAGTGCTCCAAATCTCCCAACACAATGCCTTTGTCCCCCTCTTCGTTCAAGAGTCTATGGAAGTAAGACTGCCAGCTCCTTCTAATGAGTACCTCCTCTACTAGTACTTTGTCATCTTCGTCCTTGATGCACTTCACTTGGTCAAGGTCCCGAGTCCTCCTCTCTCTAGCCTTTGCGAGCCTGTATAACTTCTTATCCCCATCTTTATCCTCTAATGCCGCGTATAAGCTTTCAAAGGTTGCAGTTTTAGCCGCCGTAACCGCCAACTTAGCCTCCTTCCTAGCTATCTTATACTCCTCCCTATTCGTCCGCTTCTCCTCCTCATCCTTACTTTCTATCAACTTCGAGTACGCCCCCTTTTTTGCCTCCACCTTCCCTTTTACTTCTCCATTCCACCACCAGTCCCCTCGATACGTGCCAGAACGACCTCTCGAGACACCCAACACCTCTCTAGCCGTCTCCTAATGCAACTAGCAGTCGTATCCTACATATTGTCCACATCCCCACTACTCCTCCAAGCCCTTATAGCCATCAACTTCTCCCCTATCTCCAGTGCACTGGCCATAGTCAAGCTACCCCATTTAATCATTGGTCGGTCATCCATAATCCTCTTCTTTTTCTCCTTTTTGATCTCCAAGTCCATCACTAAGAGCTTATGTTGGGTCGAAAGATTCTCACTTGGGATAACCTTACGGTCTTTACAAAGACCCCTATCACCCTTTCTAAGGAGCAAAAAGTCTATCGGAGTCTTGGCCACCGAACTACGGAAGGTAACCAAGTGCTCCTCCTTCTTCGGGAAGCTTGAATTAGCTACTCTCAACCCAAAGGCTCTAGCGAAATCCAAGAGTGAGGCTCCCCCTTCATTCCTATCCCCGAAATCAAAACCTCCATGCACATCGTCATAACTCCTCGAAGATGCCCCGATGTGCCCATTGAAATCTCCTCCTATGAAAAGCTTCTCGGTGTTGGGTAAACCTCCCACCACCTCGTCCAAAACCTCCCAAAAGTGCTTCTTCTCCTCCTCGTCCATGCCCGCTTGCGGTGCGTACGCACTAATAATGTTCAAAGTAGACCCTCCAACGACTAACTTAATCGACATCAACCTATCGTTGACTCTCCTAACCTCCACCACTTGCTCTCTCAGCTCTTCATCCACGAAGATACCTACCCCATTCCTATTCCTCACGCCTCCTGAGTACCACAACTTATACCCGTCCACCTCCCGCGCCTTAGTACCCACCCATTTAGTTTCCTGGACACAAGATATACTATTCCTCCTCTTCCTTAGAGCCTTCACTAGCTTTATGAACTTTTCCGATAAAGTCCCTATGTCCCAAGACCTTATTCGCAACCTAGAGGCTCCCTTAACCTCCTTACCCCTCCTGCCCCCTGCCCCCGACCCCAACCCCGCCCCTGACCCCGAACTCGACTGCGACCGATGACATGACCCTACTCGACCATCGTCCACCAAAGCCACTAAAGAAAATGTGATGTACTCAGGGATATACCAACTCAACCAACTACTCTATAATAAACAACTATAATACAAGAAAAGCAAAACAAGGTACAAGTAACATAAAAAGGGACCAATTTAACATAAGTTTAAATTGTAAGATGTAAAATTCCTTAAGTACCATCGGCATCTTGTTGTTGTTGGTCAGGTAGTTCCTCCTCGAAAGAATCCTTTTGATCCTTTCTTAAGTGGACAAGAAAAATAATAATTACTGTAATAAAAGTCTAAGTGGAAGATGTAGAATTAATTAATAACGTACCACAAATAGCTTTTTCCTTTTGTTTGGTTGGTAATGTCTTCTTGGAAGAGCCTTCTTGGGCATTTCCAGATTTGTTGTTCTTCTTGGCGTCCTCTTTCTCTTTCTTTTGTGATTTGAGCATATTGAACGTATACTGTGAAATTAAATACAAAAAGCAAGATCAACCAATTATTTAAATCAACAATTCATGCTCGCACAAAGTAAGATCTTCCCTTCATACTAATGGGTCCAAAGTTGGAAACGAAATTAGTGAAATTTGAAAAAGAAAATACTTTGGCTTTATAGATATATAATTATGTATCGGAAAAAGGGGAAAATATTTTTTTACAATCATTGTTATGCTTTTCTTATCTCAATCTTGAATCAGATTTAGCATATATTCATTCAAAATTGTGAAACAAGGACATAAAACATTGATATATACTTGTGGCCGTCAAATCAAAATCCAGAAGTGAACTTAGAAAAAATCAATGTTACCACAACGACGAGGCGACAAACATTTGTTAAACCAGATATATGGTTTTTGTACCCTTTGTGTGGCATATGAGCACTTGCAATAAATTATTGTATTTGAATGAATACACAACAACTACATACCCAGTTACCCACGCAAGTAGGGTTTGAAAGGGGTAAGATGTACGCAAACCTTACCCCTACCTTTGTGGGGTAGAGAGGTTGTTTCCGATAAACTCCCGGTCAAGCTTTTGACAACCTTGTTACTAGTCTTCCAAAATTTATTTGAGATGGTCCATAAATTCAGAACTAGAATACTTGTTATATTAAATCATCAATGTATAGGTGAACAAAAGGGCAAAAAGATGGGAAACAAAATTAAATAACAAAACAAGATTTGGATAGGATAACTGACCATCACCCGATTTGAGTCCTTCACTGTATGAGAATAAAAAGCAAATATGGATTGAATAAAACGAAGAAGCAAATCGTTTCCGTCTCAATTGCAGATTGAATAAAACGAAGAAGTAAATCGATACCGTTTATGTCTCCTCTTGGCGGCTTATCTGTTCCCTTAAAATCTTGAATTAAGTAAAGAAGCAACCTAGTATCACCTATTTTGGTTCAAACGCCCCCTCTTGGCCGCTTAAATATTTCCTTGAAAACTTGAAATTAAAATGAAGAAGCGAATTAGTCACTGCCTCACGTTTTATATGTGCACCCTTGGTTGCTGAGCTGTTCCTTTGAAAACTATGTTTGTTCAATTTTGGCAATTTTATTAGTTGTCAAATAAAGTCGAGAAGGGCTTTTAAAGTGCATCGGTGTGAGTAGACTAGAGTTCTAAACCAATTATTTCAAAGAATTTCCTTTTATTGTTGTGGCAATAGTGTTATTTTGACACCAATTGAGAAAGTTATTTAAAATTTATCATTTATTTCTTTTACTTTTGGCATTTATGTCTTATTTCAATATTTTGTAGTTTTTCATGTGTTTTAATTATGTGTAGAATTCGTGACAATTCTATTTTTTATGATATCTTTAAGGTGACTGGTTTCCATAGAAATTGTATTTGATATGTTTTTCTAGCTACTTCTTCACAATTACACTATACTAGACTCCTCTTTTTATGATATCTCCTCCTGCTTTTCCACTTCTCTGCCCACAATTGACGTTGTTCCTACACCGGAGATTGAATCAGTTCCAGCCACTCACCTAATTTCTCCTTAGCTTTGATCAATTCAGCCCTCTTATCAGCTTTAATTTCCACCATCTTCCCACTAGGTTTCCCCTCAGGGCTTCTGGAGCCGCCGTCCCTACTGACCCCTTTCAATCGACAAACACTCATATCAACTGCCCTGTTCCCATTGTCTTTTTGTGTCTTTTGATCATTTTTCGCTGGAGGTTGCTCTCCTACCCATGATAGGCGCACGATTAGTCTAGCGGAGCTAACGTGCACCGAGAGTTTTTGATTTTCTATTTTGGGATGTGTTAGACTCCACGTCCCCTCTCTTTGACTTGTTTACAATGATTTTTTATTATCTATTTTGGGATGTGCAAGACTTCATGTCCCTCTCTTTAAACTTGTTTACATATCGAAATTAACAAATGTGGGACACACTTGAAACAATATATGTGTAACGGTTCATTTAAAACTACAAAAGATATTAAAACAAAGTAGAAATGCATTCTTAAGTTTGAACTGAGAAACATTCACTTTTTTCTGCAATGCGATGGTGGCTAGAGAACTTATGGGAAAATGGATTAAATTGTCACGCCTCGAACCTTGGCCTGGACGGGACCAACACTCGATGCCTCAACTTGCCCGAATGAACCAGCTAACATAACATCAGACTTGAAACATATGCATAACAGATTCATAAATAATGTATTTTAGATAAGATTACTCATTTCATAAATGCTTAATTAAACTCATAATATTAGTTCATAAAAATCCAAAATTTAGTGTATTGATAGAGTGCATAACTGATCATCTATTCTAGTCCATCTATGAAGCCTCTATCATATCAAATCATGAATAACAATGCTTTACCGGGACAAGGCCGGCATACCCATAAACTAGAAAATTGAATAAGTACATACTATACCCCATGAATCACACGGGGCTCACCAATAAGTTGAACGAAAAACCTAGTGTGTAGCCATGTCGTCCTGAACACTTGAGTTTGAATCATTTAAAAATGCAGCGCCCCCGGAAAAAAAGACGTAAGTACATTTAGAATAGTACTCGTATATAATACAACTGAAGAAACATAGTAGGTGAAATAAAAGGGCAGCCCAGGAACATAAATGGGACATGGAAAGGAATCAAAACGATTCAATATCTTCAATCATAAGTTAATTCATTATGGGAGTTTCTTAGAGCCTTTTTGGATTGGCTTATTTTAAGTGCTTCTAAGCTAAAATAGTTTTTAAGCACTTTTTGAGTGTTTGGATAAATTAAAAAAGTGCTCATAAGCACTTGATTCTAAGTTGAGATGGTAAAAATAAGTCAAAAGTCATAAGTTAGGATTTCTAACTTAGGACTTTTGGCTTATAAGTCAAAAGTCAAAAGCCAATTCAAACAGGATCTTTGTTTAACCAACATATCCACCATGTGAGTACATGAAATCCGATCTTTGCCTGATCGGCTAAACCGTCCCAAACCTTGTCGAGTATGAGATATACATATCATTAGCTAGCATTGGATCCATATAATATCTGCAAGGGGATAACGTAGAGGAATCATTGTAAAGTATGGTACGACCCTTATCCTATGTTGGCATACGTAATTTCAGGTTGTTGTCGAAAGACTCGCGCCTTCTTAGTTAACAATAATACTCCCATTTCATTTACGTAACAAAGTTTAGCTCAAGGACTTGTAATCATAATTTGTTTCATCATCATGTTCATTGTATCGTAAAATCATACGGTTCATCTGTTTTTGAGGAAAAAAACATAATTCATCATTTAGCATAATTTCGTGGGTGAATAGTGAACTGCATAGCACACGAACGTAATGAGAAGTTAAGAAATTCATAAAGGGTTCATGGTGTTTGTAGTGAAATTACACGAACAAAGCACATTGTTTCGTGTTTGCCCTAACTATCTCATAGAGGAGAATTCCTGTTTTTTCGAAGAAACGTAGCGTGGGGAAGAACAACAATGTTCCGGCACGAAGAGGATATCCTTACATACCTTAATCGCTCCAACAATGGAAGAAGACTCTAATCTTTGAAGAAGAACTCCAAAAATCCTTTCTTTAACCTTCAGAAGAATTTTCTTGAAAATGCACCCAAGAGTGTGGCCTAGTGGTCAATGAAGTGGGTGAGAACCATGAGGTCTCAGGTTCAAGTCCTAGCAAAAACACTAGGTGATTTCTTCCCAACTGTCCTAGTCTTGGTGGATAGAGTTACTTAATACATGTTGATAGTGGGAGGTGGCAAGTATCCCATGGAATTAGTCGAGGTGCACGCAAGTTGGCCCCGACACCACGGTTATAAAAAAAATAGTGTTGAATCTTACTTAGAAACCATTAGAAATTTATAGAATAATCTTACTTTGGTGTGGGAGGAAGAGGAAAGAAAACATCGTTTTAGGGCTTAGAAAATCGAAGAATTAATGTAAAATCCAATAAAAACGTGTATTTAAAGAACTTGTGTTGGACCAATTACGGTTGCTTAGGGAAGCATGTACGGTCCGTGGATCTCATATGGCACTTAGGTTGGACCGTGCATAGGAACCAGATGAGAGAAGTATGATACACATGGAACAAATTAGAAGTTCAAAAATCAAATCGGAACTGCAATCTAATGTCTGCATGCACCTTAGGCTACAACTCGAGACCCTGTGCCTTTTAGGTCCAGAGTCTCAGTTTTTGCAAAATTTGGAGCATTGATTGTTCCTTCTTTGGTTAACTAGCTTCAGAGAGATAACATTCACTAGTGATGGTGGCAAGGGGGGAACAAGCACACTTGGAGAGCGCAATACAACGGAGAGTTGTATGCTGCGTTCGGGAAGGATGAATCGATCCCGAAAAGGAATCTAGGCACGTACCTTGTGCATTAGTATTGTTTTGACCTGGTTAGTTCTACTAAAAGTTATCTTTTATGGTTAAGCTTAATTATTTATTCTTTTAGTTTTTCTGAAATTGAGTAAGAAAATAAAAAAAAAACATTCGAGTTAGTTATAAATTATGAACTAATGAACTAGCCCTTTACTGGTTTCTTGTTGTCGTCCATTTGCTTATTTAAGTAATTTGAAAATCAATTATGTTGGACTGTATGAAAGGTCATTTGGTCTCTTTTGTATTAATTATAAATTGTGTACATTGATGCAGATACGAGGATGAGCCCATTGAGCCCGAGCCTGATGTAAGATAATTTGTTTTCATGCTCCTCAGTATTTGAATGCAATTCATACATTTTGCACAACTATATTAAGGAGCAGAGATAGAAGAAGAAAATGGCAACACTGAGGATGTACCAGACCCCCTATTGGGTGAAGGTGAGCCAAAACCAGAGAATCTCATGTGGAGCCACCTCGGAAAACATCCAAGTATATGACAAAATATGAACGTGCAAAAATCCTGGCATCCAAGTACTCCAGATCAGGTCCTGACCCTATTCTTCCCTATTTTAACCTTTTTTGTAGGACTCGTATTTTAAAACAATGGAAAATTGGGGTTTCTGTAACATGGTGAGTCTGTATTGTGCTCATGCAGCACGAATGTTCCTGTGATGGTTGAGTTGGAAGGTGAAACTGATCCACATAAGGTGAGACTGCCCTTCTCTTTTTTACCTGCACTCAGTGACTTATCAAGAAAACGTTTATCTGTAGTCAGTGGCTAACAGGAGTCTCTTCTTGTAAAGCTTATAGAATGTGTGATTTATCTTCCTTCCTTAACGTCCATTTGCTTTAAAAGATTGCAGTGAAAGAGCTCCGAGAAAAGAAGATACCCTTCACAATTTGTCGCAGTACCTGCCTGATGGAAGGCAAGACTTCCTTTTTATGTTCATCTTCAAAAATTCTCTCTTCTGTGAAACTATAAGTTAGATGACCTTTTGTGAAATTAACCTGAATTTAGACACAGTATTATGTTTGGAGCCTTCTCAGGAATTTGAAGAAA
This sequence comes from Jaltomata sinuosa, assembly GCA_003996215.1. NCBI lineage: Eukaryota > Viridiplantae > Streptophyta > Magnoliopsida > Solanales > Solanaceae > Jaltomata > Jaltomata sinuosa. The sequence continues at coordinate 1,217,536 of QJPP01007196.1, read as the reverse complement.
ATTCACATTTACTGCTTTGGTAAAATACCGAATTGTTTTTTTTTACTCGAGAGAGATCACACCGTTCTTATTGACGAATTTTGTAGATAAACCTCTTTATAAAGGGTAGTTAATAATGAAGGACCAAAGAAGTTTTTGGCAAAGTTTATAAAGGCGACTTAAAATTTAAAATTGTAAATGAACTGATATAATTCAACATTCAAAGAAATGATTAAAATGCAATCTTGAAGCTGGAATTCAAAGAAATGATCAAAATACAATCTTGGAGCTAGGTGGAAGAAGTTGCAACATCCTTTTCTCCGTTGCCTTTTTTGTTTTCTCTCTCTTTTCTCTTACAACCAACATTCTTTTTGTTTGTTTTGATACTTGAATCTTCTTTTGCCAAATGATTCATATTTGGATCTTCTTTAGTTGGAAGATTCCAATTAAGTTCATCTTCAACTGCTGAGAGCCTGTTAGTACTCTGTGGAATGCAAGGAAAATTGATGATATAATCAAAATAAGTTTAACCATTTCTTTTATTTTGTTAAATATCTAAGAACCAAAAGTAAAGAAAGAGCAAACTACTCTTAAACAATACTAGAAACTTATTGAAAATACTTAATGTTACAGAGGAAGGTTGACATAAGTTTTATATGAATTACCTTATAGATGTTATTGATGGAACCCAATTTTGTACTTCCCGGTATTCCTTGCGTAATATGATAATTTCCATCTTTTCCATCTCTTGTCCAAAGTTTCGAACCATAATTGACAATATTGTCATTTAAAATATGATCAGAATTATCCTGGGGACTATCTTCACGTGCAACTTTGTTGAGCTCTGACTCACCTGAAAATTATATGTAACCAAATGAGATGGCATGATACACGTGAATCAAATTATAAGTTCAAAAAGTGGGACTGGAGCTTCAATCTAATAACTGCATTTTAGGCTACCACTATGTTGTGTGCCATTTGGGTCAGGAGTTTCAATTACCCTGGCGCTCATTGATTTTAAAATTTAGGATTCATCTCTACTTTCGAACCAAAAAAAAATCAAATAATTAACGTAGGTTTAAATTGTAAGATGTAAAATTCCTTAAGTACCATCGACATCTTCTTGTTGTTGGTCAGGTAGTTTCTCCTCGAAAGAATCCTTTTGATCCTTTCTTAAGTGGACAAGAAAAATAATAATTAAGTCTAAGTGTAAGATGTAGAATTAATTAATAACGTACCACGAATAGCTTTTTCCTTTTGTTTGGTTGGTAATGTCTTCTTGGAAGAGCCTTCTTGGGCATTTCCAGATTTGTTGTTCTTCTTGGCGTCCTTTTTCTCTTTCTTTTGTGATTTGAGCATATTGAACGTATACTGTGAAATGAAATACAAAAAGCAAGATCAACCATTATTTAAATCAACAATTCATGCTCGCACAAAGTAAGATCTTCCCTTCATACTAATGGGTCCAAAGTTGGAAATAAACGAAATTAGTGAAATTTGAAAAAGAAAATACTTTGGCTTTATAGATATATAATTATGTATCGGAAAAGGGGGAAAATATTTTTTTACAATCATTGTTATGCTTTTCTTATATCAAACTTGAATCAGATTTAGCATATATTCATTCAAAATTGTGAAACAAGGACATAAAACATTGATATATACTTGTGGCCGTCAAATCAAAATCCAGAAGTGAACTTAGAAAAAATCAATGTTACCACAAAGAGGAGGCGACAAACATTTGTCAAACCAGATATATGTTTTTTGTACCCTTTGTGTGGCATATGAGCACTTGCAATAAATTATTGTATTCGAATGAATACACAACAACTACATACCCAGTGTAACCCGCAAGTATGGTTTAGAAAGGCTAAGATGTACGCAAACCTTACCCCTACCTTTGTGGGGTAGAGAGGTTTTTTCCGATAAACCCCCGGTCAAGCATTTGACAATCTTGTTACTAGTCTTCCAAAATTTATTTGAGATGGTCCATAAATTCAGAACTAGAGTACTTGCTAAATTAAATCATCAATGTATAGGTGAACAAAAGGGCAAAAAGATGGGAAACAAAATTAAATAACAAAACAAGATTTGGATAGGATAACTGACCATCACCCGATTTGAGTCCTTCACTGTATGAGAATAAAAAGCAAAAATGGATTGAATAAAACGAAGAAGCAAATCGTTTCCGTCTCAATTGCGGATTGAATAAAACGAAGAAGTAAATCGATACCGTTTATATGTCTCCTCTTGGCGGCTGATCTGTTCCCTTAAAATCTTGAATTAAGTAAAGAAGCAACCTAGTATCACCTATTTTGGTTCAAACGCCCCCTCTTGGCCGCTTAAATATTTCCTTGAAAACTTGAAATTAAAATGAAGAAGCGAATTAGTCACTGCCTCACGTTTTATATGTGCACCCTTGGTTGCTGAGCTGTTCCTTTGAAAACTATGTTTGTTCAATTTTGGCAATTTTATTAGTTGTCAAATAAAGTCGAGAAGGGCTTTTAAAGTGCATCGGTGTGAGTAGACTAGAGTTCTAAACCAATTATTTTAAAGAATTTCCTTTTATTGTTGTGGCAATAGTGTTATTTTGACACCAATTGAGAAAGTTATTTAAAATTTATCATTTATTTCTTTTACTTTTGGCATTTATGTCTTATTTCAATATTTTGTAGTTTTTCATGTGTTTTATTATATGCAGAATTCGCGACATTTCTATTTTTTATGATATTTTTAAGGTGACTGATTTCCTACAAAAATTGTTTTTGATATGTTTTTCTAGCTACTTCTTCACAATTACACTATACTAGACTCCTCTTTTTCAATTTATTTACTCGCCTTATTTCATTTTGGTGATTAAAGTTTATATTTATTTAGTAGAATTTTATAGCGAAAGAATATATGTTTCAGTAATATTAAATTCTTATGCTAGTTCAATAAGTGTCTACAATTTCTTGACTATGTCAAAATGAATTTAAATAGTTCTCAAAAAGTTAATCAGATTTGTGTTTGAACTATCAGATTCACCACCTAATTTAGTAAGTGTCTACAGTTCCTAGACTTTTGACCAAATGAATTCAAATTGTTCTGACAAAGTTAATGAAATACCATATCCAAAATTGAAATTAAACATTAAATTATGATCGAGGTAGTAATATTTTTCTTACAGGAGATATTTATGATATTTTTTTTGGTAATAGCAGTGAGAATTACCATATACGAACAAAGAGATACACCTAAAGAGCCCTGCACACATCGACCACCGTCCAGGAAGGGTATCTAAGTAGTGCAGCCTCTGGAAATATAACTCTACTTACAATATCATTTGTATAAATGCTCTACATCTGCTATATTTCCTAGAGTTCAAAAATAAACCTATCCTCTCCCTGATTTCAAGTTGTATCTGTGTTAACTTGTGCTCTCTATTTACATGTTGGCTTCGAAACAATCTCCAATTCCAGACCTCCCATGTATGATAGATCATACTACCAACTGCAGCAGCCATGGCCTCCTTTTTAAGTTTTCTCCAGTGCTTCCTTTGGATCATCTGAAAACTCTCATAGACTCCTCTCCACTGGAACCTTTGCCGCAACCAATCTGTTATATCTTGCTAGAGTCCAGAACTTCATTGACAGTTTACAAACATGTGCATTATGGTCTCCAATTCATCTCACACACATAGACAACAATATGGATTATCATGGGGTATGCCAATTCTAGTCAGTCTGTCCTTGGTTAGCAGCTTGCCCTGAATAGCTAGCGAATTAATAATTCTATGCTTTGGCAGCAGTATTGTGTTCTACACCAAGTCAGCTATCTCCAGTTTCATTCTTGGTCCTACCAGCTCCACATAAGCCCCAGATACTGAGTAACTCCCAGAAACAGTCATTGAGAAGACATCATTCCTATACCAGTGCATCATGCCCAGTTTTAGTTTATTCAATTTCCTCCAATACCAGCCACAATCCGCCGGGGGGCAATGCCTCCACACATCTATGTCATTCCTCATATACACCCTATGGATCCATTTCACCCAAAGCACATCTTTCTTGGTAGCAACTAACCAAATTAGCTTAGCCACAGAGGCCAAATTCCACACTTTACAACTTCTAACATTCAGTCCACCAAACTTCTTTGGAAGACATTCTTTCTCCCAAGCAACCAAATTTGTCTTCCTCTTATCTTCTGAGCTACCCCACAGATAGTCCCTACATTTCTTGTCCACAGCTTTCAAAATGCTTTGTGGTAAAATGAATACAGCCCCCCGGAAGTTGTCTAGTGAAAACAGAATTGAGTTAATAACTTGCAATCTGCCAGCGTATGAAAGATGCCTAGAAGAAACTGAGTTGATCTTCTCCGTAATTCTTACCAATAATTGATGACAATCTTGCTTATTCCACTTCTTTGGGTAAAGTGGTAAACCGAGATACCTCATTGGAACTCTCCTAGTGTGAAGCCAGTAACATTCGAAACTTCTTGCTTTACATCATCCTCCACTCCCGCAATATAGATTTGTCCATGTTTGCTCTCAATCCAGTAAGTTCAGAGAAGTATTTCAATGCTTCCATAACTTTACCAGGCATGTGACTGCCTGTGCTGACCCCTTAAGCTCTACCACTTCATATAGATCAGGCCATTAAGTAATCCAAATTCTGCTATTGTAATGGTGTGCATGGTGTGTAATATATCTCCAACCCCCAAACATACCCCGTGAAATATCATGAATCCTATACTATTTTATCTTGGTCTCCAACAGTCCAACTAAACCACAATCATACTTATTGCAGAGGAGTTTTATCTCCTTGTACTCTGAAGGGCCATTTAGACCCCTCATGTTCCAACTAAGGACATTAACCATTGGTTGAGGATGATACCCCAGTACCACCTCCTTTCCACACTCCCCTAACTTTCTGACCATCTCCCCCTTCTTTGCTTTCCATACCTAGCTCTTTAAAATGTGCTAATCACCGGTAACACCTCCTTCGTCACTACTGGTGATTTTCCCTGGTCTAATAGGCTGAATTCATCCTCCTACATCTTTTCCTCTAGTAGCCTATATTGCCATCCAGTTCCCTGTACTGCTGAGTGGTCACCAATGCTGAGGTAACCCCCTTATGCACTTTGTTAGGATCCTGCCCCAGTGTTTCTACATTGGACTGTATTATTGGAGCAATTGCACCTGGACCAGTGGTATCTACACCCTCCTGAAGGAGCTCCTTTGTAGGCTGGTGCACTTCCTCTTCAACTGCTCTAGCTTGTGGCTGCACTTTCTTCTTTTGACACACTTCATCAGTATGCCCATATTTCTGGAATATGGAGCACAATGATGGTTTCCAGTCATACATGAGTTTCTTATCGATCACATTACCCCTTTCTTTCTTAAATAGACCACTTCTGGGAGTGTTGCACCTATCTTTACTTCCACCAGGAGTCTTGCATAGTTTAATCCCATTTTCCTCTCAGTATTTTTATCCACCATGAGTGGTTTCCCCACCAAACTGTCAATCTTGTTAAGTCCCCTGACATTCCAATACTTGAAATCCAATCCCGGCAGCCTTACCCAGATAGGGTTACCCAGATGGGGACACTACACAATTCTTCTCGCCTGACCTCCATGTCAGGATTCCACGCTTTGACAATAAATGGCTTATTGTCAAAGTGGAAAATTCCCCCTTGAAGCACCTCATTCCTGCCTTCTTCAGACTCAAATTGTACCAAGGCAGTTCCATTTTTCATCATTGCAATTTTATTATACCAATCTTTCCCCACATCCTCTGAATAAACCCATTCAAAACAGCAATGGGCTCCTCCTACTGTTCCTCTTCCTCCGCCTCGACACTAAAATCCCGCATTCGAAATGTCAATATTGTCCCAAACACTAGCTCCAGTTTCTGCAATTTTACCTGAGGGCTCCTCTTGCTGTTCCATTTCTCCGCCCACGATTGACGTTGTTCCGACACTGGAGAATGAATCAGTTCCAGCCACTCACCTAATTTCTTCTTAGCTTTGATCAATTCAGCCCTCTTATCAGCCCTAATTTCCACCATCTTCCCACTAGGTTGCCCCTCAGTGCTTCTGGAACCGCCATCCCTACTGACCCCTTTCAATCGTCCAACACTTGGATCAAATCCCCTGTTCCCATCGTCTTTCTGTGTCTTTTGATCATTTTTTGCCTGTGGTTTTGCTCTCCTACCCATGGTGGTGCACGATTAGCCTTGCGGAGCTAACGTTCACCGAGAGTTTTTGATTTTCTATTTTGGGATGTGTTAGACTCCACATCCCCTCTCTTTAAACTTGTTTACAATGAATTTGTATTTTCTATTTTGGGATGTGCAAAGACTCCATGTCCCCTCTCTTTAAACTTGTTTACCAATCGAAATTAACAAATGTGTGACACACTTGAAACAATATATGTGTAATGGTTCATTTAAAAGTACAAAAGATATTAAAACAAAATAGAAACTCAATCGTAAGTTGAATTGAGAATCATTCACTTTTTTCTACAATGCCATGATGGCTAGGGAACTTATGGGGAAAATGGATTGAATTGTCACGCCTCGAACCTTGGCTTGGGCGGGAAGACACTCTATGCCTTAATTTGCCCGAACGAACCAGCTAATATAACGTCAGACTTGCTGAATAAAATGAGATAGATTCATAAATAAAGTCTTTTAAATAAGATTACTCATTTCATAATTGCTTAACATAAAAATCCAAAATTTAGAGTATTGATAAGAGTGCATAACTGATCATCTATTCTAGTCCATCTAAGAAGTCTCTATCATATCATGAATAACAATGCTTTACCGGGACAAGGCCGGCATACCCATATGCTAGAAAACTGAATAAGCAAATACTATGCCCCATGAATCACATGGGGATCACCAATAAGTTGAATGCGGAAAATCTCGCGTGTAGCCATGTCGTCCTGAACACTTGAGTTTGAATCATTTAAAAATGCCGCGCCCTCGGGAAAAAGGACGTAGTTACATTTAGAATAGTACTCGTATATAATACAACTGAAGAAACATTGTGGGTGAAATAAAAGGGCAACCCAGGAATATAAATGGGACATGGAAAGGAATCAAAAAGATTCAATATCTTCGGTCATAAGTTAAATCATTATGGGAGTTTCTTAGTTTAACCAACATATCCACCATGTGAGTACATGAAATCCGATCTTTCCCCTATCGGTTAAGCCATCCATACCTTGTCGGGTATGAGATATACATATCATTAGCTAGCATTGGATCCATATCATATCCACAAGGGGATAACGTAGAGAAATCACCTGAAAAGTATGGCACGACCCTTATCCTATGTTGGCATAAGTAATTTCGGGCGATTGTCGTAAGACTCACGCCTTCTTGGTTAACAATAATACTCCCATTTCATTTACGTAATAAAGTTTATCTCAAGGACTCGTAATCATAATTCGTTTCGTAATCATAATTCGTTGTATCGTAAAATCATAAGGTTCATCTCTTTTTGAGGGGGAAAAAACATAATTCATTATTTAGCATAATTTCGTGGGTGATAGTGAACTGCATAGCATAAGAACGCAATGAGAACTTAAGAAATTCATAAAGGTTTTGTATTGTTTGTGAAATTACATGAACAAAGCACATAGTTTTGTGTTTGCCCTAACTATCTCATAGAGCAGAATTCATGTTTTTTCGAAGAAACGTAGCGTGTGGAAGAACAAAAATGATTCGGCACGAAGAGGATATCCTTACATACCTTAATCGGTCCAACATTGGAAGAAAACTCTAATCTTTGAAGAGGAACTCTAAAAATCCGTTCTTTAACCTTGAGAAGAATTTTCTTGAAAATGCACCCAAGGGTGTGCCCTGGTGGTCAATGAAGTGGGTGAGAACCATGAGGTCTCGGGTTCAAGTCCTAGCAGAGACGAAAACACTAGGTGATTTCTTCCCAATTGTCCTATCCTTGGTGGATAGAGTTACTTGATACCTGTTGCTGGTGGGAGGTGGCAAGTATCCCGTGGAATTAGCCGAGGTGCACACAAGTTGGCCCGGACACCACGGTTATAAAAATAAGTGTTGCATCTTACTTAGAAACCATTAGTAATTCTTAGAAACGCTTAGAAACTTATAGAATAATTTTACCTTGGTGTGGGAGGAAGAGGAGAGAAAACTTCATTTTAGGGCTTGGAAAATCGAAGAATTAATGAAAGATCCAATAAAAACGCGTATTTGAAGAACTTTTGTCGGACCACTTACGGTTGCTTAGGGAACCATGTACAGTCTGTGGATCTCACATACGACCCTTCGGTTGGACTGTGCATAGGAACCAGATGAGAGAGTATGATACACATGGAACAAATTATAAGTTCAAAAATCAAATTGGAACTGCAATCTAATGCCTGCTTGCACCTTAGGCTACAACTCGAGACCTTGTGCCTTTTAGGTCCAGTCCAGAGTCTCAATCTTAGCAAATTTGGAGCATTGGTTGTTCCAGCTTTGGTTAACTAGCTTCAGAGAGATAAGATTCACTAGTCATGGTGGCATGGCACGTACCTTGTGCATTAGTATTGTTTTGACCTGGTTAGTTCTACTAAAAGTTATCTTTTATGGTTAAGCTTAATTATTTATTCTTTTAATTTTTCTGAAATTGACTTAAAAAATAAAAAACATTCGAGTTAGTTATAAATTATGAACTAATGAACTAGCCCTATACTGGTTTCTTGTTGTCGCTCATTGTTTATTTAGTTATTTTGAAAATCAATTATGTTGGACTGTAGGAAAGGTCATTTGGTCTCTTTTGTATTAGTTATAAATTGTGTACATTGATGCAGATACAAGGATGAGCCCATAGAGCCCGAGCCTGATGTAAGATAATTTGTTTTCATACTCCTCAGTATTTGAATGCAATTCATGTATGTTGCATAACTATATTAATTATCAAACGTTAATGTGTTTCATTATCAGGAAGGAGCAGAGATAGAAGAAGAAAATGGCGACACTGAGGATGTATATACCAGACCCCCTATTGGGTGAAGGTGAGGCAAAACCAGAGCACCTGTAGAGTGACCTCGGAAAACATCCAAGTATATGCTAAATATGAACGTGCAAGAATCCTGGGCATTCCAAGTACTCCAGATCAGGTCCTGGCCCTATTCTTCCCTATTTTAGCCTTTTTTGTAGGGCTCGTATTTTAAAACAATGGAAAATTGGGGTTTTCATAACATGGTGAGTCTGTATTGTGCTCATGCAGCATGAATGCTCCTATGATGGTTGAGTTGGAAGGTGAACAATTTGTCGCCGTACTTGTCTGATGGAAGGCAAGACTTCCTTTTTATGTTCATCTTCAAAAATTCTCTTCTTCTGTGAAACTATAAGTCGATGACCTTCTGTGAAATTAACCTGAATTTATACAGAGTATTATGTTTGGAGCCTTCTCAGGAATTTGAAGAAAATTCACATTTACTGATTTGGTATAATATCGAATTTGATTTTTTTACTCGACTGGGGTCACACCGTTATTATTGACGAATTTTGAAGATAAGCCTCTTTATAAAGGGTAGCTAATAATGAAGAACCGAAGAAGTAATTGGCAAAGTTTAAAATTGTAAATGAATTGGTATAATTCAACATTCAAAGAAATGATTAAAATACAATCTTGGAGCTGGAATTCAAAGAAATGATCAAAATACAATCTTGGAGCTAGGTGGAAGAAGTCGCAGCATCCTTTTCTTCGTTGTTGTTTTTGTTCTCTCTCTCTTTTCTCTTACAACCAACATTCTCTTTGTTTGTTTTGATACTTGAATCTTCTTTTGCCGAATGATTCATATTTGGATCTTCTTTGGTTTGAAGATTCCAATTGAATTCATATTCAACTGGTGAGAGCCGGTTAGTACACTGTGGAATGCATTCCAAGAAAACTTGATGAGAAAATCAAAATAAGTTTAACAATTTCTTTTATTTTGTCAAATATCTAAGAACCAAAAGTAAAGAAAGACCAAACTACTGTTGAACAATACTAGAAACTTGTTGAATATAATTAGTGTTACAGAGGAAGATAGACATAAGTTTTATATGAATTACCGCATAGATGTTGCTGATGGAACGGAACTTTGTACTATTCGGCATTCCTTGTGTGATACGATATTTTCCATCTTTTCCATCTCTTGTCCAAAGTTTCGAGCCATAATTGACAATATTGTCTTCTAAAACACGATCTGAATTATCCGGGAGAGTATCTTCACAAGCAACTTTGTTGAGCTCTGACTCATCTGAAAATTATATGTAACCAAATGAGATGGCATGATACACGTGAAACAAATTATAAGTTCAAAAAGTGGGACTGGAGCTTCAATCTAATGACTGGATTTTAGGCTACCACTATGTTGTGTGAGATTTAGGCCAAGAGATTCAATTACCTTGGCGCTCATTGATTTGAAATTTAGGATTCATCTCTACTTTCGAACCAAAAAAATCAAATAATTGAAATGAGTGATGTAAAATTCCTTAAGTACCATCGATATCTTGTTTTTGTTGGTTAGGTAGTTCCTCCTCGAAAGAATCCTTTTGATCCTTTCTTATGTTGCTTCCGCTGGGTTCTTTGGATATCTCATTTTCGTACTCCTGTAAATCCACTTTGTTTCTTTTATAAATGATTGGAGATAAAAAAATATATTGTGGGAATACAATGAGCGTGCTCTATGAAAAATTCGTGTAAATAAGCATAAATGTTGATCAATTACCTCGCAAACGTCAGCAAGGAAATGCAACATTGTATTCTTTGGTATTCCCTTACTTATATGGAAGTCTTCATTTTTCTCATCATTTGTGTTGTCAACGTTGTTGTCCATTAAGGTACGATTAGAATTGTTTGATTGGCTATCTTCACCGAGGTTTGATATTCCCTTACTTACTTGGTAGTCTTCATCCTTTTTGTCATTTGTATCGTCAACGTTGTTGTCCATTAAGATACGATTATAATTTTTTGATTGGCTATCTTCACCGAGGCTCTCAAACTCACCTGAAAATCATGCATACGAAAACCAAAATAATTAATAGTATAAGTCAATTATAAAATGTAGAATTAAATTATAAATTACGTACCATGAATGGCTTTTTGCTTTTGTTTATTGGGTAGTATCTCCTCATAAGTGCCCTCTTGGTCCTTTTTTGTTTTTCCTTCAATGTGTACTTTTGATTTCTTGTTCTCTAAAGTGTTTTGGCGATTCCAATTATATTCTTCTTCAGGTGATGAAAGTCTATTTGTACGCTGTGAAATGAAAGGGAACTTGATGAGCTAATTAAAATAAGCTTAACAATATTTTATATTGTCCAATTTCGCTGAGAAATGCTAAAAGGGGAGAAACAATTATAAACTATTGTTAAACAATACTGAAAACTTGTTGAATAAAAACCTTAATTATAACTAGTCTTTAAGCAAAATTAGCAGAAAATTAAAAGTGTATACATAATGTATGAATGTATTCACCTTATATATGTCAATGATGGAACGAAATTTTGTGCTATTGGGTATCCCTTGCTTCAAACGGTAGTAATTTTCATCTTTTTCAACACCTTTGGGAAGTTTTGAGCCACTACCATTGTTATTGCCCTCTAGAGTAACAATGTTGAGTTTCAACTCGCCTGAAAATCATGCATTGTCAAATTGAAAAGAAATAGTTAATTCTCTCTTAATTTCTTAAAGTGGACAAGAAAAATGATAATTAATATAAGTCAAGTGTAAGATGTAGAATTAATTAATAACGTACCTTGAATAGCTTTTTCCTTCTGTTTGGTCGGTAATGTCGTCTTGGAAGAGTCCTCTTGGGCATTTTCAGATTTGTCTTTCTTGTGTTTTTCCGATTTGTTGTTCTTCTTGGCATTCTCTATCTCTTTCTTTTTTGATTCGAGCATATTGAATGTATACTGTGAAATTGAATACAAAAAACAAGATCAACTAATTATTTAAATCCAAAACTATTCATGCTTGCACAAAGTAAAATCTTCCCTTCATACTAATGAGTTCAAAGTTTGAAACAAATGAAATTATTGAAATTTGAAAAAGAAAATACTTCGATTGTATGTGTATGTATCAAAAAAGAGGGAATTTTTTTTTAACAATCATTGTTTTGCTTTACTTATATCAAACTTAAATCAGATTTAGCATATATTCATTCAAAATTGTGTAACAAGGACATAAAACATTGGTATATAGAAGTGAACTTAGAAAAAATCTATCTAACCACAAAGAGGAGGTAGCAAACATTTGTTAAACCAGATATATATTATTTTTTTTACCCTTTGTGTGACATATGAGCACTTGTAATAAATTATTGTATTTGAATGAATACACAATAACTATGTATCCAGTGCAACCCAAAAGTAGGATTTGGAAACGCTAAGATGTACGCAGATCTTACTCCTACCTTTATAAGACAGGGAGATTGTTTTCGATAAATTCTCGATTCAAAAGAAATCTTTTCAAAACAGGAATGCAAAAAGGAAAAAAGAGAGAAAATGAAAAAATCAAGCAATTGGCAATCTTGCTACTAGTCTGTCAAAATTTACTAGAGATTGTCCATAAATTTAGAACCAGAATATTTGTTAAACCGAACCATCAATGTATAGGTTAACAAAAGGGCAAAAATAGTGGAAATAGAATTTATATAACAAAATAAGATTTGGATATAATTAAACTCACCATCACCCGATTTGAGTCCTTTACTGTAAGAGAATAAAAAGCAAAACTGGATTGAATAAAACGAAGAAGCAAATCGATACTACCTCAATCGTGGATTGAATAAAATGAAGAAGTAAATCGGTACCGTCTCAGTCGCTTTATGTGTCTCCTTTCGATTGTTGATCTATTCCCTCAAAAACGTTGGTTAAATGTCTCCTCTAGGTCGCTTAGATATTTTCCTTAAAACTTGAAACTAAAATGAAGAAGTGAATCAGCAGGGTCTCGCGTTTTATACGTGTACCCTTGGTTGCTGAGTTGTTCCTTGAAAACTATGTTTGTTCAATTTTAGTAATTCAATTTATTAATTATCAAAATAAAGACGAGAAGGGCTTTTAAAGTATAATGGTATGAACATACTAGAGTTTTGAACCAATTATCACGAAAAATTTCCTTTTATTATTGTGGTAATAGTGATATTTAACACCAACTGAGAAATTTATTTAAAATTTATCATTTATTTCTTTACTTATGGCATTTATGTCTTATTTCAATATTTTGCAGTTTTTATGTGTTTTAATTATGTTCATAATTTGCGATAATTTTATTTTTTATGATATTTTTAAGGTGATTGATTTCCTACTGAAATTGTATTTAATATGTTTTTCTAGCTACTTCTTCACAACTACTACTCTTTTTTAATTTATTTACTAGCCTTATTTTATTTACCAATTAAAATTTATATTTATTTAGTAGATTCCTTTATAGGAAAAGAATGTATGTTTTAGTAATATTAAATTCTTATGCTAGTTCAATAAGTGTATATAATTTCTTGACTACGTCAAAATGAATTGAAATAGTTTTCAAAAAGTTAATCAGATTTATATTTGAACAATCAGATTCACTATCTAACTCAATAAATGTCTACAATTTTTAGACTTTGACCAAATAAATTCAAATTATTCTCACAAAGTTAATGAAGCATCATCTTCAATTTGAACAATCGAATTTACTATAAAATTGAAATAAGACATTAAATTGTAATTGAGGTGGTAAATTTTTTCCTACATGAGATATTTATAGTTAATTTGCTCTAAAATTAAAGTTTTTGATTTTCTATTTTGGTGTGTGTAGGACTCCATGTCCCTCTCCTTAAATTTGTTTACAATGATTTTTTATTTTCTATTTTGGAATATGGATAACTCCATTTCCCCTCTCTTTAATCTTGTTTACACATCAAAATTAACAAATGTGGGACACATTTAAAATAATTTATGTGTAACAGAGATCAATAATGTATAGATACACACACAAAAAAAATCCTATTTATGAAATATAATTTTTCAATGAATGCAATCCAATTGAACCCCTTCCCCAATAGATAGCTATGTTATTGCTTTTGAAAACTACATTCATCCCATTTGGACAAATCAAGTTCAATGCTTTTCAATATAAAAATACAATGGTATGATGAGATGAGAGTACTAAATCACTTAAAACCAATAAATATTGAATTTATCTATTGTGGTAATGGTGATATTTAACTCTTATTGATGATCATTTGACACTTAAGTTTTCTTATAAAGAAAAAAAATATAGTAGTTATGAAAATTAATGGAAGTTGGTGTAGCACTTCGAGTTTTTGGGTTAATCTTTGAACCATTTTATGTATGTGTTAGGTTCGAACACGACGAATTTGATTGTACCTAAGTGTAAAGGTCTTAAGTTTGAGAAGTGTATTGAATGTAAATTAAGGTCGTAAGGAAACTCTAGCACAAAGTTGCTTTTCAACCAATTAAATTTGTGTATATGTTTATATAAGGATCTACTTCAAACAAGCATATATCCTAAAATATGAAGATTTGCGTGGCCTATCATCTATCAAATTAAGGATCTATGAATTTACTTTTCAAAGCATCAAATCGTTAGTCAATCTGAGTCCGAAGCAAGAAGCTATGATCATTTTAGTGAAGCATTGTCAAATAGTCACAGCCAAATCGAACCACATACGGACCATAAGTGAATTTTATGGCCCATACATGGACACATGCATGATGCATGACACAATTCTTATGCAGTGAGTGGGGGCTGGGCTAGTTGAACTTACGGTCGGTATATCACCAGCAGTGGACGGTATATTAGTTTTTTCAGATTTTGGGATTTTTTCTTACTTTTCACTCTTTGGTCGGTCCCAACAGCCTCCAAGAGATCTCATTTACGATCCTAAGGCTAAGTAAGTATTTTCCATGATCTTACAACATAAATCTAAGAATTTCTATAAGATTCTAACATCAAATTATCCTCTTATCTCTAGTTAAATCAAGAACTCATTTCTAGGGTTCAAGACTTGATTTTGAGCAAGACACGCCATTTATCAAAGAGATTATACTTTCTTCCACATTAATGTAAGCATACTATCATAATTCTTTTGTGATTCTAACATATGATTATGTACCCTAAGCAAGAATCTATAATCAAAATCTAAGGTTTATAAGAGAACTTATCTCAAGGTTAATGAACGGGGATTTCTTGGGGTTCTTCAAAACTAGGATTCTTTTTCAAGTATTTTAGAGAGATTAAGGTATGTAAGGCTATCATCTATGTGCAGAAAAATTATTGTTCTTTCCCATGCTATATTTTTCATGTCTATGAGTTTTCCTCTATGAATAAGTTAGGGTTTATGATGAATATTTTATGTCTTTTTCTTATTGATTCCTTATGAACTTCAAGAGTTTCTATGATATTATTCATTCTCTATGGTATTCCTCTTCCATGAATTCTATGATTTTCACCATGAAATTATGAAAAGTATGATTTTTCTTAGAAAACTGAGTTTGATGATTCCTCCTAAGGATTTTCTTATGATATGACTCATATGATTATGAACCATGATTTTTGATATATATTTTTTATGAAAACATATGAGTATTATGATTTTTCTCAAATGTTAATCTTTATTATTTATGATATGATTTTCAAGATAAATAAGTATGAACTTCACGATATTACATTATGATCTATGAACTATGATTTGAGTCAAGACTCCATAACATGATTTATGAAATATGATTTACAAGCTTTTGAGCTAATAATGATTTTGAGCACATTTTATGTTTTGGGAGAATTATTATTAATTGAGAAAGTATGAGTTTAGATAAACGAATGCTCGAAATTACGTATTTTAACGTAGGTTAAGGATCGTACGATTGGTTCGGACGATTCCTTTATGTGCCGCTGGTAAGGGATTATTATGGATCCACATTTCATGTTGCGCCCTATGCTTTGACAAGGTATAGAACGACTTTTTGATCAAACGACGATCAAATATCATGATCTCACATGGTGTTATCTCAATTATTTGAGAAACTCCCCAACAGAAATTTACGATTTATGAAAGATAATTTTCTTTGGACCCAGACGACCATCATGATTTTAAAGCTTTTTACTCTATGTTTTATTCACGGTCTTCAGTTATCCAGTTTACTTCACGTTTCAGTTGTTTCATGCAGCCATTTTGCATATAATATAACTCAAAATGTACTTATGTTCCTTTTGTCGGAGGTACTGCATTTTAAATGATGCAAACTTAAGTATTCAGGGTGATCGAACAACATGTTAAGTTCTATGTTTTCAGCTATTGTTGAGCTCCATTCGTTCTTGGAGCATTGTTAGCCAGTTTCAGTTTGTTTATGTTTATGGGTTATATCAGGGACTTGTCTCGATAAACAATATTCAGTCATGTTAGAGATTTCATTCAGTTTAGTATGCTCTAATGACATGTTTTTCAATTTTGACCTTCATGTCACTTCACAAACTTAAAACTATAGTTTATGAAAAATATTTTATTTACAAGACTTGTTGGTTTACGTTTAACGTGTCTCTCAAATGTTTTAAATTGTGCATTTCGCTCATATCTAGATATACGCTCTATGTTCATGTCATGTTATAGATTTGCTTAGATTAAAAATGACATCGGATAGCGGGCACAATTAGGATCTAAGCTCATGGTGTAACAGTTGACTGCTTTGATTTTATGATTAGAAAAAAATATTTGATAATTTTTTTGCATAATATTATAAGTTCAATGACCTTATGTGAAGTTAATCTGAACTTAGACTTATTATTATGCTTAGGGCCTTTTTTCATGAAAAAAAAAATCACTTCTACTAATTTGGTTGAAATATCGAGTCTGAATAATTTTCTTATCTCAAGAGAGGTCACATTGTACTTCTGACGAACTTTTAAAATAAACCTTTGTAAATGATAGTTAATAAAGATCAATCCAAAAAGCATTGACAAAGTTTATAAGGTGATTTAAATTTACTATTAGTCTTGGCTTTCACATTTTTGTGTTTGATGCAGACTGGGGCTTTTTATTACTGTATCTTAAAATAGTATTCTGGTATTGATCTTCTTAGAAAAATACAGGTTATAGATACAAGAAATGATGATCTTGCTGGTAAATTTGTTATTCAAAACCTTTAAAATTGTTACTACGCCTATGTTGGATTCTTAAAAATGCTCAACTTTTAAAGGATTTGTAATACTCTACACTATTTTTGAAGAATTCAGGTTTCAATTACTTTTTTGTAATTACAAATCAAGATTTTCTTTGGTTCCTTGTCCTTTCATAATTTAAATAACTATAATGCAAGTGCCTTCTCCTTTACATTAAGGGTATACTCAATGTAATTTCACAAATACGATTTAACTGTCATGAAATTTTTTACGGTAACTCATTAGCAGTTTGTTCATTTTTTCGATCTTCAAAAACTCAGAATTGAAAACACACACTCTTTCTCATAGTATTTTTGGATAGCACGCAGTTCAACATTGTCATTGAATTTTGAAAATGATACTATTTCGTTCAGGCTAAACACACATGAGGTCCAAAATAGTC